>CAJUYI010000169.1:187044-248790 GCA_910591695.1 Galerucella pusilla
ATGATGAACAAAAGACATTAATTAGTTGTTCTTATTAGTATAATTATCTCTGGCAATTGTTTAGCCTACTCAGTTAATAATAAACGAGAGACGATAATTAATTGTTCTAATTCAGTATTAACGAATAAATCTTTGGCAATTACCAAACCTGCTCAGTTAATTAAGAACAAAAGACAGCATTAATTAACATATTTCTGGCAATTGTCCAATCTTTTAGTGTTTTTTGGTGTTTCAAGACATTACATTAATGTATATTTTTGGATTTTTGAACATAGCCACAGCATTTCTTTACCAGAATTTTCGATGAATGAAAAGTGATGCCACATTTGAAAATATAAAGAAGTAGTTCATTGTAAGTGCTTGCATAAAATTAATTAGCTACTAGTTATTACTATTACCATAATAGCAGGGTGGAGTTCTATAAACCGTACCACATATGAAGCCATTATATTGTTAGTTTATTTCGAACTACAAAATATAATATTCATCAACAAAAACTTCAGAAAATTTATACTTTTCTGCACACAAAAACGGTTGGACGAGAAGCAATTTATTACAAACTTGACAGTTCAAAATTTAACTGTCATTTGAAATTTGCATGGATGTTACAAGGTTCAATTAGAAATAGTATTTTGAAAATAAATATGAGAGCAAGGGCAGTGGGATCTGGACCAGGAGAAAATTGCTTATACTTGGATATTAATATTGTTAATTTGAAAGAAAGTTCTACGTTCGGGTATATCTGATTATGTTGAAATTGTTTTATAGATTTTGTTCAATAAATGTTTATAATCAAAAATAAGTTTTTAATAGAGATTTGTATTTCTTCATATAAAAATAAGGCATGGTAAAAACATGGTTTTATATTACTACAAACAAGAGCTAAAAGAAAAATCGCGCCAACCTAAATTACACAGGGAACTGTAAGTAAACTTCTAGACTATTTAGCGAGCTCATACCGTAATTAGTATAGTGACAATGTGCACACACACCTCGCTTTGGGTAAATTGTTGGGAGAGCGGGGGTACATGGTCGGCCATAACGCAATTGTGTGGTGATTGGTTGTGGGATGGTGATAGAGATTTGTCACTAAATGTCTCTTCTGTCAGTCTCAGTTGTATATTTTGATGGCCTTCTCTAGGTAGTTGAATCGCGACCTCTTCGGGGTTTTATTCACATGGTCTAGTCCTAACCAAGGTCGAGGACTACCTGCTTAAAACAAATTATTACAAATTATTACAAAAGACACAAACAAACAAATCTCAACTACCTTTTTTTATCTACTTTAATTTTTTGAAACACCCCGTAAAACCATTCAATTTGCGATATTCTGTACATATGATTTGAGTGCTCACTACTTAAATAGTAAAAATACTTACATTGATTAGGAACAGGTTTAAAATCAGCTAAATTCACTACATACTCGTCCTCTTGAATAACTTGTGGCCTACCCATTGCCACAATTGCAAATTTGAATTTTTCCCACTCTTTTTCAGGCACAGCCAATCGCTTTTGTATTCTCTCTAAAAAAAAAAGCATGAAAATAATAAGTGAAACCAAACTATTAAGACCAGTGCCGAAGCCTTCAAAAATAGTAAAAAGTCAAAAAAAAATAATAGTAGGATAAAACCCATTAGAAAAGGAGGGAAATATAATATAATGGAAGAAAAAAATAAATTACGGGCGATCCGAGTTCGGGAAGTGGGAGGGGGTGAGTTTTTAAGGGTAAAAAATGGTTTATTCCGATTTCCGGCAAAACTACAAGTCCTAGAGAAAAAAGTTAAATGGCAATGTTGTGAGTAATAAAAAGCTCTACAACTTTTGTATTCACAATTTTTACACATAACCTCAAAATTTATGTGAAAAATTCAGTTTTTGGTTTTTTATTTTTATTTTTCAACAAAAAGTATTTTTTTCACGAAATACACCGTAATTCATTTGATTTGACTTTCTTTTTCACCCTATTTTGACTTAATATCAAAAAAGCACCCTAATTTTCAATCGAAAATTCTCGCGTCACAATATCAGCTTTTTTCGATAAGTCGGTGTGTTTTTTGTTCGTTGAAATCTCTACTCTCTGATAGTTTGGGAAAAAATATACATCTCCTTGGTAAATGTTCTCAGAAAATGCAAAAAAATTGAAAAAACTCAAATTCGAAGTTTTTTTTAATCACTATGTACAATTTCATCGCAAGAAAATTTTTTATCTAACGGGAAAAAACAAGGACAAAATAATAAAAACTTCAATGAAAAGATTACAGTCACAAGGATTTTCCTGTAAACAAGTGGATGAAGATGCTGATGCTGACAGAATAATTAAGACCTCGATAGAAATTGCCAGAAATAGATACTAATAATACTGCCATTGTTGTGAGTCAAGATATTGATCTTTTGGTCCTTTTAAATCAATCAAATTCAAATAATCACACCATTTATTTTCTCAAACCAGGCTCTGGAAATGTGAAGGATCTATTTTTCACGTCTAACAGTTTCGAACATGAATCCTTAAAAAATATTGCTGCATTTCTGCATTGCTTCTCTGATTGCGATACAACATCTGGATTTGCCGTGAAAGAAAAGTGTCGTAAATTTATTATTAGACGCTAAGAATTTGTAAAATTTGGCCAATGTTTTTTTTAAGAAAGATGCAAGGAAAGAAAATATAAAAAATGGATTACAATTAATCAAATCTATTTATATATGAAAAAATAACACTAAATCAATTAGAGTTTCAAAAATATCAATTGCAAAAATTAAATCATCCTTCATTTTGGCAAACCTCGCACCCATAGAAGGAGCAGCAGAACAATATTGTTACAGGGCATATTATCAGCTTTAAACTTGTTTGGGCAACGAATTGACAGCAACAGATTGGGGCTGGAAGCAACATCAACGTGGCATTATGCCCAAATTTACAGAAAATGATTTAATTCCGGAATTATTGCTCAAAACTATTTGCTGCAGCTGTGAAACTGGATGTAACAGTTTAAAATGTGGCTGCTGAAAACATGGTTTGAAATGCACAAATTTATGTACAAATTGTCATGGTTCTGGAAATTGCTCCAATATGGAAGAAATAACCTACGAAGATGTAAATGATTCAGATGACATTGTGGATGAAGAATCAATAGAGACTGGAAATAACATTGCAGAAGAAGAAGGTCTTGAAGATTTCAAAGATCAACTAGAGTTGGCGAGGTTTGTCGAGTGTAACGATGAAGAAATGTTATCAAAGAAACAAAAAATAACGGATAGATGATTAGAATTCAAGATAATGTATTTATAGATATCAAGATTAACGTTTTTAAAATTATTATAATGTAATCAAAATGAACTATCTAAATTCAATAGTACGATTTACATGCATATTCACATTTCATGAGATTTTTTATGACTTGAATGTACCTAATTCGAATTTAATGAATAAACTTTTCAACTGGAAAAAAATTGCAGCAATCACATTTTTTCGATGGAATTGTATAATGGTGATTAAAAAAAACTTCGAATTTGAGTTATTTATTTTTTTGAATTTTCTGAGAACATTTACCATGGAGATGTACGAACAAAAAGCCTACCGACTTTTTGAAAAAAGCTGATATTTTGACGCGAGAAGTTTCGATTGAAAATTAGGGTGCGTTTTTGATATAAGGTCAAAATAGGGTGAAAAAACAGTAATTCAAATCAAATAAATTACAGTGTATTTGGGACATAATAAGGTAAGTTTTCACGAAATTTCACAATCCAGCTAATAATTTGTTCAACGAATCTATAATAAGAACCAGGAATGTTGTGAATCGACAATATGGAGTGTGGAAAGGACGGCTTCCCATTCTTCATTTAGTAATCCGTTTAAATGTTGATATAGCTATGACTATAATTGTTGCTTACATAATTTAGCTATAGAAATGGATGAAGAAATTCCTTAAGACTGGTTTTGATATTAATTTAGACGTAGCTGATAACGCTCAAGAGCCGCACAATTTGGAACATAATGGACGCCAATTTAGGCAGCTGCTAATTAATGAACATTTTAATAAATTAGTTTTAAAATATGTAGGTACTCAAGTATGTAGGCATTTAATAAAATTATGATGACATGTAAAATTTGAAATAATTTATTTAAAGAAATATTTACTAAGTAGAGATATAAATTAATATAATCAATGGGAACTCAAATCCTTTTTTGCTTTCATATTTTCTAAATCTAATAATCTCATTTTTTTTTGTGTTTTTCTTCATCACGCATTGATGTTTATTACTTATCGTTATAAATGTAAACAATGAAAATACGGAAAGTGGTACTCTTTTCAAACCACCAAATAACCAAAAAGTACACACAAATTCTGTCAAAAATCCGTCCAATTAAGGAGGAACCTGATGAGCAGTGCAGCCAACACAGTATATTCAAGCCTAAATGGGGATTTTATCATGAGGACGCGTCTATACTATTATGAAACTGACCCTAGTTTTAAGAGAACCTTTGAGCTCTCTTTAGTTAAATGCCCATTTAAGCAATGATCATGAAACTGGCCTTAAGAGAGTTAATATTAAGAGGTCAAATTATCGGGAGATACTTTTTGGACATTTCCAACAAGATTTTGAGTCAGGATCGATAATAAAAAAATAAGTACCAAAAAAGACACCCTGCATATCAACTATTCTATGTTCAGATTTTATTTTCAACCGATGTAAGCAGAAGCAGTTAAGTTAAGCACTCAGTAGATTTTGTTTTGTACGGTCCGCAATAACAGTATTAATCCTCTAGACATAGTGAAGAAGAATACAAATTTAGGAATTTTAAGTATAGAATAAATCGAGTTTTGGAACAGTAAGTAAAATGCTATTTCATTACGGATTATAATAATGTTCTTCAACTATTTTTTGAAAGTTCAGTTTATATTTTGTAATTTACCTTTAACTTTACTGAAGGTTTCGCCCTGTTTGAGCTTAATAAGAAAGGGAATACCGAACGTTGAAAAAACTTCCTTGTGAAAATGAGCACAAGAGACTAGCATTTCGTCTTCGCCGAGATGTAACTCATCCTGAGGTACTTCTTCGATCCTATAAACTTTCGTCGCTGTTGTACCTAGCTGCTCTAATGGTGTATCTTCTTTTGGCCCCATTGATACTCTACTACTACTTACTTCCGTTAACCTAAAATAGATTTTATCCACTTAAGATGATTAATTTGAATTCAATTTAATACAGAGTGGCCCAAAAGACTGGAAACGGACAATTATCTCGTAAATTGTTAGTTCCAATTGTACCAAATTTGGGGTACATCTATTTTAGGATACAGAGATTCCATATTTGATATTAGCAATGTTGTCAGATTTGGACTCTACGTATCCCAAATTTTGTACAATTAGGACTAGCAGTTTACGAGATAATTGGCCGTTTCCAGACTTTTGTGCCATTACTTATATTTTTCACTTACCTAAGTTTCCCTGTACTACCTTCTCCAAATTCTATTTGTTTTTTCGCCTCTTCCAATAAATCAGCTACTGTCCCACCTTTATTTGGATATAATATTAATTCTTCGGTACTTTTGGCTTCGAATATACTAGTAAGTCTTTTAGAGTACCTTCAAAGGTACACCTCAACGGGTGACCAGGGCTATCTTTATAACTAAAAAAAATATAAAAATTATTTATAAACCATCTCTTGAGAACTCTTATCCAACATATATTTTGAAACAGATTTTATATAACACTTCTGACAATAAAAATGACATAATTCATAACATGACAAGGAGCACGGAATATAATACTATACATAATACTATTCCATTTTATGTATCTTTACCATAATAAAAAAATTACTCGTAAACTTTCCAGAATCTTACAAAAACTAATATAAAAACTGCAAATAAAATCTTACAATCCATTTGCTTTTGAGTAAAATCAAAGATAAAACACCTAACATTTAACATAGTTTATGAAATTCCTTACAAAAATTGTGATAAAAAATACATTGGTCAATCAAAAAGGTCTCTCATTAATAGAATAATAATCTAAATAATCTGCGTATAATATTTGCATATTTTTTGGATTTTGAAAAACAAAATTTGGATAATTTAAAAAAACTAGTTACTATGGAGAATCTTTAGACAATTGAATTTATACATCAATCAAATATATTCCAAATTTTCTATTAATTAGGCCAGTCGGTATGGGTCATTTTAGACCAAAAGTACAAGTAATTAGCAATACGGCTGATTTTTTTTAATAAGTACCTTGAATTATGTAGATTAATATAAAAAAAAGTTTACCAGTCTATCGATTTCCCATAATAAAAAAAAATAAAAATAAACTTTTTTTAGAAATTTTTCAATATTTCACGCTGGGAGGAAGGTGAAGAAGAATAAAAAATACCACAGTGTAGGGGAAGTGTTTTGCAATAGAAAAGGTCTTTTGCGTTTTTTTCGTCCGATCAATGGTTTGTCCGTAAAAAATTCTATAAACTAAGTATGTGTTCCGCATCCGCGCGACTCTGCTGCACGGCGGAAAAAATATAAATAATATTCAATCAGAATTTTTTTTCAATCTTTGGTGAGAGTTAAGGTTGCAAATAATAAATAGAAGGTGATAAATTAATTTTTACATATTTTTATTGGAAAAACGTATGAAGAAAATTATATCTTAAAATTATATATTAATCATCTTTTATACATTTTCACTATACATTTTGTTCGTTGAATATTAATCTTCATATTACATGAGTATCGAATTTTATTTTGAAAAAATTCCTACCCGAATCTATAAAAATTGCTATTTTCGCTTATAATACAAAAAATCATTGAATCCAAAAATGTATGTAAATTAATTAATTTTGTAATCATATATTCTTGATCTTAGAAGTTTCCCCAACATTTCTACGCAAACCCCATTGAAATTACTCCAGTTTTATCAAAGTTACAGTATTTAATATAATATTTATTTTCTTGTAAATTCAAGATTTCTAAAATGTACAAAATAATGAAAAGTGCCGTATTTCGTAATTGGGGAAAATTAATTAACCGTAAATTTTATGTATGGAACATACCTCCTAAATAACAGTTTCCATCCTTCGAAAAATTGTTTCAATGCCACCTTATTATATAATATATTTTTTATTGAGATACTTGGTTTTTTATTAGAATATAATATTTATATTATATATGAGTAATTTGCCAAAAATGATTATGTGTTATGACAAAAAATGCACTCTTAAAGCCGACACTTTCCTCTTCAAAACGCCCTATTACAATTATTTATATCTACATTATAACTGTTTATAATGTACTCCGCCGCGCTTCAGAAAATAGAGTCGCGCGTATGCGGAACACATCTTAGTTTAGCGAATTTTTTCCGAACAAACCATTGCTCGGACGAAAGAAACGCAAGAAACCTTTTTTGTTGCAAAACACTCCCCCTACACGGTGGTATTTTTTATTTTTCTCTAACTTTCTCCCAGCGCGAAATATTGAAAAATTTCGAAAAAAAAAGTTTTCCGATTTTTTTTTCCAATTTGGGAAATCGATAGACTGGTAAACTTTTTTTTATATTAATCTACATACTTTAAGGTACTTATGAAAAAAAAATTAATTACTTGTAGTTGTTACCCATATCGTGTTACCCATATCGTCCGAGTTTTTTATATACCGATGTTTAATTTATTACATTTTTTACAAATATTCTACCTTCAATCTCACTCAGATGTATGTGAGTATTATTATTTATATTATCTCCTATATAATTTATTAAAAATTTTTTAGTCCTTGAAAATAAACAAGTAGTTGTTTGAAAGCTATGAATTAAATTCTTAAAGGAGTAAGTACACTTTTCAATACAATTGCTACATTCCCACAAAAATTCCCAATATCAAAAAAATTAATATATAATAAAAAATTTTATTATTTACCTTTGACATTTGAAGAATTGTAACAAATATGGATCCGTACCGACCCTTAGCGCTACCGCCCTAGCAAACTGATCGTAGGTCATTCGCTGCGATAGCTCCATTGTGAATCCCTGATCGTTCGGTATACATTTGTCTACAAAAGTCACTTCGACGCGACAAAACAAGTCCTTGAAATAGTCTACACACGTTGGGAGGTCCGATAGTTCTTCTCTTTCTTCCTTTTCAAATACTATTATATCACCATCCATTAATTCCTCCAATACCTAAAATAAAATTCAATGTAATGTGGTGTCCAAAAATTTGCCTGCCAAAACCCGACTACAATTTAAAATTTTCATATCAAAGGTTATAGTATAATACCATTATAACGCCTTATGCCCGTTTGTAATTATCAATGATTTAGTACAGGTTTTAGTCAATTTTTTTTTTAAATTGACGAAGCTTGTCCTATTTTTGTTCAATTTTAATTGATAGAAATTATTTATAGAACCAGTCCTATTTTCTATCAATTAAATGACAACTTGGGGCAAACTTATAGGATAAACTTTATTTTAAGGTTATTAATTTTTTTATCTTTCATTATGGTGGTGACACTGGTTCTGCTACATAACCAACGTTTAATCAAAGATTACATATTATATCGTTTATTAAGGGGTGAGAATGTTGTCTATGTGAAAGTTTTTTGTTTGTGCTATTTTAAATATCAAAAATGTCGTGGTCTCATGATCAAGTACTTTGACTTATTGAACTATATAAAGAAAGACCTTGCCTTTACATAGTTAAAAGTTCTCAATATAAAAATAAGTACATGAGGGCTTCTCTTTCTTATATAATTCCTAACTACTACTATATTAATAAGAGTTGCTGCTGCTAACAATAAAAATTCTTTGTCCATTGTTGTCCGATACCTATTTAAATTAAAAAATTCAAATTCTTTGCTAAAATCTGAAAAGTGACAGGTTACTAACAAAATCATACTGCTCAGTGCGAATAATCACAACCTAAATAAGTGACAAAAACATGGTGTGTTGCAAACACATATTTTTCTTGTCAATATTTTAGTAGGATCCTAAAAAATTGACTAAAACTTGTACTAAATCATTGATATTTACAAACGGGCATTACAGAGTAATTGAGAATCAAAGAACAAAGACCGCTCACTAAAAAGCAACAGCTACTTCCCTGGTTATTTGCAATTACACTTCAAAGTTAAACAGGATTAGTATATCTGCAAGATGGAACCAACCATTTTAGTTAACAATTCGAAAGAACAATTTTTCGGCGTATTTGCGCCTCCGATTTAAGGTAAATACCATCTGTCCAGGAGTTCTGAGGGCATAATATCTTGCAGATATACCAGCCCCGTTTAACTTTGAAGTGTAATTCAATGTCCTTCGTGGACATAGCTAGGGAAGTAGTTGTTGCTTCCTAGTGAACGGTTTTTGTTGTTTGATTTTCAAAGACTCTGTAATGCTTTGTAGTAGTATTATACTATTACCTTTGATATCTATAATGGTCATTTTAGATTAGACAATTTTTCATACAATATTTAGTCCAATTTATTGAACAATATTTAGTTCTGCGCAGTGATCTGATTTGATGATAAAATAAATATAAACTTTTCAAATTCAAAAATGTCGTTAGTTATGGAACCAGAAAATTTGAAATATTTATTAATTTTCACGGCTGCTCATGTCACTAAGCGAATATTAAAACAGAAGAGAATGAGATTTGGCAAGATAAGTGGTTAATGAAACGGTCTAATGACGCCTAACTTAGCCACTAAAGATTCTACGACTATTAAGCTTCTAAAGTATTTATCACAGATTATAAAGAGAACAGATACGAAAGCTTGACAGAGAACAGTAAAAAGAGAGAGACCCATTTAAATGCCCATCGTCTTATGTCGACTCCGTTCGGGCTGCTTCGCGAAATTTCTTAACTGGGTTGTCAATTTGCATATTTCCTTCAATTTACGAACATAGGTCAAATATTTTATAAGCATTTTTTTTAAGTGTGTTAGTTATATATTCTGGTGGAAAATACATGTCGATCACTCTGTACTGACTATAAACAAGTCAGCAGATGACACAAATGTTTTTAATGTTAATGTCACAATTATTGTATTTGTCATTTTTAGAATTTAAATAAATCTTTCCAATCCATAGCAGGTTTTCCTAGATTCTCTCCATTAAAATCGTCTATACTTTTACTAAAATCGGGAATAATATGAAATTCTTTATTTTCATGTGCGTTAGTAGACCTTTCAAACAGTTTTAAAAACTTTTCTTCCGAAGCTAGTCTATTACGCTCCATAGTTAACATCATCTCCATAAATTTATCCATCAGAGTACCCTGCGATGCTGAACCTTCAGACGTGCTATTTGGAGTACCTCCTTCTGCCATGTCGTTAACCACTTCAGGAACCAGAAGAAAAACCAAATCAGTCTCGAAAATCGCGCCAACACAAAACTCGTCGAAAATTGCTTAATAACCAGATGGAACCACTTCTGAATTGTAGTAAATATCTTCGTATGAGGATATTACCAGTACTTTGTCAAGATGCTTGGTTAATAAACAATTTAGATGGAAAGATTTATTTAAATTCTAAAAATGACAAATACAATAATTGTGACATTAACATTAAAAACATTTGTGTCATCTGCTGACTTGTTTATAGTCAGTACAGAGTGATCGACATGTATTTTCCACCAATTCGATAATTACATGTTTTAAATCAATTTTATTAACATTAAAAGAATTATACAATTAAAGAGATTATAACATATAAAAATCATACCATAAATATATACTTTTTTTCACAAACTATATCCTTGGCAACCATTCACAATAACGGTGACGGCTAACCTAACCTAATGAAAACGTCAAAATATGCTCAAAATCACTTGTAATCTGTGCTCAAAATTCATAACGCCATTTTTGTTTGCTTCATTGTTTGAAGGTGTTCAATCGGCGATATTAATTGTGTTATTTGACTAATCGATTGTGCGTTGTGGTAATATATGAACTATAAAAATATAGTGGTATAGACTATGATTCTTATAAAATGAATAAACATCATGGCAGAGTATATTGTTCATACAGAGAAATAAATTTTATTCGGAAAGAAAAATAAAGTTCTTTCGATTTCCTAGGGATGAGAGTATCTAATTTAATATCCCGGCCTATGATATAAGAAATTTTAAAGTTTTTGATATGTGCTACAAATTATTATCAAAATTCTCCCTTGCATAGGTGTATATTGTATTCCCTTTAATGATAAATAAATTAAGAATTATTTTTACTTTAAAATTTGGTTGATTTTTGTAATTATTTGTGTTATCTAAAAATGTATTTATTAATTAATCTCCCAAGAGTAATGACTGTTTAAAACAAATCATAGGAATGTACATATAGGTATTTAATAAATACATAAATATATATTCGATTATGATTATTGTTTTAATTCATGGCGCAGTTTCAAAGATTTAGTGGAAACTTCCAAAAAAACTAGATCTGACAATAGAAATTGTTATTGTCCTCGAGTCAACAGTGCAATTTGGTAAGAAATTCTGAAAATATTTTAAACTGGCAGCATCGCGGCCATACCGAGTTAAAGGTCCAAGGTCATTGACGACGGAGCTGAAAATCGTTTGATGTTTTACCGAGATTCGTATCTGTTCTCTTTAGGCCCGGTCTTTCCAAGTACGAATAAAATGGCCAATAACTAACTGGAAGATAAATTTATTAGGAAGTCTTATTCAACAAATAAAGTGTAAATGTCTTTCAAACTGACTTTAACCAGTGATTTATCATTCGGTGAATTAACATAACCAAAATAATTATTTCAACGTTAGCTGCAATGAAATTACAATAACTAACTTCATATTATGTGTAGAGAAAGATAGTTTCATGCACAATGTGTATATAATAGAAAGTGATAAACAATTGTTATGTTTTGCGGACACGTTGTAGGCTGCGAAATCGATTTTAGGCTAGCTGTCACCTGCTTGACAGCACTGAAATCAGAATTTCTTGTAAATATTCAAATAATTGCTGAAATTGTGTATTAACAACAGAAGTAATTTTACAGAAAGAACCAAAATAATAACAACAATTATAAAAAAAAGCAAAAAAATATAATCATAAACACTGCAAACCCTAATTAAATTAACCGATCTGTATATCCGATGTTGTAGTTGGGGTCCTATCTCCTCCAATAAGTTAATCACAGTTTCTTTAGGTAATCGAAAACGGCGTAAGAATTCTTTATCATCCCATCTTTCAAAGTGATCAATACGTTCTCTAACGGTACTATATGGGTGACGTTCTGGGCTTACAAAATCTACAATTTCTTGTATCTCTTGCTCTTCGAGTTCCTCGAAATCATTAAAAATATCCATTTAAAAATAAATGTGACAGTTTTTATTCAAACTAGGTTAGAATCGCCAACACTTTGAAAAGAGAATAACTCAATTCGTAGTTAATCGGCATCAGTCGGTTGTTATTCACAACCCGAACAATTTTATTTCGAACTTATACCTCCTAATAACTTAACTGTAGAATAATGCTATATATTCTGCGAATATAAATTATCCAATATTGGAAAGACGAATATAGTGCTTATTTGATGAATATATATTATTTATAACTTTATTTAGACTTGGAAAGACCGGGCCTTAGTATTAATTCTTTTATCTCTTTATTTTTTTATGAGTAATTATATAAAGAATAATTTGCAAATATCTGAATTTTTCTCATCCCATATTAATACGAATAATAAATTTAGTCAAAGAATCTTACCTTTTCCAGTGGATCATTAAAATTTGTAATTTTTTCTATCATATTAGGACGAATTTCCTCGTATAGAAGTAGCTCCGTATCAGGTGGAAAACCAGCTCTTTCATTCAACAAAGGTATTATATCCACTAATTTGCTAGTCACTGGTAAATAACTATGACCACAATAATGAATTTTCTTCTGTTTCGGATCGTACATTTTGAAAAATAACAAAACATCAGTTTCCTTATCGAACGTTGGAAGTGTCGATTGCCCCGAATCCGGAGGAAGCAACTCCAAAAATATATTCCAAGGATTCATATTCTCTGCGGCGTCTGTAACTGCTTTATGGAGATCAGTCTCGAGATCCAAGACGCTTGGTCGAATCGTTTGATTTGACCTAAAATAAAATATAAAGTAAGTATCTAAAAAATTTCAATATAATTATACTAACCTTTGACTAAACGGCCAAGGCCTTATCTGCTCTGGAGGATATTTGAAGGCGTCAGCTAACATTTCCATCATTTCAGCAACAGTTGCCATTTTTTTAATTTTAAGCACCCTGAAAAGGGCTCTTTCGGGATCGTATAAATCATTACCTTGATGACCATCAAACGAATCTTCCAATAAAACATTTATCGTCATATAAAGATGGGCTTCGTTTCGTTCTTTACGACGCACCTGCTCCATCCGTTTTTCTTCAGCTAAACGATCTGCCAATTCGGTAGGAATATCTACATCCGTTACCTACAAATAACACAATTACAACAACACAAAAAATTAATCAAATAAAATATCTTACATCTTGTAGAACTTTATACATTTCAGAATCTCTAATGTAGACCAACATGTATGCATTAGTACAGTGTTTAACTGTCATATTCATGTCCTCATCGTGTCCTCCGTAATTATGTTCCAAAGCTTCTTGCTTTGTACACCTCGAAACGACGTCATCATCGAATTTACACCATTTACCATCACCTGCCAAATCAATCTTGGAATTAATAAATAAATTCAAGAAATTTACCAACGTCCTTACCTTTAGGATTTATAAAAACAACATAATGTCCACCATGGTTATCTCCACTATGTACAAGCACAGCGTGTAAGGTATAATTAGCTGGATTATTAGGGTCGGGATCTTGGAGATAGGTATCTAAAGATATCTTTTCGTAAAATTCGAACCTATCGTTGAATTTCACTGAGCTATCCGTCACGGGATCGTATTGGAATCGCATCAAATGCAAATGTAATACCGGTGGAAATTCTTTAAAAATAACACCTTTTTCGGCATCTTGCAAACCGTGTTCTCCAGCATCGTATTTATTATCACCGTCTAAAGTTTCTTTGGCAATATAGTCTTTGAAAGATTCATCAACTAAAAATTATTCAAAATTAGTTTTTCACTGGTTATCTTAACCGCAGAAATAAAAATGTATTCAGAGGGGATAAGGTCATCTGTAACATAATCCTGAAATAAGATGATAGACTGGAAATATGGAAGGGAAAAATGTTAGGAAAAAATATTTGTAAGTGGTGAAACAGGAGAAGGAATGGAGTAAAATAACAAAAATAAGAAAATTGGTAATCAATTCAATATTCGAACTAGCTTCAAATCTAATAATACGTTGAGATCTATACTAACAAAAACAAAACCAAAAAATGAAGAACAATCTGCAAAAAATTGCATATAACAGATATCTTGTGAATGCGACAAATTCTATTTAGGTGACACATCTAGACCATTGAAAGTCCGAATAAGTGTACATAGAAAATATATCAAAGATAGGGAGTTCTTTAAGTCAGGTATTTGTAAACATGCTTGGGAAGAGGGGCATAAAATTCAATGGGATTCGACAAAAATAATATTGAAAGAGCCCAATAATAAAAGACGAAAAATCAAAGAAAGTGCTTTAATACAACTAAATGCAGATAAATGTGTAGCTAGTATTTCAGCCGAATGTAGTCAAATTTGGTTACCAATGTTATTTCCAATAATCAATTACCTGCGTTATCAGGATAGCATCATAAGTTTTTATCCAGGTTTTCTTATGATTTATCATTGGAATAGTTGTTAATCGATACACACTTCAATACACAAAATCACCAAACTGAGTTATACATATTTTGAAAACAAAAATAATCATACACAAAAAAGTAACAACAAACGCGTTTTATTAACATTTCCAAAATAAGCGAAAAAAAAGCGCTATCCCTATAAAAACCGTTCCTGGAACGTGCTCTTCACAGGATTCCATTTCTAGTAGACTATCATATCGTTAGAATGTCATAAAATAAAATATTTTATTTCACATTTTACCAGAGATGTGATCTACTATGAATGGACCTTAATAAAATTTGACAACAAAGTTTTGTAGTCTTAAACTTCAAAATATTATTGATTGTCTAGTAGTCATATTTTTTTCGTTGCGTCAGATAGGGACCAAACATTTTTTTTTATTACTAGTTAATCTTGACAACGGTAGCTGGAACGCTACCGAAACGTCGAAATAAAAAACATTATTGTAGTTTGATTCCCAAAATAATAAGAGAAAAAATAATAAGTAATGCCACAAGGAACTTACAGAAGATAAAATAACAAACAATGAATTGCTAGAGTTAAGCAAAAAAAATCAATAATATCACAAACATACGAGCACAGAGGATTATGGAGTTATATTGGATGGGACAGGAAACAAAAGAAGAAGGGCCAGACATACAACAAAATGATTTGATGAAGTAAAAGATGATCTAAAAAAAATGGGGTACAAATTTGTCAACGTCAACCTTGAAAAAAAATGTAAGTCAATTGTTTGCAAATTAAATATATCTATACCTTGTTTTTAAACTAGGAGGAGCATTTTAAGAAACCTCACTTACACCACTAAAAGTTACTAGATTAAGAGGGTGTTCCGAAAGGGTCATGTTCAGACTTTTCGAACTAATTGACAATTACGTGACATACGTATTGTTTTGTTCGAACGTGTCGTGTCCAATGAGGGATCAATTCCAATCTAGAATTTTAATAATCATTGGCCACAGGCCATGCGAAAGTTGTAACCAAATGTCACATTATTGTGAACAAAATGTGAGGTTATCATAAGTAATTCATGTCAAATTGGATGATATAAATATGTACAAAATAGCTACTGTATGTTTAAATTATTCTCTATTCACATTTGAGCTCGAACTAGAAGTCAACAGAAGTTTTGATATCGAAAAATACCATAATAATGTACTGTAATGTAAGTAAAACTTGATGTAAACATATTTACAGTAATAAAATTTTACTTCGAAATTTATATGCTGTGTAAAACGGGCGGCAATTTAACCAATCACTAGGCTGCAGAAATGCCAACTTAAATTCAAATCGCTCCTCTTAGTTTAAAAACAAGGTATATTTATTAGTAAAAAAATTACTTACTATTCTTTTTTCCTTTAATATTCAACTGTATATCATAGAAAGTTTCTGATCTGGTACTTGAATAATCAACATTTTTACATCTTATATAAGAAATCATTTTTCCTTCAAACAACTTAGGTACAGTCCCCTCTACACAAGTACCTTTCATTTTGCTTTCTAACTTATCTAGTAGCACCTACAAATATAAAAATATTACAGTGTGGTGATTATATTGTGATCATTTTTTATAAATCAAATGATGTAAATTACATACCCTCAAAAATTCTTGTACATCATGTTGCATAAAAGAATCCAATGTCTCCCAACCAAAACTTTTAGTGAGTTTCTTGGTACCGACAGGCTTATCGCAGAATTGCAGTTCATGAAAAACTCGTTGCAATGCCAAAGCAACAGATTTTGTAGAATCATCAGATTCTGTTGGCATTTTATAAACTGCCTTTCTCAATTGATTGGTAAAGTACAGAGTTTGAAGTAATGAATTCATATAGCATGTTGCACCCTGGTTTTTTAACCCAACGTACCCTGAAAAATGAAATATATATCAACATTTACCTCGAAAAAAAAATATGATGTAGGTAAATATGCTTGGAAATTCTTTTGTATATACCTGTATGTTTTTTACTGTCCCAAGACACTCCATGAGGTGCATCTGCTACTACTTGTACTTCCAAAGTAATTGCATCATCTTTGATAAAACCTTTGTCTGGATCCAAGACATCATTCCAGGCCATAAAATGGGAAAAGCCCCAATCATTTTCCTAAATACCAAAAATTTTTAAATTTTCCTCAAGTAATATTCAATATTTTTATTCAAATCTTTGTGTAGAAAAAACCAAACAAATGTTAACAAACAAAAAGTTTATAAAATGCAAATATGAACTATATTAAGAGTTTTCGAAAACGTACATATACTGAGCCGGTAGCGGTTAACATAATTCTAACCGCACGACTATTTTGACAGATATACAGCAAAATCTGATTGTCTTCCTCAGAGAACCGAATCCTACTTCTTTTCAGATTGTTCAAGACAAATTGATAGCATCATAATTATTAATAATATGTGCCATCGCCATTCACAAAGCTGGTTGTTGAAATTTTAGTGAAAAAAACAGATACCAGAAACAACATACAGAATACAGACATCACTCATTGAATTCGGTGGAATTCATTTGGTGGTCATTTACTCAAACTATCAGCCTATAGTCTTTTACCTTATGTGTAAATATTATTTCGGTTAATCTTATGTGTGAATTTTGAATGTCTCAGCTTATGCTGCATACTTGATTTAATGTAAAACTGACGTGTATATCCATCTAAGGATGGCTGCCATTGGCTGCTGTATGCGTTAATCGGAGTGTTTTTTAAGCTGCTTCGAAAACTCTCTATTATTAAATATTGTATAAAATACTGGGTGTAATAAAAATATTGGTCATAAATGATATCACTGGTGGAAAGTAGCTTACAAAGCTTACAAAAGGGCACACCAAAAAAGTATTAAGGTATTAAAGTTAAAAATTTAATTCAATTTTTTTATGCTCCTCTTAAACCAGTGAATATTTTTTTTTCAAGAAATATAATTATGGTTAGATAGATTCCTATAGAAAATAGAAACTGGTAGAAGTAATGGTTTTTTTTTGTAGAGTCACCATTACTTAATGTAATCTAACCTGCATTTTAGTGTTCAATTGACTTCAATTTTTCATCCTAAGTTAAGTGGTAAAATTTATGACCAATCTTTTTGTTACACCTTGTATAAAACTATTGTTTGTATTACATATTTTCATGTCAGTAACCTTATTACATATCAAGGTATTTTAATTAGAAACATAAACAAGATAATGAAAAATTAATACCATTCATGACTTTCACATTTATAAAGTCTGTTTTAAGATACAGTATAAAATCATAGAATACAGATTTAGGATTTCTGTTGCACCTCAACAAAAAGTAGTAATATCCAATATAAAATAAATGCTAATAAATGTAGTTTTAGGACTGACCTTAGAATAAAACAAATGCTGAATTTTCCTGGTAAAGTTCTCGATGTCTGGTCTAACAGAAAGCATTCTTAATTCAGCAACAGCATAACAAGACCATGAACTGGATTCACTTTCACCATTACATTGCAAAAAGAATCCCAAAGACCTCTGAGATGGCCTGTCTGATCTGGCATCTTGGGTATGACTGTTGCGTGGCATAACCATAATCTTCCATGGTAAATTTCTTACAAAGCATGGTGGAGAAAGTACAGAATCCTGTTGAAATATGATAGTATATAGTAGTATTAAATAATTACAAATATAGTAGAACCTAATTATGCATATCAAAATGTTTCTTTTTGAAAATTAAAATAAACAAATTGTTTTCTTACTGTTGTATTTCATTTTCAGCAACTTACCTTCAGTTTACTAAAATTCTGAACAGTGAACCTAAAGGTTGCCTCTGAGCGAGCCTCATCTTCTTCCATCTCAGTATCTTGAACAATTACATTGGGATCGGGCTGTGGACCAACAATGATCTCTCCATTTTGAGTCTGATCCATTTCTGCACCACCAGAATCTGTGATGTATTCCATTGTAGTCACTATATACAATACTTTATTATAAGATCCCTGCTACTTTGTTTCACTAAATGAAGTTTATTTATTATTATAATTAGATACATGAAGTTTTGTGTTTAAAAACAAATTATGCAGTGATCAAATTTTAAATTTAAAGTTTTGTTTTAAGTAGCTTTCATCTATAATTGTAATTTATCCTAAATGAAAATGTGTAACTGTTTTAATGAGATGTATAATTTTGATACTGCTAAATTTATTTGAACACCTACTGTACTCAAAAAGTAGTTCCAGCAGGGTAAGAGATTATTATTTTTTTTGGCTTGAATTTACTTCATTTGAGAGCCAAAGATATTAAAGAGTTGCGTTAATTAATATTTGAGTCAGATACTCAAAAATATGAAGTCCATGATGATGTATGTATTGTGGTACTTCCTTTATAAATAAACCCTTGCCTAACCAACAAAAGTAGGTTCAAGACAAGAAAATATTAGTGGATGTTGTTCCAGCTTATTCTTTCAATTTTTTGGAAAATACCTACTTATTAGTGGCTAAAATATTTGAAATAGACTACTCATTGTTTTCATTATACAACTATTGAACTATATTGTAAATAAGCAACTCAATAAATAGCACAGCTAAATTTCTTTGTATTAAGTTTTATATTTGTTTTTTCATCCCTTCAACCAAACAATAATAAGCCAAGTACTTTTATTGGGGTTTTGTTGAATTTATGCAATTACCAAAATAATAATTGTAGTTATAATTTAGGTCAATTAGTTAGTCACTAATAATTGAAATTATTTACCTAATAGATTTATTTAAAATAGTATTTTCCATTGTTAACTAAGACAGGATGAGGAAAAAAAAATAACTAAAAAACTATGTTTGTATCCTACAAAAAGGTATTTTGAAACCCTTTTCTTCAGATTAGGAATTAGGTATTGCAGACAAGTAAATATCAATAGATTGAGCTTAGATTGTTATGTAGATGAAAGTTCCTTTGTGGAATTGTGAGTTCATTCTTCAGCAGCCAAGTTGCTTACCTCAGAACTTTAAAAATACCTTTGATCACTGATTCTTAACAACTGTATAAACTTCACTTTAGACGTTTAGTAGCATAGCCTACCTTAGACTTGGATCTTGTAATTAATAGTGATCATTTGTAAAAAAGAAGGCCATGACTCCACCAAATGTGAAACGAAAATTTGGTTGAAAACCTGCTGTCATGTGTCAGATGGAAATTAGAACTGTCATGGCTGCCGGGACTTTTAAAACAGTAATTTTTAAAAGAAAAAACTTACCTTCTTGAGTTTCCATATCTTCAGTATCATTAACGTTAGTATTTTGCGGATTGTCTTCGTTTCGGCGATAATGGCCTGTCACGTGGTTCATTATTGGGGGTGACGATAAAACGGGCACAGTTTTATCTCTTCCAACGGAGCCGAATACACTTTTACTTTTTTTTATGTGCAGAAAACCTTCTTTGTCTGTCACCACACCACGATGAAGAGAGTTATTGTTATTTGGAGTATTTTGGGGATTATTTTTAGTGCCCGACACAGTAGTCAATTTGACAAAGTGCTTACTCGCGATGCGCCCAATGTCTGCTATTTTTTAAACCCTCTGAACGAGGGAAACACACAAGGAACATATATACGACGATATTTTTCAACTTATTAGAATTTTTTGTTTATTTCACGTTCATTGGCTTTATTAAATAATAATTTACCGCAATGCCGACACTACACTTTTCACATAAGAAAATAAACAAAATGGAGGCATTTTCTACGACCTTGCGCACAAATTTTTGGACAGAAATTTCTTTGATCTGTCACTTTAGGAGCTCCATCTATTATATATAAATGGAACTATTTCCTTCTGGCACAGTAGTAATCTACTCTCCGTAGAACTAGAACGTACAGATCCGTAATGAAAATGTTTACCAGCACACTGATGACGAAAACATTTAATTTATTTTCCTGCACGGAAACACGAAGTACCACCATCTTGTGGGAACAGTTATTCCTTAGGGTTTTCCCCCCTTTTCAGCATTTTTACATTGGAAAATATAATTGGTCTATATATGCCTTTTTTGATGGATCTGGTCTAGAACAATACTCATGCTAAATAACTGCAAAATTGTGAAAAAGGAGAAAAACAATCAGAATTTTTCAAGTGCAAATTGATAATTTTAATCCGAACTGCAGCATAGTCACAAAAAGTAAACAATTCCATCTACAGACAAGGACTGTGTATATGGGATGTTAATAATCGTTTGGAAGGATTCAAATAATATCAGTGAATAAATAAATTGTCTACAGATACTGGAATTATGGTGGACACATATACAAAAGCACCTCCATCAAGAAAAACCCACAATACTCTCTTGGCTGAAGAAAGATCCAAAAATTTTTCCTAGGTTAATAATTTCGAGAAACAAATATCTAAATAAATTATAATTTTGTGATGAAATATAACATTATAGAATATGTTTCACTTTTTATACACACCTGTATGTTCCAAGCTCCTGTGTAATTACCAAAACCAAAAGAGATTTTCACCAAACAGTGGCCTTCATATTAGGACCTTGAGAGAAAATAAAGATAAAAAATATATTTTTTTATTTATTTTCAACTTATTAGTGTATTTATTCTTCATACAAGAAACGGATTTATTCATAAATACCCCAAAGTTAATAATACCAATTTATGTTCAAGCAATATTATATTTTGGAAAATCTATTTAGTGTGAACAATTTTTATTTAACAAGATATTCAAATTCAAAACAGTATTTTCCATGAGCTTACCACATTTCCATATTTTTATCTTCTATAATATGTTCCTTCTGTTGTATTTATTACAATTTTCGTCAGGAAAAATAACATGAATTACAATAAAAAGACAAAAACTCCTAACAGCGCCCAACTATACTTAATTAAACCCAAACAGCCATTGCCATTGGCCAAAAGGACATCTTCCTGCATCATATGCATCTGATGGAAAGAATATTGTAAACACGAGATACAACTCAGCTTTTAAGCGATATTTAATCTCATATATTATTTTCAATTACTTTTGTAATATAAAAGTGCTTTTTTTATAATACTTGTTCTGTAATTTTTTTAATAATTAGATACAATAAAATATTTATATAAAAAAAATGTTATGCTCACTGTCAGTTAAATGTTTAATGTTTAAATTACCATAATTTTTTTGTAGCTTTAATGGGACGACCAATATAGCACAATAAATTAGAATAAATAACACCAATTGCCAATTTTGATTAACTTAAATAAATATATTAATTTAAGAGAACCAAATGGTTAACAATTGTATTTTACTAAATAGATATACATTTCCAAAGATTCCAAAGTGAAAATTAGTCCAAATTGTCGTGCTGTATTATTGATTTCTTCTTAGAAATTCCAGAAGTTGAAGCCTGAGGAGTATCATCATCACTGTCTTCATCCAAGCCGCTAAGGAAATTTTCAAAAAAGTTTCCAAAGAAACTGTTGCTGTGTTGTTGTGGAGGAGGTTTCAAGCCAAAGAAAATTTGACCTATTTTATCCAAATATTGTACATAGCATGGATCTCTTTTTAATGAAGGTTCATATTGTTCACAAAGCACAGCAAAGGTTTGCAACTTTTGGCTGTAATAATAAAACTTTATAAATCTCTTATTGTACAGAAAACAGTAAGATCCATAGACAGTGAAATTTAAATACTAAAACTATATATTATTTTATCAACCAAACATTTGTTATAAATAATTGTACTAATAGGCATTATCTTTACAAAGAAACAAGTAACTACTATACAATACTGAGCTATTGTTATTGGGTTAATGACTAACTAATGTGGGGTCTTCTCTTGGACCAATAATGTTGGTGTAAAAAGAAATATCTTGGAATGGAATATGTGAGAAATATTTACTTTTGCCTACATAAAAGTACTTCTTATTTAAATGTAAGTGGTCCAACATTATGAAGAATTCCATGCATTATTCCACATATAATATAGTTAACATGATGAAATGTGAAATAGATCAATGTGCATGTTGATTTCATTAAGTAATTTTTGTGTACATATGGATAAGACTTACCTTTCTATAGCCTGTAATAAAAACCAAATAAAATTGAGCAATGGTAATAAATATGGTGGTCCTGATCTCAATATTCTGGGATGTTGTTCTGTATAGCTAGTGAATGTCTGATTAGCAGTACTTTTATTTTTTAAACATAAATATTGCAAAACTGTCTGTGCTATAAACAAATCAACTTCATCTTTGAATCCTTGACTGCATTGAAATTCTATAAGAAGTTTTGCACAACTTTTCCCATCTTGTGAATATATAAAGTGATGACGTGCCTGAACATAGGATTTTTCTTCCCAATAAACAATTGCTACATTCTAAAAATTCAGTCATTTTACATGTGAATGTTTTTATTTTAGATTGCAAATAATAATATACCCTATGTAACAGTGGATGTCCATGTGCTGATCCTTTAGATGACCATCGTATTGCATGTGCTAAAAACGTATCTCGTTCTGAAGTGGAAGAATTTATTTGACGGAATATTTTTGTAAGTTTAGGAGACCACGATTCGCAGTCTGTGTCATTTGATTTTTCTAGTACATCTACTAATAATATTCCCAAGTCAGAACCACTTAGTTGCTAAAAAATGCGTAAAGCAGATTATGAAACTAAAAAGTGATAAATGTAATACCTGATCACGTTCTAGGAATAAAATGGAGCCATTATATAGCATATCTTTCAGTTCCTTATATTTTTTCTGTCCTAAATATCTGAAAGTGTAAGGTTATGTTTAGAAATTTCGAGAATATCAAGTTCGAACGATGAAAAAAGGTAAACTTGTACCTGAAATACAATGTTCTATACATTTGATGGGCTTCGTAAAAATTTCCATCTTTAACTGATTTCTCTAATTTTTCTAAAACTCTAGAAACTCCACGAACTCCTTGAGTAGCCATATTATTTACGTAAATGTCATGAACTGTCACTTGTCAAATGTTATTTTGGAAATATTTAGTAAGTTTGTATTGGTAGAACCGAATTTTTCTTTTAAATAAAATAGCTTTGCCGTGCAAACCATTTTTATTCATGCTTCCAATTGAAAATATGGTAAAACACACAGAGTTTGACAGAATACATTAACTAGAATTTGCAAGTAATCATTTAAAATAAGCTAGCGTCAGTTGTCAATATTCTATATAATTTTCGAATTTTCTTATAAATTCACAGTTTCAAACTATTCCAGAATATTTACTATTTACTATTTTACTTGTCAATCAATATAATAGTGTTTTTGTGGCGTCATTTATCCAAATCTAAAGAAATTACAAAAAGATTATCTAAAATTCCGACCCTAGTTCATCTAACAACTATGTATTTTACTTATAAATGTCAAAAAATCATTCTGAACTCCAGGGTCGTATTAAGTACAGAATATTGGAATCTTAAAATCCAATAACTAAATAAACCTCGATTACTAGGAATTGATGTAGTTCCAGATATCAGCAAATTTGTCTTCATTTAATCATGGTGTTCATTAGTCCTCAGCAAATTTGAATGGTCATATAAAAATTATTTGAATAGTAAATTTTGGCTTCCTAGAAAGATGGCGCTCGTGTTTAAAAATTAAAACCGGGTCCGCCATTGTTACGTTAGGCTGCTTTTATGGCCGTGCCTGAAAAATTTTATGGAATATTTTGTAGTGGCAAGATAAATACAAAGTGTTTTTAAGGTGTGTGTAAATAATTGTGCTGTGTATTTTATAAAAATAAGCCTGTCTTACCTCCTGTGCACACTATTATTTATGTACTGTGTTGTGTTATTTTTTTCAACATCGATTCATCATCGTAAATGGCTACAACTCACATATTTTTTTGTACACATGCATTAAGTATTTTTTAAATTTTTGTTGAACGCTCGAACGTGACTAAATTATAAAGAATAAGAATTTAAAATTTGTACTAGGTTTTAAAAATCTTTTAATGAGTTGCGTCTCCAACAATTCATATTAAAAATGTCTTAGGTACAGTTTATATTTTTCTGTTTGCTTTATTTGCCTTTTCTATATAGGTAAAGTAACACATCAGAAAAGAGAAATTAACATAATATATGTAAAATAATAACATATGGAATTTACCTATAATATTGTTGGGTGTACCTATTGGAAATAAGAAATTGAAATATCAACTTTTTGGGTTTTTCAGAAATTGAAAGTTTATTTACAGCTAGATATTGTTATCACTTTTAAACTGTCAGGTTTTTTAAATTTAAAATGTCTATTCTGATAAAAATATGACTGATCTAATTTAGTTCATAAACCCTGTCAACAACTTAGCTTCAAAGCAAATAACTGCTTCTAAATAATTTATTAATTTAATACCTATAAATATTTTATAATTCAATTAATAGTATTTATGTCACCAATATTTAGTTTTATCTTATTTGTTCCTACAGTTTTCCATAAGTGACAATTTGATTTCATTCATAAACTATACTAGGACATCAGATTTACAAATTGCTTCAAAATTTAGTTTAAAAGCCAAATTATTAATTTGTGTAAATGAAATTTTGAATTGTCTTGTTTTTAAGATATGCAACCTGATTAAATGATGGGTTTCTAAGGTGAATTTTAGTTCCACTAATTTTTTCAACAAGATGTCAGGTGGTCCACCCCATCATCCACATAATCGGCAGGTTCCGACATCTAATCTTGCCAATACTGCTTGGAATCATTTGCAGGTATGTCTACATTGAATATTTATTTTGTTATGTAAATTTGCAAATCAGAAATGTCTACTAGGTACTTGATTTGTATGATGGTAGTAAGTTTAGAATAAATTTTGTTTGATTAAACTTACATGCAACAAAATTAATGACAAATAAATTAAATGTTGATACAGTAAGTCTAAACAATCAAGTTTATTGATATTTTTTTGTTGGATGTGGTCATGGTTGTACAATGATATTCTAGGTATTTTGAGGTTTATTACCCTCAACAAGTTACTCATTGTAGATACTATTGATTTTAGTATCAATGGATTAATTCTCATAATATTACACTTCTTTGAGGATGACTGAGTAATCTTTATCTTCAATATGCATGTAGGTCAATTCAATTAATACTACCAAAGTAAAATTTGATGATGAACAATCACTTAAAATTGGTGATATAAATATGAGAAATGATATTTTTACAGGTACCAAATTTTTTTCCAAGACAGCCTCAAGTGGCACACATGTCAAATGAGCATTCCTTACTTCATCAACCAACATGGCATACCCCAACAACAGAAGCCTTAAAAATTCATCCACATAGTCATGTTTTGAGTGAAATGTTCAAAAATGAATCTTTATTTCCAAGAGATAGAGACTGTGTAGATTTAAGTTTGGCAAGAAATGGTAATCAAAATCAAAATGGTGAGCTGCCACCAGTTCCAATAAGTTTAAGTGTTCGAGACACAAATAAAATAAACAGTTTGCCACCCAGTGCTTTAGACATACATGCTGTAGAACTTACAAAAAGCATCAGTCCAATGGCAAAAGTGGTTACTCCAGCAATACAGTCTCCTAGTCCAAATAGAAAGTCCCTAAGTCCTGGGCTTAGGTCTATTCCATCATATCCAAAAACTTCTAGCCCTGTCTTAATATCAACAACCTCAAATATTTTCCCCCCTAGTTCCAGTATACTTTCAACTCCTAGAAATATTAATCAGAATCTAGTGTCAAGTTCAGGATTGAAATCTGGAAGTCCTGTCCCAAAGTCTGTAAGTCCTGGACTCAAACCTTCTAGCCCAAGTATTAAACCAGCAAGTCCTGGCTTGAAGTATGCTCCCAACATACAGAGTTTATTTCCCTCTACTACTACAAGTGTAGATGTAGTTAAGACAATTCAAAAGAGATCTAATATTAGAGTAGATTCCATATTGGAAAGACTCAATCCTACTCCAGATAAAATAGTATCTGTTCAAGAAAATAAAGTTGAAGAAAAACCTAATAAACCTCAAGAAGTAGAATCGACTCAGGTAGATAAACCAATAAGTGTTATCGTTCAACCAACAGGCAATTTTGATGATAGTAGTAACTCTAGCAGTATTAATAATATACCAGTGGTGTCTAGTGTCAAAGACGACGATACCATTTCTACTAATAGCAATGATGATAGTTTAGATAGTACAAAATCCCGAAGGAAACGCAAACCTAGTAAAACCATTAGAGTATCCAAAGATGAGGATAAAGCTGAAGAACCAGTAGATATAGGTAAGTACCTTTCTTATTAAATTTAATATTAGCAAATATGATAAGAAATTTGTAATGATGTAAAATAAAAAGTGAACTTGCTCAACTTAACTGCCTAAGGGCATGCAATACCATTGTTCAGGGTATCACAAATAATAGTCAAGTTGCTGATATTCCTAATAATCAGCATTCTCTATTTTTTGTGCCCCTAACTGTTGATGACATGGATGACATTTTAAGAAACCTAAAATCAAAAAAATCCTAAGACGTGTACCATATTACCACGAGTTTTTTAAAAAGTTGTGCTCCAAATTTTATTGTCCCTATTACAGATGTTATAAATAGCTGCTTAGTTGAAGCTGTATTTCCAGATTTATTTAAAATAGCCAAAGTTATCCCATTTTATACAAAAGGAAATAATTTAATGTCTGAAATTATTGACAAATTCACATCTTACCTAGTTTCTCCAAAATACTGGAAAGTGTAACGTTTCAACAAGGCAGAAATACTACAAATGCTATAATAGCATTGATAAATAACATTCAAGAAGCTTTTGAAAATAGGTCACAATGTGTCACTATATTTACAGATCTTTCAAAAGTCAGTCATACTCGCTTGATTGAAAAACTTGAAAGATATGGAATCAGAGGAGTTGCTAGTGATATAGTTGTATCTTACTTACAAAATAGACCACAAAGTGTACATTACAACCATAAATATAGTAGCAAACTAACAATAAAAAGAGGTGTCCAACAAGGATCTGTATTAGGCCCTCTACTATTTATAATATACACCAATGATCTACCTTCATACATGAATACTGTAAATAATGATCTACTAACCACTATGTATGCAGATAATACTAACTTTTTGTATCACTGCAAAAATATATCTGATATAACTGAAAGCACATCAAAAATCCTTACTAAAGCTAAAATTTGGTTTGATAGCAATTAATTATACCTGAACGAAAGAAGAAGCTGCAATAACTGCTTATTATTATTATTTCCTTTATTTTATTTTCTCTTTTCAATGTCACATTATACATTAACACATTATGGACTTTTTCATTCTAAAGTTCTGTATGGTATTCTAGTGTGGGGCAATGCCAGTCACGGCTTGCTACAAAGAGTATTCGTCTTACAAAAAGCAGCTGTACGCTCCATTATACAAGCAAAATATCATGAACCTTGTAAAGAGATATTTAAACAGCTTCAAATGATGAGTTTGTTCTTCTTAATTGTAAATTTAAATTATGTGAAAAATAATAGAAATCACTTCACAAGTCATGCAGACATACATAATTATGAAAACATCAAATTGTCCCAAAAAGAGTAAGAATAAACAAGAACCAGGGTCTAGGTATTCGATTCTTCAATACACTCTCTGAGGAAATTCAAAACTTGTCTACAAAAATATTTAAAACCAAAATAATAAGTATGTTGAAGGATATGTGTCTATACAATATTAACGACTATTTTGAAGAAGTTAAACATGTCACCTAAGTATAAATTTTGGAAAATATGTATGTGCATTATTTAAAATGTTAAAACTTTTAACTGTGAATTGTTGGTGTTAAATGTTTATTTTTTTTATATATATGAATTGTAATGACGACTTTTATATATGAGAATAAATATTTCTATTTCATTAAATCTAAACAGAGTATAGAAAAGTACATTATGAGGATTGCATTGGCATAGCTCTAGTAGTGTGCAAACAGAAGCTATAATTTTGCGTAACAATAAGGTTTCATTGGGAAAGTATTTTTTTTTGCTATTTAATTTTTTTTATAGAAATGCTGATGTGCCAGGAGAGCACATGACCTTGAAACTTTCTCCTGCAGGGTGGAGGGGACTTTTAATTACTTTGCCTTTTGTCTTCTTATTTGAACTGCCACTGTTCTCTTTTATTTTTGTTAAATAATTCATATATTATTACAAAAATCATTATTCAGTAACTTGTTATCACTGTCATTAATCTCACTCACTTTATAATGGAATTTTAATTTATTTTTCATTATAATGTCTCTTTCAACAAGAGACTTTTATTTGTGTAGTGCTATCTTATTCAAAAGTATTAAACATAGTTGAAGTATTCTGTTGAAAATTAAGTACATTTTTATTTTCAACCAATACAGTAGATGCACCAGTGAAAGATATAATAGAAGAAAAAGATCCAATAAGTATAATGGGTGAAATGTTGGAAGACAGTAAAAATCCTGACAAAGAAGAATTACCAAGTGATCTGGAGGAACTAATTCCAGCCAAAGCTAGGCGAAAAACTTCTTCTGAATCTGAAACTATTGATGACATTGCAGCTATGGTACAAGAAGGGCTCAAAGAAAAGGAACAGAAACAGCAAAAGAATTTAGAACATATTGTAGAAGAACCAAAACTAGAAATTGATAACAAACCAATTACGGTTAGCGTTATCAAAACTAAAGAAAATCTTACAGAGGTTTTGTCGGATAATAGCAGTAGTATTCCTACTTTACCTGTACCACCTGTTGCTACTCCAGCAGCAAAAAAAGCCAACACACACTTTGTAGAAGTAGAGAATAAATTGGAAGAAATGTTTGCAGGTTTGTATTAATTTATCCTCATATATTATTTATTTTGAATACTAAATCATGCTTTGTTTGGTTTAATAGGAATTGAAGATTCAAGTGATCCTGTCAAATCAACAACTCTGGATTTGGAAGATTCAAAAACCGATGATGCTCTATTGAAACTTGACGACCTCGCGCCTCCGAGTAATGATGAGGAGAGTGAAGACATTAAACTAAAAGAAGATTTTCTTGTTAAAGCTGATATGTCGGAAAAATCCCTAGAAAACGAAGAACCTAACATTGGAGAAGAAAAGAAATCTCAACCAAAGAAAACGAAACGCAAAGCAGTTACTCCAAGTATTCAAAACTCAGAATCAACACCCAAGAAAAAGAAAGTGAGCAAATTGACAAAGTCGAAGTGCCAGCCAAAAGGTGGAAGTAGCAATAAGAAAATTTCAAAACAAAAAACAGTGGGAAAAATCGATACTGCCATATCTAAGGATATATATGCTTATGATTCGGGTAGTAATACTAGTTCCACAAAATCCAGAGGACCTTTTATTCAAATAAAAGGTCCTAGAGATTCTCCTTTATCTGTGAATGTGATAAACTCTGCTACCAACGACGAAGATGGCGAAAGGAAATTACCAAAATCTAAGAAGTTCCATGATGATATCGAATACAGGCACAAGGTACTTTTTATAATTAATTATTATTCTTTTAGATTAGTAGTTGAGCATTGTATCAGTAGTGGTTATTGTCAGTGGCGTAGCGTGCCATCTTGGCACCTGGGGCGGGAGACCCCTTTTGCCGCCCCCATTCTGTAGGTGCTTAATTAAAATTAAATTTCACAGGCAATGAGGTACTTTTTATTGAAGGTAAAATAGGATGAGCGGTTGTACAAGCTGATTCTACGGGCCTTACGAGCAGCGAAGTCAGAAATAACTTTGTCAAAATCAATATTAGCAGCCAATTCTTGTTCAATCGACAATATAGCCAAGTTTGATAGTCTAACGGAGCTCATAGTAGATCTGAGGTAATTTTTTATTAGCTTCAACTTCGAAAAACTTCTCTCACAACTTGCAACACTAATCGCCAAAGTCAAATATATGCGAATCAAGATGACTATATTTGGAACCGAAATTCCAAGATTCAGTTTTTGAATGAACTGGAGGAGCTCCAGTGGTCCTTTACCACTTATATCTTCCGCTGATTCAGAACAGGAAACAAACTGCTGGAGACATTTTGCCGCCCCCTCCGCTACGCCACTGGTTATTGTTTAGTTTTAGTTTTTTGTTTAGTCAGTGTTTTTTAATACTTTTTTGTAAGGTTTAATACAACTCAAAATTATTATGACAATAGCATTTCTAAAGCTGAAAAGTCTTTCAGGAAAACTGTTATTAATGATTTAAGGAACAACCCCCCGAGCAAGAATATTATTTATCTTTAATATATCCCATAATTAACTTCTCTCTCACTATAATATACCATTCTTTGGTTTTTATAGTTTGTACCTCTTCAATGTAACTAAAAGACCAATTTATAATTAACACATTCGCTGCCAGGGGCACATAGTGACGATTGACCTTGTGCCACCTATTTACAATCACTGTGTGCCAATCAACGTTATATTTTTGTTTGTTTATTAGGTTATGAAATTAGTTTTGTTATAAATACATTTAAAAAGTAAAAAATAAACATGGTTTAGTGAGAATCAATATTATAAAAAACAAATAGAGATAAAAACTTTACATATTGTGATAAAATCCTCTAAGCTAGTCACCGAATACGATCTTTTAAAACCAAGCCCAACAGTTTCTGCACTGATCCCAAAACGAACTTCTCACACGGCTTACCAATCCACACTGACCGTATAAATCTCTCTGCCGTTCCATTAAAACTATCTTCTCTCCGGCGGTCTTGGCGTTTTTGTCGAAATCGACCGAACGCCCCTAGGGCGGTGCTGGCAGTGAATGTGTTAAGTACCCTTTAAGATTTTTTTTCAACAAGTTCAAGTTTCAAGTTCACATTTATTTCAGTGAATCTTCAATTTTGGTTTTTGTAATCTTCTCAATTTCCCAGTCATATACTTTTCTTATCGTTATGTCTACATTCTGTATATTTCTTGAAGATTAAATCCTAGGTAAACGTAGTTCATTTAATAAAAGATTTTCTTTAATTTTACATAGTTGAAAATAAAATGTTGATCAATAGAACACCTGACTTTGACAGGTCTCCCATATTGTGCTGGGTCCCCCTATCAGTTGTAGTTGAAGTTTGTGTGTTTTGACATGTGATGTAAGTCAGCTGGTTGTCAGATAGACTTTGTAGAACAAATTTATTTATTTAAATAATAAAAACTTTACAAATAACACATGGCACATTCAGTAAACTGTATCTGAATAGAGGAGTTCAGTCTAAGGTCAGTGTGGCCTACAAAAAGTGATTTTTTCTGACAAGAATGACAGTTAAGGTTATACATAAGATTTTTGAATGCTTTTTATCATTGCGAACATCTATATTGCTTTATTGAAATAATGAATACACCTCCGAAGCGTATATCTTGAAATTTAAAATGACTTTTTAGCTGAATACTCAACATATAGGTGGCCAATAATTCTAGGAACTCTTGGCATGTCACCATTTCATTTCTGTTATCTGTCACTAGTTATGTCAGATGTCAGTGGAAAAAGTAATTAGAAAGATAGAGATACATCTAACTAGAAATGCTACAAAAATCTAATCGAAAATGGACATGAACAATTAAACGAATATCAACAATACTAAATATAACTGACATTTGACATAACTAGTGACAGAATAACATAAATGAAATGGTTACTTGCCAAGAGTTCCTGGCCACCGATATGTTGAGTATTCAGATGGTAGACCTTAACTTCATTCTTGTCAGAAAAAAACAGTTAGACACACTGACCTTAGACTGAACTCGTCTATTGGAAAACGCAATCAACAGAAGAGATATGTGCAACAGATTCAGCTGCTTAGAGAGATCAATTTTTTAAGAACTTATTACTAATTATAGTCTAACTATTCATATATTCCGTTGTTTACCAGTAACAATAGAAACTAAATATAATATGACAGGAGAACCCAGAACAATATGACCGATCTATCAGTGGCGTCATTCTGGAATGGTCTATCGTAACTAGCTTCTAACCTATATATCAGTTTTTAACTGTTTAAGATTACAAATATGAGCCAACGTACCGTATTCTGTTTTTTTTTGTGTTGTGTGTTACAAATGATTTTAAATTAATGGACCGTGTCACTCTACATTATTAAAATTATTATTTAAAGTGGACATTCCATTAATTCTAGAATCACTTTTTTGTTGATGATAATATTGTTAGGTTCGTTCCAAGGGGCTACATTCTAGCACGCTTAGCAACAAGTACGATGCACAAACAAGAGATGCCACGTGGATATGTGCTTTCTGTAAGAGAGGGCCGCACGCTAGTCAGCTCGCAGGACCTACCTTTGACAGAAATATCGAGCCACCCGGAGATCTTTTCGGTCCATACTTCATCACAACGCAATGTCCGGAATTTGAAAGGCGATTAGATGATCCTTATGATAGACAATTTAAAAGTAAAAAGGTAAGGATACACTTAAACTTAAACATACTAATTACTCAAATTCAATAAAGAACTTATCTTAAAGGGAATAGGATCTTTGCAGCTCTTAGCCATGATGAAATATTCCATCTTTTATCTTCTTTAAGTTCCTTATTTATTTATTTTAATCCAGAAAAATAGAATACAAATATGCAAATTTAACAATTATAAAATTTGCATACCGCTGCAGAGACATAAGTCTGTCCGCAGTCTGGCTTAAAACTACCTTAGAACTAAATTAGGTCATTAAAGCTTACATACTAAAAAAAAAACTAAATCAAAAATACTTTTTGCAAAATTTTTTGTAGCTTCTTTTAAGGCTTTTTTAACATTTTTGTTATTTACAATTGGAATTATTTTCTTGTTATTTGGTAATTTATTAAAATAATAATGAGCCCAATAAATGTGAGACCTTCTACCAATTTCTTTTTTAACTTTTGGTAGAACTAGATTTCTATACCTAGTCCTCTCAGCATTATTAGTGTAACCTTCACATAGAGTAGGATAATGATAAAATAGGCATTCAAGAATATATTTGTTTCTTAACTGTAATGGTAAGTTAGTGGCATTATCCTCTTTTAGGATTTTGATTACTTTATTGTGTATAGACAATAAATTTTTTAAATGACTTTTAGCAGCTGATCCCCATGCTATTATGCCATACGTAGCTGCACTGTAGTATATTCCATACATAATATTGATTAATAATTTGTTAGATAAAATAGGCTTTAGTTTTGAAAGAACAAATACAGTATACTTAAGCTTTTTGGTTCTAGTAATTATTTCCTTCTCCCATCTCAGATGCTGGTCAATTATTACACCTAAGTACTTAACATTGTCAACCACAGAAATACTCTCAGTTCCAATTTTTATTGTAAAGTGAAGGGGAACGCTGTCAAGATAGTTACCGAAAGTTATATGCAGGTAATTGATTATTAGAAATTTATCTTTCTAACATTGGTAACCAAATTTGACTACATTCGGCTGAAATACTAGCTACACATTTATCTGCATTTAGTTGTATTAAAGCACTTTCTTTGATTTTTCGTCTTTTGTTATTGGGCTCTTTCAATATTATTTTTGTCGAATCCCATTGAATGTTATGCCCCTCTTCCCAAGCATGTTTACAAATACCTGACTTAAATAACTCCCTATCTTTGATATATTTTTTATGTTCACTTATTCGGACTTTCAATGGTATAGATGTTTCACCTAAATAGAATTTGTTGCATTCACAAGATATCTGATATATCAAAGAAAGTGCTTTAATACAACTAAATGCAGATAAATGTGTAGCTAGTATTTCAGCCGAATGTAGTCAAATTTGGTTACCAATGTTAGAAAGAGAAATTTCCAATAATCAATTACCTGCGTTATCAGGATAGCATAATAAGTTTTTATCCAGGTTTTCTTATGATTTATCATTGGAATAGTTGTTAATCGATACACAAAATCACCAAACTGAGTTATACATATTTTAAAAACAAAAATAATCATACACAAAAAAGTAACAACAAACGCGTTTTATTAACAACATTTCCAAAATAAGCGAAAAAAAAGCGCTATCCCAATAAAAACCGTTCCTGGAACGTGCACTTCACTGGATTCCATTTCTAGTAGATTATCATATCGTTAGAATGTCATAAAATAGAATATTTTATTCACATTTTACCAGAGATGTGATCTACTATGAATGGACCTTAATAAAATTTGACAACAAAGTTTTGTAGTCTTAAACTTCAAAATATTATTGATTGTCTAGTTGTCATATTTTTTCGTTGTGTCAGATAGGGATCAAAAATTATTTTATTACTAGTTAATCTTGACAACGGTAGCTGGAACGCTACCGAAACGTCGAAATAAAAAAATAAAAAACATTATTGTGGTTTGATTCCCAAAAAATGAGAGAAGAAATATTCCATCTTTTAATCTAAATTGCAATGATTTTTCTTATATTCTACTCATGGAAGTGTATTTTTTAGATAACAAAGGCGTTAGACGAAGCAGCAGTGGCGACCAAAGGTAAAAAATCCAAAAGGAAACATTCCGACAGTGACGGTATGTCGGAAAACGAATCGGATATCTATCTGGGAATCACCGAAGCAACTAATAAGACGTACGAAATTTGGGCTCACGAAGACTGTATCGTGTGGTCTAACGGTACTTACCTAATAGGACCTAAAATCGTGGGACTCGAAGCAGCCGTTTGGACTAGTTGTAACATATTGTGTAAGTCGTGTCATTTAAAAGGAGCCAATGTTTTGTGTTTTAGACGAGGGTGTTTGAACGCTATGCATATTTGTTGTGCCAGAAGTGATGGTTGGCAGTTTGTAGAGAGTAATTTCAAGGTGTACTGTCCCGAGCATCGGGTTCCATGATAGAATAATGAAATGTAGGTGGTTTCTGGTGGAATTTTTGTCAAGAAAAAATTGTAGTAAATCAAACTATTTAATTATTTTATTTTAAAAAGATACTTTCTGGTGCGTTATTGGTGAAATTAATATATGAGGTGTTAAACTTAACAAAAATATTATATTGATAGTTAGTGCTGGACAAAATCATATACAGGGTGTCCCACAACGAGTTAAAACTATCTGTATATGGCAAAATACTCATAGTAAAATCATGAAAATTTCTACGTTTCTACTTTTTAACTAAAATATTTTCAAAGATGGCAGACCTCCGGTTCTACCGGAAAACATTTAATATCTGTATAAGTATACATGAATTTGCCTTATTTTTTACCCCTGAATGCATTAAAATAGAAAAAAAAAACCGGGTGGTTCTATTTAAAAAAATAAAGAAATTTGATATTTATGAAGTTGAACTTTGAACACTTTCTATACACACCCTGTATAAAATGAAAAAAATTTCAATATAGATTCAAATAGGTCTGACCTTGCTTAAAGCAACCGAACAAAAACCATTCTCATATCTTTAAAGGTATCCTCTTGAAAAAATAATTTGTAACAGTCTGCAAACGTCAAATTTTTCACAAAAAAATTAATAACTAAAAATATGCATTTTTCGAACAAAGTTTTCAGGCAAAAGTATACTAAAATTTAAAAATGTATTAATATACAGGGTGTTCCATTTAAAATAACAGAGTTCAGTCGACTTCCGGTAGAACCGGAAGTCTTCCATCTTTGAAAATATTTTAGTTGGAAGGAACGCATCCGAAAACCGAAACGTAGAAATTTTCATGATTTTACTATAAGTATTTTGCCATATACAGATTATTTTTAACTCGTAGTGGGACATCCTGTATAGGGAATCAATTGTTTTTAATGTTTTATTCTCACAAGGTTTGCATGTCAATTTGAAAATTCAACTTTTTGATGATTTATGGTGTGTCCTACATACCCTAAAAGAGAAGTTAGCTACATAAGGGTTGACGTAGGACCACAATTCTGTCGTCTTCTTTTTTTAAAATCGTGATGAAGTATAGGTTATGCTTATGTCGTATTGTGTGAATTTTTTAAATTTACTTCCGATTTATATTGTTTTTATGGTTATTAGATTATTTTATAAATATTATTTTTATCACTATTAGTTTTCGTTAACGTATTTACAGTTAGTTTTTATTTTTGTTAGTGTTAGATATTTTTCGTAAATTATTAGAATAACTGGGTTCGTACAGGCAAAAACACACACCTATATATTTAATTACATCAAAATCATCTTCACAGCAATAGTAACTAGTTGAAGTCAGTTTATATTTTGTTCTAGCAGCCTCAAATAATAATTTTCGTTCAACTTTTACTACAGGCACAGTTACAAACTTTTTATTAGGACTGTTATGTTTGTGCAGTATGAAACAAAACAAGATTTATATGATATTGGGATTATTCTAATTTTAAAAATTTTGGAGAAAAATTAACTATTAACAAAGTGCTTTTATTTTTTTTAAATATTGAAACATCTAACTCATATAGACTGTGAACAAAAACAAATAAAACACTCAAATATATTATAGACTTTAACAGTCCTTCAAACTTCAAATTCGAATGGCCTTTTTGTAACTGGCTATTAATTCATAAAACATATAATCAGCAAGTGGCTAACTTCATCTTCAGGTTTGTGACGCATCTGTAGTGAAAGTTGCAAACATTTAGGAGTTCTTAATTTCCAGTTTACTGGATTAAATTAAATTTTGCAAAATAGAACGAATATATTTTGATAAAATATCAAAAATCGGCTTAACACCCCATTCAATTTTTCAAAGATTATTCTATTTTAAAAGAAATGTCAATTCTACTTCAAATGACACGTTCAGGTCTGCAGTTTCTAACGTTTTGTGGGTTAAATTTTTCATTACTATGAAGTCCAAGCTATTTTTTTGTTTTCCATAATAGTTTATAAATATACAGTGCTCCATATGTGAAACTTAATTACTAAGGGTTTCCGACAGAAAATTGGTAAAAATGTTTGGATTCCCTAAAACGAAACATCCAGCTACTAAATATAGTAAAATACATATTATACAGGTTGTAACAAAAAGGCAGGTCGTAAATCATACCACATATTCTGGGGCTAAAAATAACTCGATCCAGCCCAAGTTACCCTAGTACAAAAGAGCATGCGAAAAAAGCTACAACCCTTCGAAGATACCAAATGAAAATTTATATTTCCACAATTGTTCGACATATTATAATGAAAGTTGACAAGTGGCTTTCTTTATGATTAGAGCATCTTGAAAAAAATTGAGGAATTATTGCACCCCGTTAAAAATTTATGGGAGTTGAGATCCCCTAAACCCTCCCAAAATTTTTGTGTACGTTATAATTTAATGCTTATTGTGGCACCATTATTCAAACACATTATTTTTGAAAATTCTTTGTCCCCTAGTACTTTTTACAATTATCAGTTTTTATCGAGATACGGCCTATTTTTCATTATGCTTCAAAAATTTCGAGAAACAAAAATTAAAGTCAATGAATTTTTAAGTTTTTCGAGTCCCAAATTTTTTATTATTCATTATAATATGTCGAAATATTTGAAAAAAATCTATTTTCATTTGGTAACTTCGAAGGGTTGTAACTTTTTTCGCATACACATTTGTACTAGGGTAACTTGGGTTGGATCGAGTTATTTTTAGCCCCAGAATATGTGGTATGATTTATGACCTGCCTTTTTGTTACACCCTGTATACGAGAAGCCTTCAAAAATTTGATTTTGCGACAAGACTAAAGAACCATTATTTTTGAAAATTTCGGAAAATGTTATTTAGAAAAATTGTTAACATGTCACATAATCAAATTTTTGAAGGCTTCTCGTACATTACGTGTAGTTTACTGTTATGTTGGTGCATGAATAGTTTTACCAAGAATAACTTTTTGTCGAAAAACCTTTTATTAAAAAGTTGTGGATGACACTGTATGGGAAAATTATTTAATAAAATCGGACTTGCTACAATTTTTTACTTCATGAAATGTGCACATTCCAGAAACCAAGTTATTGTGAACTCAAATTAAACTTGAGGTTAATTGTGATGGTATTTTGTATAATATAATTTAGACCCAGTCGGTTACTTTTTTAAGTCTTGTACTTTTGAAAATAGTGAAAGATACGAGAGAATATTTTAATTATTGCCACTTTGTAATTCTATTTGGCCACGTTCTGTATGGTTTTATTATAATAAAGTTATTGTTCAGTTTGAGTGGTTTTATGAATTTTCAAAACAATGTTGAAATTCAAGAACAATGGTGACCGATTCCAAAAAATTTCATTTCTACCCAGGCCGTTGGAAAACTATCAAATTGTACATACAAAATCTAAAAAATATTCTTGTATATAAAATTTTATAATTTAATAAAAAATGAACGTAAAGACGTGCTGCTTTTATGTTGGTAGGATTATTTTTTTCACTTGTCAAAATCTGACATTTTGGTGGTTTTAACCAATAGCAATACATTATTCTAGCCAATCATTCGGGATTATACTGATAATTCTGCTTCCTCATCGATAATACCTTGTTTACATTGAAACGTCAAAATTTTACTTCGAATTTGTCATTATTGACAACTAAAAGTGCTTCGAAGTTTATTGAAAAATGAACACAAACCGATTCAGTGCCATTACCCAAGAGAATATTGAACATTCAGGTAATACAAAATGTTTAATTGTTGAAAAAAATAATCTTCCCAAATACAACTCGCTCTTCAAATTTTTATCACATAATTTTTTATTTTCATCACTCAAACTTGTTTATTTGAGGCAAAAACATTCAAACAAACCGAATTTAGATAAAATCCCTCGTCCTAACGGACTCGTGATTTTATCAATCGATTTGTTTTCATATTTTTGCCAAATAAATAAGTTTTCGTGGAAAAGAAAAAATTATCGATAAAATTTGAAGCACTCGTGGTATTACCTTTGATAATTTTATCGTCTATTTATCCAGTAAAGGTTGTTTCACACTAATACACGTTAGTTATATGATTGTATAACTTAAACAATGGTTATATGTTTTCACATTAGACGATAATTAAAGGGTAGTTGCACATCAAGAGCACTCGAGTGTACAAGTTCGAGACGTATCGGCTACAAGCACATATCCAGATAGTCCGGACTCTCCCGAAATTTTTCAAAACACATACTATGATTTCATAATTTTTATGTGAGTACAGCAGTAAAGTGAAAATGTGTGGACATATTGAACGGCATACAGTTTTGAAAATCTTATTTTTAAAATTCACAAAAACTTTGATTATTTTTTTTAATATCTATATCTCAACCGTATTTAATGCCATCAGATTGTTCTAAAGTGGGATTTACTAAGAACTAATAGCTCTACAAAAGTGTCTAGTGTGGGGTAGCTGTAATCTGCATCTATGAGACGAGAATTTTTTTTAGCAAAAACCATCTTACAGGTGTGGATTACAGTAACATCACACTAAGCAATGCTGTAGAACTTTCAATCCCGAGTAAATCACACTCTAGAACAATCCGATAGCATTAGCATGGCCGGGTTATAGAAATTAAAAAAAAATCATCCAAGTTTACAAATATTTTAAATGGGAAATAGTTAATATTAAGAGCTAAAATTTTCAGAAGATTCTTTTTTGGACATTTCCAACAATATTTTGAAGCGAGAGCTTAAGAGAAGATTAAAAATATTTCTAACACAACCTTTATACGTGCCTGATCGGATAGATGTGTAGTTCATACCTTTACCAATCCTGCTATTCTATTCTTATGGTTTCAACAAAAATACTATCGTAATGGGAACAGCAAAAGAACGATATTTATCGGTTAAAATTCAAATATTCTCAGTATAACTCCAACCCCTTTGTTCTACGAGGTCTTGCTACTTGCTCTTCTGCGCACGCAAGAAGTAGGGGATTAATTCAAAAGCAAGGATGTTGAAATCAAAATTTAAAGCCATGCTATTCGTTATCTTTGACATCAAGGGCTATAAACCAACCTTACTATTTGTAAATTTTGGCAACACTGCGAGAGTCAGTTGAAAAATGTCATGGATCTTGCACCAGGGACCAGGACAACGTGCTGTCTGTGAAGTGTTATTTGGCAGCTAGAAGCACTCCAGTGCTTGAACACTTGCCGTATTCGCCTGATTTAGCACTTCTTCCTGTTTCCAAAGATCAAATCTACCTTAAAAGGAACCCGGTTCGAGTAGATGGAAGAGGCGAGGAAAAAATCAGCGGAGCTCCTAAATACTCCTAAAAAAGAAAACTTTCAGCATTGTTTAAAGTGGCGAGGGAAAGCATTTGATTGTAGAATACTTTTTAAAATACATAGTTATTTATTTAACTAGCCAAGGCAGTAAATCTGATTCTCTGCTGTGTTAAACATAATTTTTTCCGATTGTTTGTACAGTGTGTTTAGAAAAGTAACAGTGAAATGAAACCAATTAACTCACAATTTTGAATATTATTTCTAATCGTATGTTATAGGTAATAATTGAAAGGCATTTTTTAATTACTATTGTCGATTAGACCTTAAATTGTATTAATAATCTTTACCGAAAGATGATGAATATGATGTTAAATATGCACTATAATAGCGGCGACCATCCCTATACCTGTCTGACCAAGAAGGGTAGATAATCCGACATGTATTTTGGGCGCTAAGAAGTGCAGGTAGGTCGAGTCATAAAATAACTTAATAATTTAACCACCAATATTTGGAAAACCCCAATAGTTTTCTATTTATTATTTTCTGATATTTTTATACATAGTTACACTTTGATCAACCGGGTTTGGGCCTGGGTTTGCCGGTTTTTGTTTTTAGTTTTCTATTTCTTATTTTCTGATATTTTTATACATAGTTACACGTTGATCAACCGGGTTAGGGCCTGGGTTTTCTTGTTTTTTTTTTAGTTTTCCATTTCTTATTTTCTGATATTTTTATACATAGTTACACTTTCATCAACCGGGTTTGGGCCTGGGTTTTCTTGTTTTTTTTTTAGTTTTCCATTTCTTATTTTCCAAATTACATCCGCCCTATAATAGTGTGCACAGTGAAGTTACCCTATGTATATATGTGTGACGAAATGATTGTTTGATTCCATGGGCCCGCTTAAATCACATTATCATTGCCGTTGCTAAGTAAAGTCTGGGTTGTTGTACCTTTTCTGAATTGTTTAATTGAAAATCATAGCAAGATTTCAAAAAAAAAAGAAGAAAAAATGATTTTTCTTAATGCCTAGGCACATTGTTCTTGGATTAATTCGACATTGTTATTTTTTTTATATTCTTTTATACAATAACCTAGATATATTAACTTTCTTCCTTAAAAGTAAACAAATATACAGTGTGGACACCACTTGTGGAATAAAATTATAAAAAACGCCGGGAAACGTCAACTTTTGAATTCAATTGCATGTTATTTGCACATTTAAAAAATATACAGTGTGTTCCATCAAAAATTAACAGGATCGACCTTTAAAAGTACAAAAATTGAGATATTTAAAGTCTTGCGGGACATAGAGATAGAGTTTGTTCAACCATCATTTGCCGTTACGTCATAATCGGTGACGTATTCTGCTGTTTTACATGTCTTTTATTAGTTGAATGTTATTTTACACTTAACCTCAAAATTATAATCAATGACTTAATGTTGAGAATTGTTATGACAACTGAACTGTCAAAAGTAACAGATAAAATTTATGTCGACCTTAGATAAGAAATAAGTTAATGACGTCATAATTCACCTTATCCATTTCATGAAGGAGAGAGCAAGCTGGACAATGTATGACGTAACGGCAAAGGATGGTTTAACAAACTCTAATAATGCTATTGTAGTATTGTATAATTGAAATATTTGGTATAGTAAGTTTCACGTTAAATTGTATTGGCTTATCAACTGCAATAAAATACCTGGTTTAATCCCAATGTGTAGAAAATCATCAAGTAAAAGATTCAAATGTGCTACAAGGTCGAACTTTTAATTATATTTTGCTTAATATAGGGGATTTACAAGTAATTTATTTAAATGTACAATTCTATTTTATATTCAGTTCAGTGTGCAATCCGGTCCTTTACATTTACGATGGTTCTACAACTTAAGGGTTTAGTTAGTTTTTATTCGTTTAGCCAATACCATTTATCGAGAAACTGAAGTGAAAGAACCTCTGAAATTTTTAGAGGAGATATCAATCCTTTGAACCTTGAATGGGAGTCTTGAACACAATTTATACATAACGAAGCTTCTGCCTGTCCTATTTTCCATCTAGTTACCTTCAACTTATGTGATATTCTTTGACGGTTTTTATGCCATGAACAATCTTAAGCACGATTTTTGTACCCTTTGAATTGAATTTTTATACAAAGTAGTTAAATTGGGACCATATATTGAGTTGGAAAAGTTGAAATGGGATAAAACCATACATAATAATGATATCATTTTATTACAAACGTGATCTCCACCCTGTACATAAAAATTTTATTTATATTGCTTTATTAGATTAACTATTATTTAATAAAAAAGTTGCATCACTAGTATTTTTAATTTTTAAAGCATCAAAAACCAAATTTTAATTCATGAATAAGAAAAATTATCCTGGGTAATACGGGAGTTCATTAATTAAAAATGGTATTCAATGTGTTAGTAGTTTGTAATAAAAATATTACAGTAACAGTTATTTATAGTTGGGGCTCAACGCATTCGGCTATATACAGATCGCGAAAAGTCTATTCGAGCCATACGATTTACACAAGTACGACAAGGAAAATATGAGCAAAACTACTTGAAAGAGAGAGAAGAATAATTGTTCGCAGTCAGCGTTGGGCGTGTTTTCAGATCCAGCTACCAATCTGATATGAAAGCAGCATTTCCAGTTTAAAATGTTTGGTACTTTCTAATGAATAATTATCTTATTTTGCATTTAACTTTTAATACGGGATAACGCCATATTTATTGGGGGAAATTCAAGATTGGTAATACAGTAGTGCCCGACATAAACAGTACTCAACTCGTAATTATTTTATTGTTTTACCAAGTACATATTATTGACACTTCTCCTCCTCGCTCAAGACAGACTTCATAAAGTCGTTTCACGTCATGTTATGGAGTAGGGGTTGTCTCAGGTCCAGGTCTCAGAAGACTCTAGCGGTATCCTTTAATTCATGGCTGATGGTTTGTGATGTCTGTTTAAAGCCATGTCCCAAATGTATGCGTCTGAAGATGTGAGGTCTGGAGAATGTAAAGGATAAGGAAAGTCAGTAAACAGTGAAATGATTCTGCTTGAAAAATTTTCCTGAAGAAATTGGCTGACTGCGGTAGCACTATGGCAAGTTGCACTGTCCTGCTGAAAAAATTGGTCTCTAAATGCCAAATTATGTACATGGCAGAATTGACATGGATCAGGGATAAAGCGTGTTGCAAGTGTTTTTCTCATATTTTCCTTGTCGCACTTGTGTAAAAGGCATGGCTCGAATAGACTTTTTGCAATATGTATAAGTTATTTTATGTTGAGAAAACAAAAAATATATCTCAATTATGACTAAAATTTTAAACTTTGCAATGGGCATGATGACTACTTCACGATGGTTGTACGCATAAGCTTTATCCTCAATAAATGTTATTCCTGCAAAAAATATGGGTTTTAAAGAAGAAATTCACCTTTTTAAACATTTTAAATTAGGCGGCAAAATGCTCCAATAGTAATGGCAACTATCTATGACATCATGCTTTTGTAAACACTTCATACACTTTACAACTTACAAGTTTATTGTGATGCATAATTTCAATTATTTTATGCGACAGATTATAATGTGTGTAATGGACTGCGCATCTGTATCTTAGGATCCGAGTTCTAGATTTTCTACATGTAAGGTTTAACATTTCAAAATTCAGCTGTCTTTTTTTTGACAAATTTTAACTAAGTATTTGTCTTGATAAAACCTTGTTCCGTAGCTAATATATCTTTGTTGTACTTTTGGTAATATAAAAATGAGATTCATAATAGTTTTTATCTACAACTGTCATGTAACAGGTACGATTTGACACTATTTTTAATGTCATAATGACGTATATTACCGCACTAGAGCGTTTTTGATTACATTACCGCACTAGTGCGGTAATAAGAATCTAGAAACATATTATTACCAGAATTAAATATTTAAAATAACACTGGAAGCTGCATTTTCAATTTCCGAAAGGAATTTTTCTTCGCTTGAACTCATTTTTATAGATTTTTGTTCATTCAACTTTGAAAATTTGATGACATAACTAATTTATTTTTTTTCCACAGCCTTGTTTGTCTTTGTTGCTATGGTCATAAAATATGATACACAGTACCTTATGTTTGCAGTCAATATTATTAAAAATACGTTGGATTGAAATTTTTTTCAAATTTTATATTATAGGTACTGTTAATAATACTAATAAACAGTTGTAGATAAAATTTTGTACGTAACACGTGTGATAGGAATTATTAACGCACTTATGTGATTACACGACTCGGCCTACGGCCTCGTCGTGCAAACTTCACATGCGTGCGATAATAATGTCCATATCCCACTAATTACGTAAATAACTATTAACGTGTGAATATCACATGAACGATGCAAAACCAGGAAATACAATGGAAGTTCGACAAATAACGTTTACAAAAGCGTGACGTCACACGCTTCCACGTTTGACCACCTGAGATGGAGGATTGTTATTTTTTGCATTTATATTTTTACTAAAATAAATATAATAACTGATAATCACTGTCGTCATGCCTGTTCTATTTTATGTGAAATTTGATAATGATGATTTTTCTTTTTGATTTAATGAACTCCGGATTTATTAAAAAGTTATGGCTGATAAAGAGTAGTGGCAAAAATAGGGTGTGGGGTATTTAATTGTATTACCTGTATAAAGAATTTTAAACATTATCAAGTTTTATTTGTACTTGCAACTACCTATATACAGTCTATATATTAGTGATTAGCGATGTTTATATTTTTTTTATTTAGTGACAATATGTAAAAAAGTACGCTTATTTTATGTAACATATTTTCAAGAACAAAAAATACTCTTAAATGATTGTATACCTATCTTGTAAGTTTTTCTTATATAGGTAGTTACCTGTCTCCCAAAAATGATATAATGTACATTATGTAAATACCTAAATTTATTATTTGGGCAGATTAATTAAATTAATAAACTGGATAAAAAGAGGTTTTATTATTTACTCCTAGTTTGTTCTTTGTGCAAGGAAAAATTCAAGATAAAGAGATATAGCAGAAGAAAAAGAATGAATAGAAGATGTAATAATAGAAACTAGAGAGAAAAAAAGAAATTAAGCTGTCAAAGAGCAAGAAATGGTATTCTATCTCTATATGTTTTTAAAATAATCCAATGTAATTGAACTTGTGGGGAGCATTAATTATAGTGGTTAAGTGGGAAATAAAATACTGATATTACAAAATATGTTAATCAACATATTAACAGTCCAATGATTATTTTGATACAAGTAAAAATAAGCTGATATAATAAATTTTCCAAATATATAATATTTCATTTACCAATCCTGGTAATCATGTTTAAATGTATTTGTATACATGACAATCGAAATGCTGGATGTTGAATATAATTCACTCAACACAATTTCTTTCAATCCAATTTGAATTCAATTTTCAATGCTTTTATTTTGTACATTGTCATGCTCCACAATTTCACTAGTCTCCATTGGTTCAGATGGTGTATCTTCATTATCAGAATTATCTTCACTTTTGTCAGAAGCTGATGACTCCTTTTTTTGAACTTTTACTGGTTTTAGCTTTTTGTTTTGCTTTTTCTTCAGCCTTTTTTGTCTTTTTTTCTCAGTTCGTTGTTGGGCAAGTTTTTTATTCTCTTCAATTTTATTGTGGTAGTCATCATCTAATTGTTCCTGAAATGAATAATAAAATGTGTACACAAGTGATGTAGATATATGAAATGTATTTACCACTCTGGCTTTTTCTTGCATATATTTTTGTCTAGCATATTCTTTTCTTCGAAGGTGTCTGTAAACATGAAATTCTCCAGAACCAGCTCCTGCGCTTGATCCCATCACATTTCTTACAAAATCTGGCACATTTGGAACACCACGTTCTTTCGGTTTTTCTGGAATAATTATAGGTTTTTCCTAAAAATACAAGCATTACTGTGGGAATTTGTATTTTTTAATTCATTGCTATTACAGGATTTTTCATCAATTTTTCAAGTTTCAGTCTTTGCAAATCTGTACAATTCCGAACTATAACTGGTTTAGTTTCATCTTTATCATCTTTGTCCTCATCCATCGTTAAAATTATGATATTTTATTATTTTCTCCTCTAATTTTCAAAAAGAACATAAATAAATGTTTAACTGATAAGTCAAATTCTTCTTCTTTCATTATTATGATAATGTCAATCATTTGACTGGTTTGTGCTGATATTTAGTCAAAGTAATATTTTAAATCATGAATACAATTTCTTTTTTTTGGTTATCGTTATTCACAAATAAATTCTACAAATACATAATGAACTGTAAAAAGTTTAAATTGCATTGTATCTTATAGTGGTAATGAAATACTTCAAATCAAACTCGCTAATAACTTCTCAAAAGTGTTTTATAAGGTTCTTCATTATACAAATCAATTTTAATTGTTTTCGTATGCGTAATTATCTCTATTTTAAATTAAATTACTTAAATACTTATTGATTAAGGTAAATCTAGGGGAATTCAAATGTATGTTGGCATTTACTGAATGATTAGTCATTTAAAAAATGTTAAAATTTCATATTTCATGCGCATTGTGTTCGTGTGGATTGTGGCAGTTGGTGGTGTTGGTGTTTCTCAAAATATTAACAAATACGTACATTCTTTATTTGTGAAATTGTGCAAATTTGTAATTTCCTTGGAGGAAGTGTGAGTACGGTTTTCACTAATATTGATCTGATATATATCAAATTAACACAATATTGTCTGCATACTACAGCAAAATTTCAGCAAAATGGCCGATATCGATTTTATCTTTAAACATGAAAATTGTTTCAAATCTATTGTTAAATTTGGGAAAATCTCATGAATACATAGAATAAAAGACTATTTGTTAACTGCTGTCAGAGTATATCCTGAAGATTCTAAACAGTTTTTAAATATTGAGTAAAACGATAATTTACTACGATTTGACAGTTACCTATCTGCCAACCTTCATAATATATTATATATTCTTATTTGTTGTTCTTTAACCTTTGAATAACTCACCAAGTTTTCAATTATATAAAAATTTGTCATTAGCAGCTAATATAATTAGATATTTAACTTGACATCATCGTGGGATGTAAATTTTATCTCCTGTTGAAGTGGATTGATTTTTCAATTTATTCAAAATTGTCACATATTGATCCCCTGAAAATAGCTTACATATGTTAATCATCTGTGATTAATAAAATATATTTGATCTTGAAAGATGAGTTCTAGTGATCTATCAGTATCAAGGTTATATTATGTAGCTAAAATCAGACATGACATTATTTGTTTTAATTTTACTTCCCTTATATTCATAAAAAGATAATGATGAATATATTAAGTACCTACAACTTCACTTCACTGCAACAAAAATATAATTTAGGTTTTTCATTAAATAAGGGAATTACAAACCAAGATTGCATTTACTCATTTTCCAAAGCTAGTGTTTCGAATGACGGGCTAAAGCACATTATTTACCTTTTTAACAATTTTTCTTGGTTAAAATAATTTGATTTTTACATTGTTATAAAATTACAAACTTACTTACTTGTTTTAAATTTCATTTCATGGAGAAGTGTAGTAATTTAGGTTACAAATTAAAATTCATTCACTTTTTATATCACTTTCATTTGAATTGTGATTTTATATCATTTGTTACATAATTTTTATTCATAGTATATGTATTGTTTGTTAAACATTGCAATAATAAATGTGCCAATCAATAGTTTGTTTTTTCTATTAATGAATCTAAAATAAAAACATTATTTTAAACAAAATGATTTATTTGAAGCTACACCCATTCATTATAACCATTCACCAAATTTTTTGATGATTTCCAGTGCCAATATTGTATGCATCTTATAATCAACAACAACTGTGCAGTGTTATGAGTTATTATGCTTTGATGATATTTGAGTTTTATCCCATTGAAAACTCAACTGAAAGCTCATCTACTACACTCATCAACACATAATATACAATTATTTTCTGGTTACTATTGATTTTCTTTTGTGTATAAATATAATAAAGTTTTAGAGAATGTTTTTGAAATTATCATTTAAATTGCTAATTATTTGGCGATACCTTATATTGCTGACTAGTGCTTATATGATTTTATTGATGTGTAAAAAAAGTCAAGGCAAACTTCTTTTGCATTTTTAAATTTTGAAATATGGATTTATGAAGCTATTCATTATAAAACCTTACAAGAACAAGAAAAATGTTGACCCTAAATGATACTGATAATTTTAAACCTTTTTCAATAGTTTAACAAGTATAAAAGAGGTATCTTATAATGATTCATCTTCATAATATGGTTTAATAGTATATTATGCAACTAATCATGTAATGATGGTTATTAATGTATTATATTGCATATGATATTTTTTCTCCACCCGTTAAATAATGAAAAACTATAAATATTATATTTATATTTGTATTGAATACAATAACAGTAATTACTCTCATTTCTATAACAAAATCTACAAAATTTTAATTAATGGTATTACCTTACAGGGTATGGATGTAACAAAAATTATAGACATTCTTTGAACAATAGTATTTAATCTGATCTCTTAAAAATATTAAGATTATTTATTGTGCAGTTTGAAAAGTTTATTCCAGGTCCCACTGATATGGAAGTGGAAGGAATATTAACATTAACATTCTTTATTGCTAGTCTCAATAAAATATTGTATTAGAAATCCCTCGAGAAATCCTGATTTTATTCTGAACCGAATTTTCAATGTATATATTGCTATTTGCTTCCCTAAATCATCAAATTTATGAATACCAATGTATTGAATTCTGCATTTTCCATTTAATGAATTTCAATTTTAGACGAATATTCATATATTTTTCACTAACTTCATAGTATTTGCTGGTAATTGCTACTGATTTTGACAAATAAAACAATAAGACAGGAATCTTGGACAAACGTCAAATGCACAGCATGCTTGATTGTTGATTGAAAAATTATGGGTCTCTATTAAATGAAAACTTGGCTCTCTCTATGAAACCGGTTATGGGCATAAGTGTATTATTAGAGTATGGGTGTAGAAAAAAGAACATTTCATATTTTGTTGAATTATTATAGGATTGATTATAAAATTTGAGACATTTTCCAAAAAAGAAAAGTCCTTGTTTGAATTTAATTAAGTTTAATATTTCTTCTAAATTGTGTTGATAATTCGATAACTAATAATGAGGTATTAATAAATAAAACGTGCCTTCTATTTTCACCACGAAAATCCGAAAATATTTATAAACGCAGCGATGCAGGACGTACGCATGTAAAGACATGTGACTATTTTAAAATCTCGTGCTAAGAGGGAGACACGATACTTAAGTGCATCTAAAAAATAAAACGAATTTTGGCAACGATTCAACGTATCCAAAAATAAAAGAAGTGAATGCAGTCTGGAAGTCTAGTAAAAAGACAAAAATGTATTTTCCTTCATCCTGATGGAATTATACAGTTCAAATGATTTGACAGATTTCAAGAAATACTTTAAAATTAATGTAAAAATTTGTGTTTCAGGTAATGCTATAGAGAATTTTTAAGTCAGCTTCGGAACATTATCATGAAAATGGTCCTATCTCAACGCCAGCGAGAAGAGCTGTAAGTATTTTAGATTGTACTACAATTAACTAGTTGATACTAAATTTAATGTGAAGACACAAAAAACAAGGCTGTCAAACTAAAATTGCTAAGCTCACTACATTTAAATGTCTTCCTTACTTCAGGAAACTGTCAGTTCGTGATGTTCTTATAAACCAACAATACAATAAACCTCCAAGGGTAGCATAAAGCAAATTAGAAGAACTTGTTAATGAACTGTCGAGGAAAACGTTTATTGTAAAAATATACATAATTGATTATTTACATTTACCCTGCTCATAACCAAACAATATTTTCTTTGTTATCAAGTAGAGCTCTGCTAGTTACTCCCACGAAAAATCTTCGGTTATAGTAACACAAAATTTAATTATTCGTAATCGTTATATCATTGTATGTAAGTTTTCTCCAGTACTCTATCTTGTAAGATAACTGATAGAGGTGAGTGAGAAAGCTGACTCAATCAAACTACGTTAACTTTTGTTTCATTTCATGGATTTTGATAAACTTGGGATCATTTGAAAGGGAATTCAATACCTAATAAAATATTAAATCATTAATAGTCGCTAGGTGGCGGTGATTGAAAAATTGTTTTGATTGTACTTTTTGTTGGGAATATGAATACAAAACGCAAATGACACAGGGCTGAAATAGAAGCTTTTCTACCATGCAGATATTAAATATATGCATTGAAAGAGATGGGAAGCTTTTCTAGCAGTATTATGTCAAGGGCATACCCAGGATCAAAACTAGGGAGGGGGCAAACCATGGTCGTTCAGGCAGTAACATTTTATTACGGAAAATGTGAATGAAACCAAAAATTCAAGAAAATTATTTATAATTATAGCAGTGCTTTAATCAACTAAGTTACTAGAATTATTTGTCTAAAAAATATAGGAAATTGTTGGATTTGTAGAAAATTCTCGAAAAGGAAAATCAGGGCTCGATTGAAAGTCCAGATTTTCCTTAAAGAATTTACGATGGTCGATCATCAAACTCAACCCAAATAATCGGTCTTCTCTCATTGTACATCTCCAGGTTTTTTCCTTTCGAAAGGTACTGAAAGATCGTTCAATAGTAGTCGTAATTTTTGTGATATTCTAAACTAGGCCCCCTAATCAGACACCCGGTGCATCATCAAGAAGATATAGTGTTTTATAAACCATTTATGGAATAAAATTATTTGTCTTTATTTTAGAAGATTATAAAAAATGCCGAGACACGCCAACTTTTGAATTGTGTTGTGCGTTATGTAAACATAAATGTAAATGTACAGGGTGATTCACGCAAGTATGCCATAGTCGGTGTTTTTTTTAATGAAACACCCTGTATATTTGCATATTTTTGAAATCCTCTTAATGAACCGATTCCAACAAACTAAATAATGTATGGTCAATTATGAATTATACAGGGTGAAATTTTTATTTTTACAGTTATCAAACACATACATAAAATACCTGATGTATTTGATTTTAATACATTAAAATAAATGCTAAAAATGTTCTCCACCTAGTTGTTGGCAATAACACAGTCTCCTGTAGAACTCCTCCTTAACTTTGTTTAAAGTTTGAGGTGAAATATCCTGCCTTTGAGGTCTACAATGCTAGTTGGTTGTGTTGCATATACTTTGTTCTTGATAGCCCCACAGAAAAAAATCTAACGGCGTAAGGTCTGGCGATCAAGTTGGCCACTCAATAGTACCTCTTTGACCAATCCCTTTATTGGGGAAGATTTCATCTAAATAAGTTCTTACCATTAAAGCATAATGGGGTGTTGCCCCGTCTTGCTGGAACCAAACATTTTCATTCGGTAAGCTAGGATCTATTGCGTTGGGATATAAGTTTGCCAACGCAGGAATAACTTAATTTCTAAGCATATTTAAATATTTTTCAGCTGTCAAATTTCCATCTATAAATATAGGACCAATAATATGGTCGTCTATGATACCGGCCCAAACGTTCACCTTTTGAGGGTACTGAGTATGTGTCTCACGCATCCAATTAGGATTCTCTGCTGACCAATATCTACAGTTCTGTCGGTTTACCTCTCCATTCAATGTGAATGTTGATTCGTCAGAAAAAAGAATGGTACCAAGAGCTATCTCATTTCTGTTCAGCTTATTCATCAATCTTTCGCAGAAATCCATTCTACGATCTGGATCGTCTTCTGTTAACTCCTGCACTAAAGTTAATTTGTAGGGATGAAGTTTTTCTTTATGAAGACATCTTAGAACAGTTGTATGACTAACATTATTTTCACGGGCAATTTGACGTGTACTTGAAGTTGGATTCTCTTCGACACTTAACAAAATATCCACTTTCACATCATCTTCAACGAAGTGTAGTTTTCTTTTCAATGGTTTGACATGTCCAAGTTCTCTGAATTGTGCATGAATTTTAGACACAGTACTTTGTGAAATATTAGGCAATTCGGGATACCTGTGATTAAATAAGTTTGCCACTTCAACTTGACTTCTGCAGTTATCCCCGTACCCGATCATCATTAAAATCTCAATTCGGTGGGTCTCAGTTAAATATTTCATTGCCATGTCGACAAGGAAAGAGTGTTTGACAAAGATTTTACTTTTTCAGTATAAACTGTCAACACTTCAACAACTGACAGAATAGAAAACAATCCACATTATTTACCGATTTTGTCTAATTATTGGCGTTTTTAGGCAATTTTTAGGAATTTATGATCAAATTCATGGGCGTAGCAGATTTTGTTTAATATACAAATACGTCTAATAATTAGTTAGTTTAGAATTTTGATAAATCCATATTAAGCTAATTTAAAAAAGTACCAATATTTCAAGTGTAATAAATTATTAATTTTAAAATTTCACCTTGTATAATTCATAATTGTCCATACATTATTTAGTTTGTTGGAATCGGTTCATTAAGAGGATTTCAAAAATATGCAAATATACAGGGTGTTTCATTAAAAAAACCGACTATGGCATACTTGCGTGAATCACCCTGTACATTTAAATTTATGTTTACATAACGTACAAGCACAACTCAATTCAAAAGTTGACGTGTCTCGGCATTTTTTATAATTTTCTAAAATAATGACAAAGAATTTTATTCCATAAGTGGTTTCCACCCTGTATATTGAGAAAACCTACATATCTAGGTCCATTTAAATATTCCTGTAGAATGAAAATCCTGCTAAACTGGTCTCCAAACAATAATTTTATTTTAACTCGTGCTGACGATGTTAGTTATTTCTCAGATTGGGTAATTATTTTGCTTTTACGATTGTTATTATATTTATGTCTTGCATTCTTCATTATTGAATGATATCTGTAAATTGGGCAACTTGATATATATTTATAAATATTTATGTAGAAAGTGATTCAAATTTGAATAAATTCCAATAATTTTATCAACAATAAAAACCTTGACGTTTGACCCGATATGTCTGAAGATTTTTAAAAACCAAAATATTTATTCTTAAAAAAAGTACATGCACACTGTGTTACTTATAAGATGCAACATAGGGATTCGGACACAGGTCGTCGTTCTAGTTGTCTAGTTGGACAACCTGTATTTCGTAATGAATTATTTACATTAATAAAATTATTCAAATTTATTTGATAGTTCATATGACACAGCAAAACGTTTTTGTATAGCTTGATTTTTATCTTGGTGAATATCATTGAATAAAAATAAAACAAACATCATTTAGAATATTATAGTACAGAAAATGAAGCATTTTGGCTCGCAATATTTTCGTCTTGCATGGATTTCCTTGAAATTATCACAGAAGGTGGGCAATAACCCAGTGATAAATTTATATACCGTGCCATTGTGCGTTAAAACGAGCGTTGAAATCTTGGGGGTGGACATTTTTTATTACAATATCTCCGAAAATACTGGTGATACGAATAAAATGATGAATATCAAATTTTATCTTTTTTGATTACTAATGTTACCCTGTGCGCACGATACACTCACTCACGGTATGTTCTTGCGCATGTAGCCGACAGCGTGTGCCGTCATGTGGGAATTTCAATCATTAATTAATGTACAATCACAGATTATAAAGAGTACAATATATGGGAAATACTCTGTTTGTGTTCAATTTTCATGCATATTTCCACTTTATGTATGATTATTTAAATGCGACATGGTTTTTTAGATAGGTATAATATGAAATATTACTTTATTATCAGTAACTTAGTTATCTTTTTTTGGTAAGTACAATGATGCTGGGAGTTAACAATGTACAAAACGTGTAGAAATATATACGTAATATATATATTCTTTACATTTTAAAAAAATTTGAAACAGTAATTTTTATGGGTGAACGAAATTAAAACACACCAATATATTATAAATATGTTATATTCCATATTTCTACCATTATATTTCATTTATTATACAAAACTCCTTAACAAATTTAATGTGTCACTGTGATACGAAACGAGCCAAAGGCGAGTTTCGTATGGTTAATGCGAGTGTATTAATAACCATTACATGAAACTTGCATACACTATTTTTTCTACGAAAAAGAAATTTTATTTGAAAAAATATATTAAAAAATGCATAAACCGGGTCTCGAAACCGGCATGTACAGATCGAAAACAACATTATGCGGTGCCTTTGCTCACGGGACCACATTATTGAACTAATAGCATAAAACGTATACAGGGTGTACCAATCTTACGACAAACTTCGGTATATGGGTTATGTTGAGAGATATCAAAAAATGTTATTAACAAAAATAGTAGATGTGTTGAAGGTCCATATTTTAAAATTATATCGAGCTATACAGGGTGCTGCATAACTCCGTTGCAAACCAAACATATGATTTTTCAAATGGGAACCCCTGTATATTATACCGAATTCGGATTGGTTATATTTTTTTGAAGCTGTGGAATTTTATTGCATGAAAATACAATGAATGGAAAGACTGGTGATAGGTGGTTGTAAATTTCTGGTTCTCGCGTGACGTAACTGCGCGGCTCGGACGCAATTTGAAGTAGAAATCAGCATACCGTGAGTAAGTGTATCGTGCCTGTGCGTAGATATTCTGGCGAGATATAGCCGTTTTAAAACCTCTACTTAAGAGCGAACACCACCTTATTGGAGCCCTATAAACTCACCCAATTTAAAAAACAAGGCATCTTAAGGAATTTAATTTGCATAGTCTTATACCTCCTGAAAAAACCTACAAAATCGTTTTTGAAACAACTTTCTATCACTAAAAATCGATGCTGGTCGAAAAAATTTCGAGATTTTGACATTTTTTGAACTTCATTTCCTAACCTATTACTTATAACAACTACCAGTTGTTAAGGAAGAGGGAAAAGTTCATTCAACTAGACAAAGTCTACTTCATGAAATTCGATAATTAAATTGCATGCTTGCGTTGCATTTTAAGGGATTCGACTTCCCTACTAGCCCTACCTAAAAGGGAGGAAATTTCACGTAATTTGTTATTTTATGGATTCAAAATGACCGTAACGGCAATATGCTTGTTTTTATGAGTATTTTTAACTCCCTTGGTTTACATTGTACGACTTCTCTTCTATATCTATACTAAAATATCATTATTCTAAAAGGGAAAAAGCACCAATAAGACATTAACATAATTAAAACATACGAGGTGCGACCAAAAAGTTGGTTAACGTTAATTTATGACTTTGAATCAAATGTTTTTAAAATTTTAAACAATTTATTAAAAATACGGAATCTTGCTTTTTTTTAAAACAAATTTATAAATGTGCTAGACCCCTTAATCCTCCTATCATTTTGTCCAATTTTACGAGAGGAATCTACATGCAAACGTTGTAATTACCCTTAACGTTCGAGTTGCTTACACCATTTTTTGCGCGATCGTATTGAAATAAATTCCGAATAAAATAATTTAAATTTCTTCGAAACGAACGAAATGTCAAAAGTGACATTTATACTTCTTGATCAGTTTAAAATATATTTTGCATTTTGGTGAAATTGTTTTTATTTTATTTATTACTTTTCGACGTCTGAGCGGTAAGTAAATCACTTAACGACGTGTTAAACTTAGAAACCAGTAAACACAACCTACCGTCCTGACAACCGATGCTGTAAATAAACAAAAAAGATCAATCGCGCAAAAAAAATTATGCAAATAATAGTAAAAATTTTTCCGAACAAATTCAAGTAGGTCACCAGCACTGCGAATACCAGCTTTGCATAGAATTATAATGTAGCATCGGTGGTTCAGTGGTAGGATGCTCGCCTTCCACGCGGGCGGCCCGGGTTCGATTCCTGGCCGAAGCATATGAATCGTAGCTTCGTAAACGATTTAGAGACTCAGGAGAGAGCACACGCACGCAAGTAAGGCACATAACGAAGCAACGTAACGGTCAGATCTTTTGCGAATAACCCCCGGTCGCTCAAACATCACCTGACGTAAAGAACTGAAGTTCCAATTAGGATATTTATTAGAATTCTGCTATAGGTACCTTATTTTTAATAATAAGAAACGTATGTTTCAATAATTTTTTAATGTTCCTGGTATAAGCCTCATCAAATGAATGTCAAATAATAATAATTAATTTGTGATATGTATTTAATAATAAATGTTTCTTTATGTTTACTGTTTACTGCAAGAGAACATTTAAAAAATTGGCTATTTTTCCAATAGGTAGGTTTATTTTGGTATCTTCTTGTCCCCCCACCCCCATCTAAGGTCCAAACTTCCAAATTTGTAATATCGGACTTGACACACCTTCCTTAACAAAATTCAATTTATTTCAAGTGTTTTCCATTATTTTCGAATTACTTAGCCTACAATTTACCTCCTTAACTGGACTATTACATAAATAACAATTTTATTAACTTAACAAAAGTCATTTTACAAATGAAGTACCTTAACGGTTACTTTGCTAGTAGGAAATATCTACAAACAAACTATACCAGGATATATAGGAAAATATCTTAACTAATGTAGATTGTGTAGTTTAGTTAAACTTTATTTGGTTTTAACTATCAGCCTGATCTTATCAGTGTCTCATACGTTATGTGTCATTACTTGACGTTATTCAATTGTACAATCTTCGACATTAATCACAAAAGCGTGAAACTTTCACATTAACACACGAAATCAAGATCGCCACGGGAAGTCTAAATACTGCTATTCACACTACTACGGTCAATGTTTCAACATTGTAATCACGTAACTGGGGGTGGCTTTTTTTATACAAGGGGTAAACAAAAATACGAAAGAGTGTGTCATGAGGAAAAAACATTGACGTATAACTGGGGGGTGGTAATATAACTAGTCGATAGGCCGAATTAGAGGCAATGAAGATAGTCGATAGGCCGAGTTAGAGGCAATGAAGATACTATACTTTATCCTCGACTGCTTAATATTTTTGTTACATTATTAGAAACACTTATTTTATTTTAACAAATATTTCATAGTTATCTACTTTAGTTACAGTTTCATGCAAAATCATTCTAGTAAAGCTTGTTATCAACTGTAAATAAAGTAGATAACTCTACAAAGCCGTCAGGTTTTTTGTCAAATACAATTTCATTTTGTGGTTAGATCTGGGAATGTCACTATTATCGCATCTTTAACGTTTTCTTTACTGAAATTGATGTATTTGTGCGATATCAAGATGATTTCTCCAGTCCAGAATTGTGCTCTCAGAGCTACCCTATACTGATGAAGCTCAAATAGCTGTACCTATGTTGTTAAATGGTAATAGAGTACACGCATATTTCATTCATTTTGCTTGGATATTAATTTTTAATAGTAAATATGATATCAAAAATTACTAATAATAGGAAATAAACCAGTTTCCATTAGAAATTACTCCCAAATTTGAAAATAAAATTCAAATTTCAATGCACTTTCTGACCACAACCGAGGATTTCCGAACGCTACCGATGATACGTGTGATGTCATATCTCTTGTGTTTACGGTATTGCATTAGGTTATGTGTAGTTGTGTGTTTATATTGTATTTTAATCAACTATTAATTGCTTCATCGACGTAAAATTGTCATTTATATGTTTGTTTGAGACCATTACGTGTTTGTGTGTGCTTTTTTTATTTCCTGAAGTCAACGTAAAGTGGAAAATGGTCATATATATTCGATATTTCCGAAGATATTTTAAAACTTTTGGAAGAATATATTTTATTTACTAGTTCAGTGTTCAGTGACGATTCTTTCAAATTTTATGAGTAAAGATATGGCTAGCGAAGGTTTTGTAAAAGCACAAAATGATAACTTGCCCAAAGTAGACTCATTTATACTGCTTGAATTTATGAAGTCAAACAGCTGCTTTAATGCAGAGGAAATAAGAGGAGTTAAAGCATTATCGTAAGTACGATTTAAACTATGTTTTATTTATATAATATATACCAACCATATTTCGATGTGTGGTCGTAAGAAAATGATGTGTTTATGGTTGATTTCTAGACATATAGGTACATAACCTCAAACTATTTAAGATTAAAAATTACCAGCATAAAAGTAGGTACTTACATTAAAATGGTCTTCACAAACAAAAGTAATGCCCTTCTCTTAAAAGTATCTTTGCTTGCGCCACCAGGTAAAGTAACAAATATTTTGTCTGGTGCTTTAATAGACGTTGATTTACACACTGGAACAAGTCAATACTTGGAATACAAAGTTTTTTTTCGGCTTCATCCATTTTTATAGCTTTCAGAAACAAATTAGGTCACAAGAACTCAGAGCGTGATACACGAATAAGAACGTAAACAAATGACGTCACACCATGGGGCAGCCATCTTTATGACGTAAAGCGCGTTTTGGCGGACTTTCAAATTTTATGATTTTTAAAGTCGTTTTAAAAGTAAAGTTTATATATTTTTTTTAAAATAGGCATGCAAGGTGCTAGGAGACCTGATAGAGCGTCAATTCCCACCAATAGCAAAATGTATGCTTGTACCCTATTCTGGTATTAAATTGTTTAAACTTGGAACCAATTTTATGTATCCAGTTATTAATGGTTTTTTTGCTACATTGTAAATCAAGCATTTCTTCTAAGAACCGATAACGATTTATTTCTTTTGTTGTCTTGAGATTAAACTGGGAAACGATATAAATAGAAGATAAGAAGATGAATTCAAAACAAAAATAATCGTAACTAATGTGTAGAATATTTAAATTAGAGAAAAAATAATTGTAAATATGGACGAAGAAATGTTACTATTCAAAAGAACGCAAGACGTATTGAGAAATGTGCGTAAAAATTCAAATATGTAAAACGTATAACTACAATACCGTTACTTTCATTTCAAATGGAACTCGACAAAGAGAACGGATTGCAATTTCGCTCTTGACACGAACTTGAATTGAACTATTGCCTGGGGATAAACACGAACAAGTGTATGGAATCTTTTCCATCAGATAAACTACCAAGATTTTATGGTTTTAATGATTTGGTGAATTATGCCATTGTATTTTCTAATTTCGTAGTTGGAAAGTAAATTATATTTTTATATAAAACAAATGACGAATATCAACTTCATTACTTTAGTTCAGCGTTCAGCGTTATACAGGGTGATTCATAAGTAATGGGCCAAATTGTAAATCTACTTCAGAAGGCCAAAATAATAATATTTTCATTAACAATAATGGGTCTTAGTCTGCTCCTTACTGAGGTACAGGATGTTAAAGCGAAAAAAATAAAATAGATTTTTGTTAATAGATCAGCTACTTTTCTACATAATGACTTGAAAATTGGGTATAAACTAGTTTTTGTAATGGTAAACAAGAATGTGTGAGAGGATTTGAGTTAACTCGTAGATGTCGCCACATGCGCCATATGAATTATATGAAATCAGCTACAAATTTTTTATCGCTCATTATTTTACAACTTACTTATTTAATTTGGATAGCCCCATCATTTCTGTAGAAAAAAGCTATACTTCTTTGATCTTCAAAATATTAACGATTTGAATTTTACTAATTCACTACACTACATTTCACGGTGGTCGACGTAGCATTAATCTTCGTTTTATTAACTGGCGTACAATAAATGTGTTTTATTACGTAATTTTTGTATGGTTTCATTTTAATATTACTATCAATTATGGTTAGGTAAATGTCAACATTCCATGGCATGCTTGTGTCTTAACAGATTAATGCTACGTCGACCACCGTGAAATGTCGTGTAGTGAATAAGTAAAATTCAAATATCTCGAAAATCGTTAATATTTTGAAGATCAAAGAAGTATAGCTTTTTTCTACAGAAATGATGGGCTATCCAAATTAAATAAGTAAGTTGTAAAATAATGAGCGATAAAAAATTTGTAGCTGATTTCATCTAGTTCATATGGCGCATGTTGCGACATCTACGAGTTATAGTCTATATAGAAAGGACAAGGAGTAATAAATCATTCATTTAAGTAGATTTCATAGACGTACCAAAATATATTTTAAGAGGGTATACCGTAAGGTACATTTTGTATTGAACGAATGAGTTGCAGCTATGCTAAAGAATATACGATTTAGGTCAGAGGTAACGGGATGTACTAATTTTAATAAAAAAAAGTGATAGAGGTACATAAATTTTAGTAAGTTTGATAAAGAAAGGCAACACAGTTTATTCATAATAGAATACAAATTCCAACACTTGACAAAATTATGACATCAGTGCAAGAAGATACGGACTATCCAAAATTCTCCAGAATGACATTATGCAAACTTTTGAAAGATGTGGGTTTCAGATATACAAAACATAATAGAAAATCTCTCTTGATAGATAAACCGGAAATAGTTTTTTGGAGAAGAGACTATTTAAGAAACATTCGACATGCCAGAGAACAAAATTTGAAAATCTTCTACTTAGACGAAACATGGATAAATGCTGGATATACAGTTTCCAAATCTTGGCAAGATGAAAACATTAAAAGCGGAAGGCAGGCATTCGTGGAAGGTTTGTCGTTAGGTTTGCAGCCACCATCTGGAAAAGGAAAAAGACTTATCATTGTCCATGTTGGAAGTTCTGAAGGTTTTGTTGATGGTGGATTATTAACTTTTATTTCAAAACGCACGGGGGACTATCACGAAGATATGAATGGGGATGTCTTCGAGGAATGGTTTGTTCAAATGTTGGATTTGATTCCAAAAGGGGCTGTTATTGTTATGGAAAACGCAAGTTACCATTCACGGTTACGAGAAGCATTGCCCACAAGTCGTTGGCGTAAAGCAGAGCTTTTGGAGTGGCTTATTTCGAAAAATATAAAGTTTCCAAATGATCCACTAAGGAAAGAACTTTACAGAATTGCAAAAATGAACAAGAATAAATACAAAACCTACATTGTAGAAGAAATGGCTTCTTCTCGTGGTATATCAGTTCTTCGAC
>CAJUYI010000170.1:0-64835 GCA_910591695.1 Galerucella pusilla
AGTTGTCAAATTTTTTCTGTTGTGTCAGTTAGGGATAAAAATTAATTGCTACTTATTTTTTCTTGACAACGGTAGCTGGAACGCTACCGAAACGTTGAAATGAAGAATTCAAAAATATTGTGGTTTAATTTCCCAAGAAATTAAAAAAAGAATCTATAAGCATATTAAATCTGGCTAATTGCAAAAAAAACCTTGTGAACCTCCTTCGCAGTTTAGCGTCCGCAAAGTATGCGGAAACAATTTCGTCTACAATGCTTGTGTTTGTGAATAATACTTCATAAAAGTGACAAACGATAGAGACTCATTAAAATTCAATTTCCACTTAAACACCGATCAAAAGATCGAAATACATAATTCAAATGAACCATAAAGCCATTGAAAATTGTTCACATCAAAGTAATTCTCCAGCATGATATACTGCTAATTACGAAGTTTCATTTCTTCAGTAAATGCACGTAGTCGAATTGCTTAGGGGGTCACACTCTATGAATATGTTTGTAATGCAGTCATCTGCCACTTTGTCACCGACACTGTGGTAGGTCGCTTCAGTCTATCTATACGTTCGGATTTTGAATGTTTGGTTTCTTTTTTTTTGGGGACTTATCGGTTACAGATCGCGTCGCTGTTTTAATTTAATTGGGTCAACGAATACAGATAGGTTTAATGATGTTTTGTTTAAACTATGGCCGTTGGAAGATACTGTAATTTATTAGGTATACAAAAAATGTGTTATTAATAGTAATGTTATATTAGTATTTATCGTAAACGACATGTTTTTTAAGCTATGTACTGGTAATTACTCCGTAAGTGGTATATGATTAGAGTTTACATTAATAATTGAATTTGAATATTCATTTTAACAAAAAATCAATTGCTTTCTGCACTGAAAAAACGTATTTATTATTTTTTTTGCACCAATTACTTCATACAATTTTTAAACACAGGGGTAACTGTCTGCTCTCGATATTTTCCTCCAACCTCCATTTGAATTGGTGGTTTTTATCTTGCCAGTTCCGGATTTCCCCTCTTATAGCTTGTGATTTCACAGAACGGTTACAGACCTATGAAGTCTTGTTAGAGCCTTTTTAGTTTACTGGACCACCAATTCATTATTATCGGTAATTCCCCACGTCCCGGCTGTCTGGAGTGGATTATGGTAGTTGTCGCATCTCACTACAGATGGAATGTTTCATTGATTGTCTTCTTTTTGTAGGAAACCGAAAAGTTACAAATAAACAAGCAGAACAATGATAAGTACAATTTAGAGTCCTATGTCCAATGTCCATCATTAACAAATTGCAATGATGTGGTATTTAATTTCAATTGTGTTTTTTTCAATTGATTTCTCTTATTTTTTCCTTTTTTAATTTTAGTCTTCAGTGCTTAGTCCAGTAACTGAACACCTGAAAATATCGAAAGCTCCTGAAAAGTCGCTAAACACTTTACTTGGGGCTCAATTTGTAAGTCAAGACAGGTGTTTTTGAACGAGATAAAACTTAACGCGATTGAGTTTACGGAAGGGTGGGAAAATGGCCCCCTAAAGCCTGGAAAACGAGCTCAATATGCGAATTAGAGAATTTTTTTTCAGATAAAAAATGAAGATCGTCTTATTATCTGCAAAAATGTTCCCTATCATTTTTTCGAAAATTCGATAGTTATCGAGATAATGAGACCTAAAAGTCTCCTCATTTCAGCTGCTTCTGAGCCTGTAGGAATTCTGCTGTCTATGCATTAACTTGTAAGCGGGCGGACGAATTGTTCCAAAACTCGGCAAAAAATTGACATTTCCCGATGATTCAAAGTTCATCGCAATGGGAAGACCCGTAGCTATCATTCCATGTGACTTGCAGCTCGTTCGTACTTGACAAAAATATTTTAAAAAGCGGTCAAAGATTTTTTCCACAAGATTTTGAGACTATATTTCATTAATTTGTTCATATTTTATAAAAAATATAGTCTCTACGCTTCAAAATGATGTGCATTGAAAAGCAATATATAGGATGATACATTGTTAAATCTCGCTTGTTCCACAGATTTTACGGAGACTGTTAACACTAACTTTCCAATTGTCATCTGAATACTGTTAAATCAAATAAATAACGTATGTACACCGAAAAAATCCATCTAAACACAAATCTGAAAGTCTAACTTATGAACTTCAATAAAATTTAATCAAAAAAACAATCGTCAATTACATAATTGAGGTCGGATTATTTTTTTAACGTGTTTCCTAAAAGAAAGTTTCTCGCTCTTATCAATGTAAATGTTCAGTGACGTGTATCTATAAGTCCCGCCGAACGGTCCGAGCAGCTACAGAACTATCGTTTTGTACGCCCGTCCCAAAAGCCGTCACCTATTTAAAGAAAGGAAAAAGATAGCCGGGTATATGCATGCCATGCCGTCAGTACATTCGTCGGGATGAATTACAGAATGCCACACACGCAGCTGCCACAGGATGAGATGTCTTCATCAACCAACTATTCATGACGTCACCGAAAAAAAAAGGCTAGAGACTATCTCACATGCTGCTTAGTATGGGGGCAAGCGTCTTCATTTGGGAGGAATGAGTAAAGTGGATTTTTTTGATGTTTTCTATATGTAGATATCGATAATTAAATTTGATGCTTGGATGAATAATCTATTTAGTTTGGAGGATTTATTCTAATGGAGGATATATTTTTGATATATCAAACAATCCTCAAGTCAATTTAGAAGCTGGATTGCATATTTAAGTTGGAAATCAAATCAGAGATCCGATCATTGGTAAGATCTAGTAGGGCTTAGACAATCAAATACTCTTCTACTGTTGAGATCAAATGAATCCATAGGTCAAAGTAAAACTGCACTAAGAGTTTTAATAGGAACCCTAACGGGACATTGTCGCCTGAATGGGCACCTGAAAAAGCTCAAAATGGTGGAGAAAGAAGGATGTATCGCAATTGCCACAAAAGAACTAACCAGAAAATAAATTTCTGGCAAAAACATAACAATCTGCACTGATAGTAGACAAGCCCTATTAGCCTTGAACAGACAACGTGTTATATCGGGGCTAGTATTAGAGTGCCACCAAGTTTTAGCTAACGTCTCGGCAGATAATCGCATTGCCGATTCTTTAGCCAGGGAAGCGGTTAGACTGAAAATTTTAGGATCCAGTGACACCTACGGGAGTTGGGATGGAATCAAGGGATGCAGTTTTTCCAGAATCACCGTGGACGACCCTGGGAAGCTGGTGCAGAAGAAATATTTGGCGATGACCAAGAAAAACGTACTTTTGACAGTAGGATTTCTGACTGGCCACTGTCAACTAAGGAAATAACCTCCATACTATAGGGTTAGTGGACACACTAACTGAAACTGTCAGGCATGTCTTATGCGAGTGTCCGGAGTTATCGTCAGTAAGAGAGTGTGTGTTTGGTGAGTCTTGGCCAAACACCTGCCGATATAAAGGAGATGTATCCTAGTGGCCTGTCCACCTTCCTGGAAGGACAGGATCGACGATGACCTAGGAGACAACTCCTCGGGAGGATGTACAATGGGTCACATGTGGCCTAAGTGAGGTGAGCTCACACTCACCGTCCCTACTCTATAGATACAGAAGAAGAATGTAGATTCTGTGGCATAGAAGAAGAAATCTCCATCCACATACTTGCGAATTGTTGAGCAATTGAGAATCCTCTAGCAGAAACGCACTACTAGTCTGCCTTGCTCAGCAGCCACACAGTAGCAAAATGTGTTCCACTGATTTATTTTCTTCGAGACAGGGAAGACACAATCTGCCCAAATTAGCCTGTATTGTCCAGTAAGGATTCTGGTTATGGACCTGATCTTCTTCCTGCCCACGTCTAACACAGATTCAGTATTAAGATTCAAAGACAAGACAAGACAAGACACTTGCTGTGTAGTCGATCTTATATTTAGTAGATTTATAAGGATGTCCAGTTGTAAGTCTATTCAGTGAGTGATAAAAGTTTCTATAGCTAGTTTCCAGCGCCTACATCTAGGTCCAGCAAATAGTCCATAACTCTTGCTCTCTTCCTAATTATTTTATTTTATAAAAACAATTACATTGCAAGAGTGTTTTTAGTGGTAATTTTGTTGTAGAACAGTTTGGGGAGAAAACAATTTTTTGTGTAACTTATTTTCGTACATTTCCAAAGGTATATCATTATTATTATAAACGTGTTAAACTCAAGCGCCCAAACTAATATTTTTACGAACCGTATGTGCCCTGAAGCGTCGAAAGAATTCTATAAAACAGCTTGGGTTCTCTATTTTATATATATATAATTGCGGATAAATGTCCTATCGTTTTAATAAGAGAAGGTCAATACATCTTGTACTATTTTTTTCTTGTCGTGCTGTTCGTTATTTCCATTATTAGATACATAGCATCTATTCTGACTCGCCCAATTTTTCTTAAATAACAATTTATTGAAATATATAATAAATTACGTCTTGATATCAAACAGTTTTTTTTTCATTAGCATTAGAATATGCTGTCAGTCAAAAATATGAATAGTGAAGATCAATCTACTTGTTCTCCAAGTTTCCCATCAAAATGTTTAAGTTAATGGAGTTTAAGCATTTTTTTACTTATCAAGTCAAATTCGCGAGTGTCAACTTGAACAATCCGAAAGATCGCTTCTTACACCTGAGGAGTTGATGATTACAGTATACTGATTGCTTGAGGCTGCTCATTGCACCTCATTTATTTATTCATACGCTTGGGATGGACTCAACAGCCCAGGCACTTGAACTAAATCTTTGTACCATTACCCAGGTTATCTACCCACATTCATTCCAGAAGCTTCGTGTCTTCTATACAGGCCACCAGTTTATCTGGAGGAATCCACAGTAGTTGTTCGTCTCAATCCTTGAAAGTTCTCACAGAAGCAGAGTATGTGAGTGGGTGTTTCATCGTAGAGTTCACATTTTCTGCACATAGGCTCACTAACTTTGCCCATCCTGTACATTGCACCTCGCCATAGGCTAAACTTCAAAGCATATTGACCAGCGTCATATTCAAAGGGCGCTAACTCCTTTATGAGGACACTCTTTAATGATGAATGAAAGCATGGATGATTAAGGAAGGGTCAGTCATAATCGCACATGTCTGATTCGAGTGTTGAAATAATATCACAATTTTGTGTAATAATATTAGTTCTGACATCTCCGTATCAATACTGAACAATTTAACCTAACCCCTTTCTTCCACAGCACTGGACCAACTCTCGAATCAGATGCTGTGTTTCCGAGACCAATTGAGTACAATTCGTGTACGAAATTGAATGAAATTCGTACGAAAATCGGTTATTCGTGTACGATTTGTTTCGCACGGGGTGATGCATGCCAATATTTATCGTATACGAATCATTTTTCGAAGATGGTTTAAAAGTTCTACTGATCAGGCACGGTTATGTTTGTTACGACCTTCAATAAATGCAGGAAAAATCAATAAGCCACTTCTCTATATTTAGAGGAATTTCGTAAAACTTTAGAACTCGATTTTAACTAGCGGTAAACAGTAACAAAAACTGTTTCAAGTTTTTCCGAGTGAAACAGTTATTAATTTTTAAATAAACAGTTTTTTCTTGATATTCTATTTGTTTATACGAATGTATTTAATAAAATAATTATAAACAAACATATATGTATACGTGTTGAAAAATGAGCTATATAATTTCACTTTGATATGCATCGGCATCGGCATGTTCGCAGTGTGCGCCACATTTTTTTGTTTCTGTAGCACCTGACGATTTTTTTAGCACGAGCTATTTACCAAAACACGTGTTCAGATAGTACAACGGAAAAATGTAAATAGGAAGAGAAATAATTATTAAAAGATGGAAAATAAAAATAAATATAATTAAAAAATAGAGATATTCAAAAAGGAGGTTTGAATTTATACACAGATAATATCGAAATTATGTAGTTTTATGAAATAATTGTTGAAATTTCAATTGCGAATAATTAGACGTTTCAAAATGTTAACAAGGTTATGAGGTGTGAAATCATAAACAGCAATTGAACAAAAATTGGACAGTATAATTTTGTTAATCTGCAGATTAATCGCCAACGCAATCCAATTGAACATGATGCAGCGCAAGCTATAGCTCTGGAATGCTCTTTAGAACAATAGGACAAGGTGGTAAAATATCTACAAATGCTAGGGATGATCTTGGACAACTTGTTTTAAGGTAGAGCTTTAGAAGAAATGTATAATGTAGATATTTCTATACAAACAGCTTGGAGAAGGCTCAATGAAGCAAGATTGGAAAGTAAAATCCTCATCGGGGAACATAGAGTTGCTAGATAGTGTTTTGCTAGAGCTCGCGCGTACTGTAAAGTAGTTTGGTTTTCGGATAAAACACTTCAGTCGGTATGAAGTCACCAGATGGACGCGAAGAGGACTGTAAAAGAGTCATATCCAATTTAGTGCTGGGTTAGTGATGTCCTGGAGATCCACACTCTCACGAATCTGGTACCTATGCACTGGTGATTAATGATTGCAAAGTTTCATGTCCGGAATATTGTAGCACAGCAAGATATGTTGTTTGCTCAATTTTTCGTCGACAACCATACGTTGGTGCACATGTAATGGACCAGATTCGTGAATATTCAGGTTATGCAGTGGATACCTGAGAGCCCGTGTCTATGGCATGCGCTTAAAGTGGCTGATGGACACCGCAGACCTGCATTTACAACTTTTAAGGTTGTTTTTGATTAATGAAAGAGTATTCCACAAGCCAGCATCTACAATTTGGCTCGTAGAAATCCCTAGACGAAAGGAAGCAGTTAAAAAAAGGAGACAGACAATATCCGATATAAATTTTATAATTTGACAGTTGAATAACATTTTTCTTTAATTTGGAAATATTTTTTTAATAATCTGTTACAATATTTTTTTGTTACAATTTCAATAATGAAGTTTCTCGAGCAATGCGTTAATTCTTTATTTTCTCGTGAAGGATGAAAAATTAAAATTTCAAAACTTATAACTTTAAAAATATGAAAATCGTTTAATATTTTGATATAAAGCACATTAAAGACACAAAAATAATAAACATCTCTCGCCTTCTTTAATTTGTCGTCATTTTATGGCATCCAAAACAAAATAACTCGGTAAGTACAATCTATAAGTGATGTATTCATTAAATATACACAGTTTTTTGAATTTTTAATACCTTAATAATATGTTACGGTTCGAGTACGGTGTAATGATTATGTCTATTACATTTTACATAACTTGAACTGCTATTATTAAACGTTATAAAAACAAGATTAAAATGCTGAAACTACATAGCTGAGTTAGGGTCTAATGATATCAAACGCTCTCAGCTCAATCCATAATTATATAGATGCAATTTTTTTATATTTTTTTATCTGTCAATATGTGGGCACATACATATGTCAATGAATTAGAAACAGTAACATGAGGACTGTAGTGGTTTGTTTGCCCCAATCCCCTGTCAATTTAAAGGAATTTTTCTACGAGAGGGCGGAAAATTGAATTTTCCACACACATTTTAGTGTGAAAAATTAATTCTCCCGCACCGCGTGGAAATAATTTTCCGCACCGTGTGGAAATAATTTTCCACCTCAATATATCAAATTAATAATAAGGTATATTATGGTGGTTGTGAAATGCTTTAGTAACCATGTGTAACTAACCATGGCGGGTGGTAATCAACAAAAGTCGCCGAAGGATATCTGGATGAATCCCTGGAAAATAAAAAGTGTATTGCAAGCAAGATATTCAGACCGCAATCAGCCACTACCAGCAGCTCTATCGCCTCCACTGACATACAGCCAGGCCCAAGTACTCAGCACAACTTTGAACAGGAATTCGAAAATGAACTACACTCGACTGACATTATTATCTCAGAAGAGCGAAGAGCAACAGATCCAAAATTACAGCCATTCAACAAGCAACTAGCATCTGCTATAAATTTAAGTAATGCAAATAATTGTACTTTTACAATAAATTATAATATAAATAATTAGGTATTAGATTTTGACATGTAACTATTATTGTTAATAATATTTTACTTTATGTTTATATTATCAATAAACTAATAAAATATGTTTCTAAATAAACTATAGGTACTTATAATCAAATATTAGTTCTGTTGACTTTCCTCACTCTCGTAGAAAAACTATTGTACCTAACACTTGCGTTAAATGTTTTTCCGCACTCGGCTGCTTCACCGAACTCCGCTACGCGTCGTTCGGGGAACGGCAGACTCGTGCGGGAAAATTCAGGCGTTAGGTAAATAGCTATTGCAAGCTACTGCAATCGTTAATGCAACTGCCATTCGTATTGCTATTTACAGCTAAATAGAGATTAGAAAGAAACATTTTAGACAAATTATATTTATCGTTTGCTATATTTTCATAATATTTCAACAGGATGGCAATATTATGACGACATAATTTGGCTATGAGTTCATAGTTGTATTAGATACATGTCAACTTTTTTCAGCTCTTAGATCTGATTATTCTTCCTTTGATTTTCATTCATCCATTCATACGCTTGGGTTCTGCTCAACTGCCCAGGCACTTGAACTGAATCCTTGTACCATTACCCATGTTATCTACCTACTTCCCTTCCAAAAGCATCAGTTTATCTGTAATCATCAGTAGTTGTGATGGTTGTATTATTTACACTCCAAAGTGCTTCCCTCTCGGTGTTTCATTGTAAAGTTCACATTTTCTACACATAGGTTCACTAACTTTGCCCATCCTGTGCAGATGCTTCCTCAGGGTAGTGTCCACTCATCAGGTTGGTAACTGTCTTCAAATTTCTCTTACCCAGTTTCAACAGCCTGTTTGAGAGAGTTCCTTGTGTACCTTGTTCAGTAAACTCTTTGTATGGAGGTGCCGTGTGTCGACCTCCATTTGAGTTGGTGTTCCTTATCTAGTCAGTTCCCGACTTCCCCTCTTGTGTAATCCTTTGTGATTCCACAAAACGGCTCCGGACCTGTGAAGGCTCCTTTAAAGCCTTTTTTAGCTAGCTGGTCTGCCATTTCATTCCCTGCAATCTCCTCATGTGGCGGCACCCATATTAAAGACGCACTTTGTTGTCTTACAGTTTTTGATTTTCATGTTCCTCAAGTCTGTTTCCTCAAATGCAATTAACGATCTATGTCTATTAATTTCCAGGGTATAAGTGTACATAGTGGTTAAAAAATGTAAAATACTGTGGCCGTGTGTTTTTCCATTTAGCATCTAGCTTAATGACAGGTTTCACAAAAATTGACAGTTCATTATCAAATTCCCACTCTCACCTTACCTCTTTTTAACAACGTTGAGTTAAAAAATTTAAATCATTAATCAAGTTTTTTTCTGTTCCTGCATTAATGAAGTCACAGCGTTTTTTATTTTTTCATTTGATAAATGAATTAAATATTTTTATTTAATTGGATCTTGAGAATGTCACTTTATAAGTTTTTTGAAACAAGTTTTATTTCTGAATATTAAGCAAAGTTATCTAGTTTCAGTCTATTCCATGAATATTTTTCCATACCTCAAATCTAAAACTTCTAATATAAATCTGAATCTAAAAAAATATTTCGTAATACTGTTATTCATTCGTTATTCTCATTATCCTGATCCTATAGCTTCGTCTACATTCGGTTCAGGACTGTCACTTCCTGTATGTATTATTAAAAACTTCACCAAAAACGTGGCAATTACTGAAATTATTTGCTTGTTGTTTTGCATGGCGTCCATCTTTAAATTGTATGCGTAGAGAAACGTTCCAAATAACTGGTGTGTTTGATGCAGTAGAACACCTTTTGAGCGGGCAATATTTTCAGTGCAATATGTGGCTGCAATATTGGCAACTATAGCCCAGCCAGCATGATAACATTTCAATTGTAGCATATGGCTCTGCCATATTTATCTCGGAAATATTGTTTGCCCATTAATGAAAATAATTTGTTTCGTGGACGGGCTACAGCGACTTATATTGTTTTAAGCACAAAGTTGAAGAAAAAGAAGAGTAGATTGTGGATTCGACCTCAGGCGTCAAACTTTAGATTACCTAAGTCTAGGAATAAGTCTTGATAACAAGTTAAAACTACCATTTCACTAGTTTACCGCCAGCAATACCTCATTCTTTGCATAAGTTCTCAAGTTTCTGAATTTTTTGTAGGCCTCATCACTTGATATACCAAATTCTTCGGCGATAACTGCCCATCCATCTTTTTTTAGCATTTCTGTATTATAAATTCCCGTTTCCACATTCTATAACTCAGGATGTAAATGTATTTCATTAATAAACTCAATAATCTTTTCATTCTACCTAGTAATAGTCATTTTATATACTATAACCTCCAAAATTTTCATAACAACAACAAACGGACACCAAAACAAAGTAAAATTGCAGAGTATTCTTGCTGCAACCAATTAAATGCATAGCCAACACGAGCATGTGTAGCTATATGACCGGAACACACTAAAAATATTGTCAATATATTACCACAGTATAGAAACGAACCAGTAGTATAACTCTTATAAATTTCATTCATTAATTGCCAGAGCTTTTGATGACCTTGAACGGATCGCTTTACGATTCATTTCACCATAGTCGTAGGTGGCATAAGTTTTAAAATGACTTAGGGCCGGTTTTACAAGAGAGATTTATACTAGGTATAGTTATTCTGGGTATAAAGTTATACCAGAATTTATACCTAGTATAAAACTGGTTGGTTTTACGATGCTTTTTTACACCGGTATAGCAATTATTAAAGTAAGAATTGCTATACCGGTGTAAAAAAGCATCGTAAAACCAACTAATTTCATTCTAGGTATGAATTTTGGTATAACTTTATACCCAGTATAACTATACCTAGTATAAATCTCTCTTGTAAAACCGGCCCTTAAACGTGTTAGGTGTTTTTTCTTAAATATTGTAGAACAGTACCCTGATTAGTGAATAAAACAATAGTCTTATACAAAATATTTATTAGTTTTTCCATATTACAATTTTCATTTTGTTATGATTTTTAAAATTTTTATTGACAAATAATGTGCAATATAGTCGTACCCTGAAGAAAAGTTTTATTAAATATTTCATTGGAAAATCAACACAAGGATGTACAAACTCTGTTGTTTGACTAATATTTATAAGTGATTCAACAATATTATCTTCCGTAGCAACTTCCTCAAAATTCATTTGGAATAATGTTTCTAATAATGAGATGTATTGTACAAAATTTTCATGCGGCACATTCAAGTTTCCAAAAGTATCCTTATTCGTATTTTCATAAGCTCTAAGGTAACAGTATAAAGACGAATCGTCTAAATTCTGATACGCTTGTGAAAACGTCTCACATACGCTGCATGTATGAATTTCCGAACATTTTTCAATTAAATAACCACAAAAGTAGCGAACAAAATTCTTTTCCAATGAATCATTTGCCTGAAAGTCTTTAGGCATTGCAGTATTTGATGGAAGAAATATTGTTGGAATGGCCTTTTTAAAAAGAAGTTTTCTTTTATGAGGTTGCATAATCATGTCTGGTTCAAAATGAGCACCACATAAACGATGACTACTATTGTATAGAGTTTCCATTTTTGGCATAAAGTCAGGCCTATCGCATGCTTCGAGCCAAACTTTAGCTCTGAAACAAAAACAACAAATTAAATCAATGCATGAAACTAAGGCTCATAAATGTAATATGAAGATCAAATAATAAAGTATTATACTTTTCGTATGAAAATACAAACCGTTTCTCACTCATCTTAACCCTTTGGAAAACGGTTAAATTTTTCATCACAATTATGATATTTATTGTTACATCCACGAACTACACACACACTACCCGTTTTCTTCTTTTTAATGGTATCCATTGCAAAAAATTGCTTATAAACTATAAAAATAATACCAAAACCCCGTAAAAATATAAGCTGTAATAAATTTTATTCGCAAATTCACCACTGGCACTTTGGTTGGATCGCAGCACAGCACTGGCCGCCGGATGAGATACTCCGAACGACGTTGTAGGTCACAGAGAGCTCGGCAGTGTAACGTCACGAGATAACGGACTGGTTCGTTCCTATATTGTGATATTACCATGTCTAGCAGTTATTGCAGGTACATATTGCACTAAAACTATTGCCCGTTTAGAAGCACATTACAGTTCAAATTGCAAATAAAAAATGCAATACGTGTCCAAACTGTCAATAACTTTTCAGGTATCATATTATATATTATATTTCAATATCCACCAAAACCACTACGAACAAAATTTGACGTTAGTAATTTTTGCGATGCCAACCTAATACTACAAAAGCAACTAGAATTTGCAGCGTTGCCTGATGAACATTCGAATTCCAAAATAATTTTTACGTAAAATAAATTGCTCAAATACAACTTCTTATCGCCGCTCTACCGGCGAAGGTATTCCAAAAAGGAGACAAATATGCTTTAATTAATTCCGAATTACCTCAGATTATACAATCCGACTATTTGACCGATCCGAAAAATTTTCTAAAGTGACTCAAATTTAAATAATTTTATGCAAAAATGTCTGTGCTGGTCCTATTAAAAAATTCTAATTAAGAAAAATAGCCGTTCGACTTCCTAATGAGAATAAGAAACCCCTGAACGAAAAAAACAGCCAAAGTATCATTAAGGTTATGTTTGAACAAAAAGGTCCCATTAGCCGGACGTTTATCTAATATTTGTCCACGACCGTGTCTACGGTACCGGCCACGAGAGCGAGAAAGACAGATCTAGTGGTTCGATTACACGTCCAAGAGAGACGAAAGGACCACACAACGCGCAGTCTGGCCACCAATTAAGGATTTAAAGCACATTAATTTGCCGATGGACCTCCTATATGTGTAAACTAACTCTAGGCCGAGAGTTTCGGTAGTCAATATTTTGTCTTTTTTTTCACCGGACAATCGGTGAAAGGGACACTGCACTAAGAATAACAAACGAACAAATAAAATTATATTTGTTGTTTGTTTTTTCGTTCTAGGTTATGTTTTCTTTTCCAACAAGCATTCCGCACTCTTTAAGTGCTAAAAATATATATCTTTACCGTTTATGTTCTATTATTTTTTTGGTTTATCAAAATAAAACGTTTCACACGCTTTTAAGTGTGTAGAAGTGGAAAAAATATAGGTAGAAACATCTGTTATATATTTTTTGTGGTGCTCCAATGCGACATTATTTTGTAGAAGCGGAAATTTCCGGTTTACTGATGAAAACAAACACAACAGTCTCGATTTTTTATCCCATTAGAAAGTTTTTGTGGTGGAAATAATTCTTACGACCACATACAGTGACGGTTAAAACAATTTCAAATCTTTAGAAAGTATTTAGTGTGAATTCTCGACATTATACTTTGATCTTGGCCGCACTATTGGCCACTTAATCCATCCTGGCTGGAGATTTCTTATCTTAGCTCAAATTTCTCTTTAACCCCAGCACTTTACCACAATGTGGTACTACGTGCATCCGTGCAGGAAAAAGTCAATCGTAAACCACCAAGCTGGTACATGTGGCGTACTTAGCAGGAAAAAGAAATAGCTTACAAATGCCTGTTGAAAAAAGAACCAGCTTTTGAAAGAAAGGCAGGACAATATTTAGAAAAACAAAGCAACACATAGCTTACCCATTTCTTTTGGAAAAATAACCAGCTCGTAAAAGAAAAGGAGGAAAATATTTACAAAAAAGTAGCTGACATCACAAAGTTCAGTATAAAGGTCAACAATTGAATTTACTATCGCTCTTTCTCCAAGATCATTAATGATTTTCTGTGGGGTATTTTCATTCTTACGCTTGGGTTGGGCTCAACAGGCCGGGCACTTGAACTGAATCCTTGTACCGTTACCCTGTGAGGTAGTGCATCTTCCTTCTGATAAATCAGGAAAAAAACGGTTTAATCCAAGGTTGTTTGGAAGTATTCAAGCATATTTCTTGCAGATTTGGTACGAATTATCGGTAATAGTAAATTTCCGAAATAATTCTGCTTCTCTATAAGGTACAGATACTACAAAAGCTGAACTTAAGTGTTAAAATATAGTTCGTGTGCACCACAGACATCCTTTACAAGCGTTAGACTATAGTAGACGTTTTCTAGCTTGCCACTATCGTCTGAATCTTCAAATTGTAGGACTTGGACTGTCGGAAGGAAGATCCGACCAGCCGTTTTTGTATTGATGAGGAAACAGCAGAACATATACACCTTGTGCTTGCATCAGACCTGGAATATCACTTTCCAAATAAACTAATTGTTGTTAATAAGCAGAATTACTTTGACGGAAGATGTGTTAATTGATTCTCACGTGTCTTAGCCTGCTAGAATCACTTACCACAAATGAAATCAGAACCCCTGTTAAGCTAGCAGAACCACTTCGGAATTTTCAACTTTTTTTATGCCATAATTTTAGGCTATTTTTAGGCTAATTTATTACCCTATTGAAAAATTTTTTGCTCTTCAATTGTGGGAGAAATCACGGGTTCTGCTAGCTCAACGTTAAGCTGGCAGAACCAATGAGCTAATCGAATTTTTGTGGAAAATTGGATTATACCATAATGTTAGGCTCATTTTAGGCTCACGTTTGCACCCTCTGCCGATTTTCCTGATGCACGTTTTTTGAATAAAAACCTGGGTTCTGCTAGCTTAACCGTAAAACCAGTAGAGCCCAACCGTTAAATAACTCCGCAGAGAAGATCCAATTAGACAATAATTTTAGGCTCCACTTACACTAATTAATTACCCTATTACGAAATTTTTTGCTCTTCTGTTATAGGAAATAACATGTATTGTGTTCTGCTATTTTCATCTTAGAGCTGGAGTTACAAAATGCTAATCGAATGTATGTGAAAAATCTGATGACACCATAATTTTAGGCTCACTTTAGGCTGACGTTTACATCCAATGACAATTTTCCTTTTATCGTTAATTGTTCTAGTCCTGGATTCTGCGAACTTGTACGAATAAGTTATCCCAGGAGGGAGGTTCAATTTTAGGAGACACTCATATTTTGACTGGAACATTTTTGTTTACGATGTGTATTTTTCGAGTTATTCTGATTTGTCAGGTGTATGACAATTTTAAACCACTTCCAGTTATCTACTCGCAATTTCTCAGATGTTTACCATTCCGGTGACAATGCATTATAATAATATTAACAAAACTAAAATGGCGATTTCAAGATGACGAACGAGTTCTATAATTCATTGTCCAATTCTAGTTCCTTAAATTATTGCCTAATTGGATCTTCTCTGCGGAGTTATTTAACGGTTGGGTGCTGCTGGCTTTACGGTCAAGCCAGCAGAACCCAGGATTTTTTTTTTGAAAAACATGCATCAGGAAAATTGGCAGTGAGTGCAAAAGTGAGCCTGAAATGAGCCCAAAATTATGGAGTCATCAGATTTTTCACATACATTCGACTAGCATTTTGTCACTCCAGCTATTAGATGAAAATAGCAGAACACATGTTATTTCCTATAACTGAAGAATTTTGTAATAGGGTTATTAATTAGTGTGAGTAGAGCCTAAAATTATTGTCTAATTGGATCTTCTCTGCGGATTTATTTAACGGTTGGGTTCTGCTGTCTTTACTGTTAAGCTAGCAGAACCCAGGTTTTTATTCAAAAAACGTGCATCAGGAAAATCGGCAGTGGGTGCAAACGTGAGCCTAAAATGAGCCTGAAATTATGGTGTAATCCAATTTTCCATAAAAATTCGATTAGCTCATTGGTTCTGCCAGCTTAACGTTAAGCTAGCAGAACCCGCGATTTCTCCCACAATTGAAGAGCAAAAAATTTTTCAATGGGGTAATAAATTAGCCTAAAAATAGCCTAAAATTATGGCATAAAAAAAGTTGAAAATTCCAAAGTGGTTCTGCTAGCTTAACAGGGGTGAAATCAGAAACTCCTGATCATTCCTTCTGTAGTACTCCACGAGAAGTTCAGCTGCTCTTTCGCAGTTTCTAATAAATCTAGACTCAAAATGCATATATTTTCAAATATTTCTTAACTTTTGCTGGGAAGGAAGCCGCAAATTAAAAAAAGAACTTAAATAGCTTGAAATTAGGTCTAAATCATTCTTTCCATTGATGCCAAAGTAAAAATCCTTTATAACTTCTCCAATGCTCAAGCCCAAGCTTTTTCACCATAAATATCTTTATAATCTACCCTGTAAATGGATATATAATTGTTCACTTGTTTTTTTCCTAACCCGTCATAAAAATACATTCATCATCCTAATGGATATGTTAAAATTCTTCTTCTTTCAATTTTTTTTTTAGTTGCATGGATATCTCGAACATGTGATATTTTAAGTAAACTATCAGGTGGTGTTTTGTCTTGTCATAGTTTATCTCCGTCGATCTGTCGTTGACTCTTTCGGTTATCTGAACACGAAATCATCATCGACGCAGCTCGTGTAAATTGAGATGTTTCAAAAGGTATTATTTATATATCAAGTCGAAATTAATGTACCCCGGAGCTTTGTGGTTCATCATTTTATTTGTTGTATAAACAAACCTCTGTCGCTATTCATCATTTTATAATAATAACCCAGTTGCACGGCTCGCTGAACGTGTATATATATTTTTAGAATGTCAAGACATTTAATCGGTTTTGTCGTTAACCGCAGTTTTTACGGAATCGGAACGATCTTCCCCTTCCGACAAATAATTCTCATCTGGATAAACTCCAGTTACAAACCTGTGGAGTTGGTGTTAGATCATGACCCCTCATCCTGTAAATGGATGTAGTATGCGTGTAGCGATGACGTTTTCAATATTAAAGCAACCCTTAAGTAAGCCGATAAGCGGCGACGAGGGACCCTCCAGGATTTGCAAGGACATTCAATTATCAAGGCGGCTGCGAATACTCTGATAACAACCGGAACACATCCTGAATTTATATTGGAATATGGTCCGGACTGAACTAATACCACATTTGCATAATCTCGTTGTAAGTTTGTACTTTGTACATATTATGCGGAATAGAAGAGTGTATTTGTTGAATATAATCTGATGTATAGAAAGGTTTTTTTATTATCAATTAGATCCTTTTTACCCCACTAGAGATTTTTATATCAAATATTTATTTTTATAGTATCATTTTTAATCGGAAAATCTAAATTGAAGTTGAAAATCTGCAGGTTTTGTCGATAAAAGGATCTTGTGGTGTCCTTTTTTCATATATTAGTGTGAAAATTATGCAAAAGTTACAAGAAAACTATCGGAAATACTGTTTTTTCGATAAAAAAATTGATGAATGACTGGAAGATACATTTCAAGGAAGATTTAGAAAGAAAAATATGGAGAGAGAAATAATTAATGAAGACAAATCAACCAAAAAAGCTTCCTTCCCTGGAAAAAATTGGAACAAGAACAAACAGGAGCAGGAACTACAGGGGCATACAAAAAAATGAAGCAGAGACATGAAAAAATTATAGTAGGAAGGAATAGATTGGGTTGGAATCCAAATGTTCACCAAGATGAAAACAAGACAGCCTGAAATGCTTACTTTGAATTCCGTAAATCCATCTTTTTCCAAAAAAAAAATCAATCAACTCTAGGTTGTTGAGGGAAGATTGAATGAAACTGAACAAGCATAGGAATTAAACCCTTTTCTCAATCACCCACGCAACAAATATGAAAGAGTTAATAAAACGCTGCAAAGAAACATTCACTGTGAACTTTTCGGTGCGGCTCTGACTATACTCTCTAATGCGGCCGTCGGAGCTGGCTGAAAATTGAAATTAGGAGTTTATCAGACCGACAAAACTGTTTTATTATTTGTTCTGGGGTCGAAAATGAAGGGCGAAACGACTCTTTGAAATTTTATTAGGTTTTATTCACTCTACACCGACGTCGAGGTTCAGATTACTCGACATTGTACACGACTGCTCTTTTGCAATGCCAAGAATTCAAATCACACGAAGAAAAACAATTTAGAGCAATATAAAAAATGCTTTATTTATTCATTGAATAAAGAAGGGGTTGAACTATAAGACAAAAGATATACTAGAAGAAGGCGAAAGAGTCATAGAAAGATCTTGGATGATATGCAGTGCAATAATGATAAAAGGGATGAAGCAGGTGAAGGATTATTCTTACGAGGATGTATTGATATCTAGTCAGCCCAGACCAGTTCCATGCATAAACGAAATATTGCGTTACTATAGCAACGAACAATAGCTCATTAGAAGTGTCAGTGTAAATAAGTTGATGGACGTCAAAAAAGTAAACCAGAGTTACGCAATAAATTAAAAGGAAAAAGATGTCCATCGAAATTGTGAAAATCGAAAAACTGGAGTATCGAGCCATCATAAAGTACCTGTATTTAGAGGATTAAGAGGTAAGTAGATTTACGAAGATATGCTTAATACCCGTGGTGATCAATGTCCTTCATCCTCTCCAAGACCTAAGAAGCTTCGTGTCCAAAAATCTGCTGGAAAAGTTCTTGCTTATTCAGTTTTTTAGGATTACCATGGAGTAATCAAGATTAATTTTTTGGATAAGGGTAGAACAATAACCGGAGATTACTATTCGAAATTACTGACCACTCTACGGGAAAAAATTAGAGAGAAAAAACGCGGAAAGCTATCCAAAGGTGTTTTGTTTTTGCAGGACAACGCCCCTGCACACACAAATCTCATGTGCGACTATCATCTATCTCTTTCCTCAACTGAAAAAAAGTTTAAGAGGTCGTAAATTTTCTTCCAATGAGGAGGTAATAAAGGCTGTGGAGGTCTGGTTTGCAGAGCGCAAAGAGAAACATTTTTTTGAAAGGTCTAGTGACGTTGAAGGTTCGCTGTAATAAATGTATCCAATTAAGAGGAGAATGTTAAGTAGTAAAATATTTTGACATTGAAATTTTGTTTGGTTTGGCTAAGAATTTTTCATATACATATGTTTATATCATCGGATAGTCAAGTAGCAATATTTTTGTTCAATTGGTTCTAAAATTGTATAATAGTATAACAGTGCGTAGGACTAGGCATTATTGTTATCTAACTGTGAGTTCAAGGAGTTCCATTTAAATAGTTGAAAACAGAATAACAGACTAGCGAAGTGAGGGGCTCAAACAACCCTTTGGAAAATGGAGCTTCTTTGTGGTATGAGCACAAATGAAATACTGTAAAAGCCAAAAAAAAACGACAAGATCGAACCACTGAGAAGATCTAGTATTGCTGAGATCAAGTAATGCATAGCAGGACACTGCTGATTGAATGAACTAAGACTAGTGGAGAGGGATAATGTAGATTCTGTAGAATGGAAGAAGAATCCTCACATACTATAGCGGAATCCAAAGTACGATAGAGTCACAGTGCACAAAATGAGTGGGAGAAGAGGATACGATGCATAACTTTGTGAATTTGACACTGATAAAAATGCATGCAAATATTGGGGATGAAGAAGACGAAAAAATGAGAAAAACCATTGCAAATCTATCAACACAGATTTTTTTGTGCAAAATAAATTGTTGAATAAATCTGTGACTAAAATAGGGAATAATTATAGCATCAGTTTCATATCATTTAATAGAAATTAACTTTTTCAATTATACCTTATAAAGACATGTAGCGATATGTCTTTTCATTATAGTAATATGAGAGAATTTACAACGTAATTCCTACTATTTATTGCTGAATGTATTGCAAATTATACAGTACGGCCGGTAAATAGCCCGAGGTAATGCAAGAAATTATAAAGGTAGGCATTAGGTTACCCCCGACTACACGGAATAATAAAAACTCTCTAAATGTGGTCTGGTGATTGTTTTTTTAACCGAAGTTAATGATGAATTCAAATCGTTTCATACACGTTTCATTTTATACACTCAACAATATTTGCAAATTAATCAAAAAATTATAGGTCCTGTTGCAGGAGTGGAAATGTAATTATTGGTGTTGTGTAAAGAGAGATTTTGGTAATTTTAAGGCTACCCTTCACTTTAAGGTAACGGAAAAAGTACATAATATGAGGTGTCTATCGATTACATTCGACAAGCTGAGTCCGAAAATACCATTTTTATCTGCCGGAGACATACCATAGGGGTAGAGGGTGGGGGTGAGTTTGTGAAATATTAAGGTTGGGGTGATTTGAGTATGTCATAAAATTCTACACCTCTTTTTAAGTACGTATACCAAGTTTCATAATTTTTTCTTCATTATTGCCAAAGATATTCATTAAAACTAGTTTTGAATTTGTAGACTTTTCTTGAAAAATTTTCTTGAAAAAAGCTGAAACCTCTCTATATCGGATTATGGGCTTGAGCCATTTAGGTTGGGTTGTGGGTTGTTTTCGGTTGGGTGAAAAAGCGTGAAAATAATTGAAAAATAAAAATAAAAGCAAGAGAGATAGGATTGTTGTGATTTTTTAAAAGGGAGTAACTTTTTACCTGGTGACCTCTGGCAAAAATTTTTGTACCATTGTACTCTACACGTGAAATGTGATCGATTGATACCCTAATTGTCCACTTTCTGGCGTTTCCTTAAAGTGAAGGCTTACCAATTTTAATGTATGGTCCAATTTTTTAACATTTTGTGAGATTGCATCAGATTTTTCCAACTACATCCCAATGTTTTTCTATAAAATTAAGTACTACTCAAACAGTGAGTATTTTCGGAAAATTAGATCCCCATTGTTCAACCGAAATTAATAAAAATAGGGGAATTTACTGTAGGTAATTTTAAGTTGGTTCAAAATAGGTCCTTATTTCATTATTTAACAATGTCTAGTCTTTTGTAAGTCTTGCATTACTCGGTCTTGGCCTTGCACACTCGGTCTTGGTCTTAGCTTCGCTTTTTTGCAATATTTCAGTCCTATTCCTAGATTAAATTAGATTTGATGAGGTGGCTAATCTGCCTATCCCACTGCGACCTTATCAGATTTATTGTAGTCCTCTGAATCTAGTTTATATTCTCCAGCCGAACTTTGTAATATCCAAGAGTCTCGAGATTGATTATTTCTTGCGATAGCTTCTCATCTCCAAGTACAGATAGTGACACTGGTCAAAGGATGTGCTCTATATACTTTGGCAAGTTTATCTGAAGCCGTGAAAGGAATGAAGTCGGAAGCATGCGATATTGCCACATTTAACTATTCAAAAGCTAAAGTGCTAAGTATGTAGTGGTAATAATTAGAAAAGGGAATTTTCATTATTAACAATACAATATGATTGAACGTTAATTCTTTAATATGTTTGTTCCCTTGGATTTTTTCTATTAACGTTATTTTTTCAATTTAGAAATATTAAAAGATGATCACTTTTCCAAATTTGTTATGGGCTTCCTTGTATTTTTAGTTTTACTTGATAAAATAGGTACCGTACGCCATTTGTACGTTTATGACAGATATGCGCCATGTTTCCTCGTCTCTTACCGATGCCCCGTAGCTTCAGATAAGCTTGCCAAACTATAGTTTCCTAGTCTATAGGTGGCAGACCCTAGATCTGCTACAAATGTTGGCCAATGTCCTCTCTAATAAACTGTCTCACCGGTCTCTATCCTGGTGAGATTACCCACCATTCTAGAGAGTTAGGTCCAATGTATGGTATTAAAGAGCCAGGCTACCATGACCTCACAATGGTCTCTAAATGCGTTTAGGGTACCTATGAAATATCTATCTTAGAGTTGACCTCTATGGAATCGAATGCGTTCAGTGCAGCTTGGCTGTGAAGAGGGTAACTTAACGGTATTTTGTCCTATTCCTAAAAGAGACTGCAAGCTCCAGCTAGGAACTCTTAGTGCCTTGGATTCTGCAAGTACTGCAAGCACTGGCTTAAGCTGCCCATTTAGGAGGTATAGTGTACCTACTGTTAGGACACAGTCTTACTTCGACTGGTTTAAGCTGTCCATTTAGCAGTGTGCTGCGACGACAGAGTCTTACTTTTACTCATATATTCTTTTGATCTTATCTGGTCGTTCTAATGGTTCCATTTCCTAGTTTTTCGATATTACCAATAATATATTGGTGATGATACTGCAAAAGGGATCCGGTCTCTAAAAGTTTTTCCCTCTTTTCCTAGTTTATCTGATACCCCGCAACATCCTATTCCAGTATGTTCTGGTAAATATCATCAACTAATTTCTCAAAAATTCAGCACCTCAATGGCTGTTTGATAATCCGGCATGACATAAATTTCCGTAAGAGGCTTGTAGGTTTCCCCAAACATTGACGGTATTTAATAAGAGAAATATTAAGCAAAAAAAATTTCTAAGCCATTTTATTTTCCATTCATTAAATACCTTGATATGACTACGAATGAATTTAAGCAAATGGTTAGCAGTGACCCTGCTATATAAGTACCTTAACGAGAGAATCCAACTCTATTAGCAATATCTATAAATAGTTTTACTTCAAATCCACATTTGATTATCGTAATTTATACAATTAGTAATACGTTGAGAAATGTCTACAGATAATAAGTAATAATTACATTCACTTACTATCATAATTAACGCGATATAATTGCGCGCGAGACTGTTAATTAAGATTTATATGAATATGCGTTTAACATAACAAATATTATACGTCAACAGTGTAGACTCGCTTGTGCTGTTATTGAAGTTAACTTCTTAAATTTATTTTATATCCTAGTCAAAAGCTTTTTCCACTTTAACGTGTTTGAGGCAGAGGTAGGTTTTTGAAATATATAGTTCATACTTTGTTCTGGAGTATTCTATTTCATCGTCCTTTTACTTCTGCTTCTGGGTTGTGCTAAACAGCACAAGCACTACATCCTTGTACCATTCCAGAAGACTTTGTCTGGAAGATGATGAAACAGCAGAGCATATTATTTGTGCCTGCCCCGCCGCGGCTCGAATCAGGTATCTGATGTTTGACAGGGTCTCTTTCTTAAACTCGGACCTCAAATATCATTCACCAAATAAAATAATCGGCTTTGTTAAGAAGCTGAATTTGTTTGGTGATATGAATACGTGTGATCCATTATATACTCTTGCGAGGCGCAGTGGAGGGCCTTATAGACCCACTCATCACACACCTTTTTTTTTGCTGGGTGGAAACCTGCTCTTAGGTACCGAGTACTTGTTACTCCTTTCCCCGGTAGTGTGGGATTTCTCCCCAAAACGGTAACAGCCTCCCTCGGCCACTCCACACGCGAAGCAGCAGAATGAGGCTGCTCCCGAACTACGGATGACCGCACAAAAACCACCCCGGTCTCCACTTTTCACTCCCTGGGCTCTGGTACCACCTGTAAAGGCACATCGTCAGAATCAGAGGTCCTTCTTTTCTGTTCCATCTCCCTCCTTGGCTAAACCTTTCTTCTTCCTCTTTCCTCCTCATGATGGATCAAACGAAGCCATTTATGCAATGCTAGTTGTCTTTTGACTCCAGCATGATACCTATCAAGTTACCACAGCTAGGTAGTTTTCCCAATTCCGTCTCCATCTTTAACCACTCCGTTGTCCATCTCCTGCAGAAGAAGAGCGTGTGTTCAACGTCATCGCGCTCCTGGCAGTATCGGCACAGCTCATTCTCCCTTTTCCTAATCCTCATCGTGTAGGTACTGAAACTGCGGTGTTCCGTCGTACCTGGCTCAAATGGTACCTAGCGTCCTGTGTTTACAGTCGAGCCACTTATTCAAGTTCTTGATTAGCGTTTTCGTCAAAGCTCCCTTGTTCTGTTCTACCCACGTCTCCATTTGTCCCGTATTTTCTCCTGAATTTTTCCCTTCTGTTCCCTTCCTTTATTATGTATCCTGCTCCGCTCCTCACCACACACCTAACCAAATCTACCATTGCAGAAGCTTAGTATCTTCTAGATTGAATAATTGCGATCTAAAACATGTCCGTCCAGCAGTTCTCCACTGCTCTGTAAGCACATATTTCAAGTGAGCCACTTGCTTTATAAAACTTGCTTCGATAGTTCTTTTTGTCTGACATATTTCACGATCATTACAACTAATTTTATGAATACAAATGCTTTATTTCGATAGCTGTTACTTATGCTGCTTATGCCATTGTTGTTTCTTACTATTAACTAACTAGCTTTATTTCGATAGCTGTTACTTATGCTGCTTATGCCATTGTTGTTTCTTACTATTAACTAACTATTTTTCCTCAAACTATTTTCGAAAACACGCGATAAATATCAATTTTGTTCCCATTCAGCAAAAAATTACAAAAATGTTATATTCCATTTCTCATTTCTGTTGATATCATTTGTAAACCTCAAGCAACTCGACGTGCTGATAAAGAGAGAAATGGAAACGCAACGATAGGTAGCAATTTCGAATTGAATGAAAGTCAGAAACAAAGAAAATCGTTTTCAAGCATGACTACTTCAATATCGATAACAACGATCACGAACCGTTTTGCGGAAACGACACAATAAAGTTATTAAGTGTCGTCTCCATTGAAGTAACAACGAAGCTAGAATCAACATACTTAGATCGCTAGATTGGTTTTGATTTATATTTTAATTTACCTACGTTTGAATATGAAGAAAGCGGTCATGTTTCCCATTAAATAATAAATTTCAACCGACTGAGGTTGATTCTCACTTAAGCTCAGACCACACTCACCTCACAGTCATACGCTCAAGCTCTTTTAGATTGCACTGGCATCGTGCTACAATATTCAATTTCAGTAACAGAGAATTATTAATAATAATTAGTTTAATATTTCACGAGGAGAAAGAGAAGCTGGTAAGAAAAAAAGTGCAGAGCTTGTGCTAAGCTTTTCCTTCCAGATTTTCATTTTGTGCACATTGCTATAATTTGCTATAGGTATTTATTTTGGGTATGCCTAATGTCACTTTGGCTATACTTACTGCTGTTTGCGCACCGATCACAGTTATCTTTGGGCTTTAGTAACCCATGATTAACTTTAACCATTGATTAAAAGTGAAGTGTATTGTGCCATTTGTGATAAAGGTACTAGCTAGTAAATTATGTGTTATAAAACTGTTCAGTAGGAAAGCAGGATAGAAATAATAAACTAGCTGCTGAATATTTTGATCTATTAAAAAGAAAACTTTACATTTTTAAAATAGATACCATACATTGATTCTGTGCTTGTTTTCCTACTCTTTCTATGTCTACTAAAATTGATCAGGAAGAACCAGAGGGACCTTTTTTTCACAACCAGGTTCCCACTCAACCCAGCCTCTTACTTGAGTAGATAGATTAAAACAAATGTACGCAGAATGTTTTGATAAATGCTGTTTAATTGGGTAGATTTCGTGGAAGTCTGGAAGTCTACAAGTCTGAGAGTAGCTTCCAAGTTTTTCTCTAGGTAGTTTTGTTATAGAACAATTTTGTCAAAGCTGCTTTAATCAGCGTTATTATTTGTCCACCCGGTACACTTACTTCTAAAATTCACCAAATACAAGAACTACTGATAAAGTAGTTTTGCGAAAAATGGTTTTGATTTATTCAAATACGCTTGTTTCATATGAATAGTTTTTAATTTATTTGTTCATTGAAAATTTACAGAAAAAGTATAAATTAAACATTTCTCATTGCTACTTTTATTACTAAAACTTGTTTTTGCTTAAATACCTTGAACTTTGTTTACTAATGAGATTTTTGTTTGTTTCAGGAAGAAGTAAGTAGATTTATTGGACCAACCAAATAATTTTATAGACGCCTCATGTAAGCTATGATTATTATTAAGATGAAAATTGTTTGTGATTATCTTACATTGTATTTTGAACAGGCCCAAACTTAGTCCAGGTAATTTAGAGTTTAGCGCGATAATCGCTGGTATCAGCTTGAAACTTTGTATACAGGTTGCAAAAAATACGTGCAATAAAATAGTACTAACCTGCAAATGCAAAACCTTGCACGACATTATTTAAATGACAATATTGTGCTATTTTCTAGTAGAATTACTCGTTCATTCGTGAATATCTTTTTTGCTCTTGATTATAAAGGAAAAATGTTTTTTTGTCTTCTAAAAACGAACAACCGCGTCGAAAAATATTGATTAGATCAAAAGTTATTGATGATCAAGTTTAAATAAACATTAGTTAGATTAAACAATATTAGATTATTTTGTTAACAATGACAATATCCTGTAATTGTGCTTAATTACTGTACTCCGTCAACAGATCACGTGTGCCAAACCCGCAATCGGTAAGTTGAATAGTTAATGAGTTATAGCGTTATAAACAAATTGACGTAGCATTTTTTGGCAATAAACCTGTACCACTTTGTCACTTTTCCTGCATGACGCTGATTTTTTCTAAGGTAGATTACGTACGGTGTCCAGATATTTAGGATTTGCCAATTGCAAAATCACCTGCGACACCCTCTCTTTTAAGAGTGTCTAATTCCCAGTCGGTACCTAGAAAGAGGAGCATTTGGAGTTAGCGTGGCTAAATTGAGAAGGCATTTGACAATTGACAGACCAATGAGATGTCGAGCTGGAACTTTTTTATTTGGATCTTTGTTGTCTCAAAAGATTGTACACTTACATTCTTTCAATGACTAAAATTCCAAAAATAAATAATTATTTAGAAAACCTAAAAGGTCGAAGTAAAAAGTATAAAATTATATTTTTAAGCAAACAGTCCACTTTTTAATTTGATTTGTCATAAAACCCTCTTTTTTTTAATTTCAATTTATACTTTCTAAGCATATACAAATCCCCGTTACATCTTTGTATGGACTGGAGCCCGTAGGGGTACGTTTTGTGTGTGAGTAAGTTGACTAACCTCAATGCTGCAGGTATTTCTATTGATCGCAATTTCGAATTTACGGTCTTCAACTAAAATATACACCTGACAGCCGAGAAAATCCGATTTGCAAGGGTCGAGTTCATTTTCAAATGAGATCAGTCACAATATTTTGAAGTAAATTATTGTGTTCGAAGAAAAATTATCTTTGACGGATAACAGGAAACGTAAATTTTAATTTTACACGTTTATAATGCAGTGACAGAAAATCTATTTAACATCAGCATGAGAAAAAAAACAATTTGGCATGCCTTTGGAATGAATGGTTACAATATACAGTGCCTTTATAAAGTAACTTACATTTATTATTAGATAAAGAAACAAGAATAGTAAAAAATCACTAGACAGTTCTATTTTAATTTACTTTTTTTTAAATAATGTTTCATACAAGGAGAATGGTCTTTGAGTGATTACTCCAGCACCAATTTTTTCAGTTGTATCAACTGGAAATTTTTTTCAAAGTTTCAAGTTGGCACACAATAATCTAACCTAAAAATTAATCCGCCCCTAACATTTTTTAGCATAGCAGGTATAGCTTTCTGAATTTTCTTCCTGATTCGGTCTCTTTGGTCATGGATATTGTCAAGTCTGGTAGTGATCCTTTTTCCGATCAATAAATCTAGCAGCTTCTAAAAACTGACGTACTCCATTCTGCGGTCAAAAGTGTTGGAAATTTTGTAGAAAATCCAGTTACAATTCTCCTGTCGAAAATAATATGCACCACTAACTGTATTAAGCACAGTACGTTGATAATTTGAGGTCTTTGTAATTGGGGTTTTCATTAAATAAATCTTGGGTGTTTTGCCGGTTAACATGCACAAGAAGAGGAAGAAGGAATTAAGACATTTGGGCCTGGGAAAATTTCCTATCTCATTAGGATTGTAAGTCACGCCCATTGTCAACATGGTCGCTACAACCAATGGACGCCATTTTTTATCCAAACTGCAAAGCAGTATTTGAAAAAAAAGGTGCTGATAGCATTACCACAGAGTACATCATCTAACAAGAGGCGAAAGAAAATAGTTTTCGTGATCGCATATTTGTGTACACATGCGTGAATTAATTAGTTTATCTGTCAATGTCAAGTCGTCACTTCCGTTCATTCCCCTCAGTTCACCATGGATTATTTTAAGATTAGGTTAAAATGAGCTACTTCTCATTACACAAATGAGATGAATGATAAGGTGTTCTCATGTTAGTAGTTGAGAAAAATATCCTATAGACCTAATTGGGAGGGATGTTCATCAGCACTACTTATTTTCTTAGTGTAGTGTTACTTTTCTCAGTTTATCAAGTAGTTTATTTGTCAATGCCTTGACGTATTTCCGCCTAATATCGTGTAAGTCCGACTTCAAAGGAACCGACAAAGCTTTCGTCTCTTGTTAGATGGTGTATTATACTCTGTGGTATTACTTACATCAGCGGCTTCCCCTTATCATATTCAAATCTCTAAAAATAAATGTATGGCGACCTGTCAGTTAAATAGTATATTATACACCAAGGTGGTGAAGACTATTATTATTGACCGAGCACCAAAATTATTTCGAGAGTGGTTGTCCCGAGCGGAAGATGATGCGAGGCTTATAAATACCTTCACCATAATAGTGTATATTCAATGTTTTCCACTACTAGCCAAGCGTTTACCCCGTCGTATACTGTCAGTTTTCGATATAGTGAACGTACTCGTTATGTCATCAGTCATCTTTATTGAGCGCGAATTTTAAACTAACAGCATTTTTATTCAAATAATTTCATCTTGATAGGTAATTTCAAGCAGCAAATATGTTAAAGACATTCTCCTGGGTATACAAAATTATCTTGCACAAGTTTTTGTTGAACTATTCCCGAATTCTCAAAATATTTGAATTGGTCTTTATTGACCTAATAGAAAATAGTTATTTGTTTAACTAGGCAGCAAAGTAGTAGGCTAGGAATTCAGCTAAGGCAGTCAATCTAGGAGGATATTGTATTTGCAAATTATCTGAGGAAAGAAAAGGTGGCCTATTCGTTCAAAATTGTAGTAATTTTACCATCAATGTTAATAACAACTAAACATATGTTTTTAAATTCTTGTTAAAAGTGTTATGTAATAATTGCTAATAAATGTTTACGTCAAATGTTTTATTCCAATTGAGTATAATCACTTTGCTGCCTAGGCAGAAAAGTACCCACTTTGCTGCCTAGGCAGGAAAAGTAATACTTTGCTGATTGATATGTGTCAGCAAAATTAATATTTTGCTGCCAATCGGAGAAAAAATTATTAACCACCAATGGAGAAATTCAACTTCTCAGTTGGCTAGGAGAAGCAATAATTGTCAACTTCACCGCTAGTAGTGGAAAAAACGTTTTTTTAATGTTCTAACTCTTGTATACAGGAAGTACTATGACTAAGAACAAACGGAATCGTATAGGTTGAGCCGAAACAATGTAAATGCTCCATAATAATTAAGTCAATCTTTTGTCTCGTTTTGCTGATCTTTCAATCCGTGCGGCCACTGCTAGTTATGCATAAAAGGTCATATATATAGTTATTGTTTACGCCTTTGACTTTAACTATCGTGGCTAACGGTTCGGAACAGGGAAAATAATGAGCTGCCACTTTTCTGATGTTTATACGGGTGTTCTTTTGTAACATTAGAACTTCAATACCGTATAGAGAAGCTATTGTTTTCATAAAATTAGTAGAACTGTAGTAAACAGAAATGAGAAAAAGCCAGTATCAACAAGCGCAGTTTATTAATGACAGGAAGCTCGATGTGAACTAAATGCTCACCATATGTGTTCCACGTACGTACAAGTCCGCTTTTTATACCTTCTTTCAACTATATTTCCTATTATTTCAATTACTTGTTGGCCGTAAAAGGTAATTGTTGTGAAGTAAGATTGATATTTATGTCTACTTCTCAATTACATCGGCCGTTGGGCAACGTTCGAAAGACTCTTATGTGGAACATGGATTGCATCGATTAACATTTATTCTAGGTTTTTTCTCATATCGATGCCGAATTCTGAGAAATACTTTGATAACTGGACGTTAAAAATTAATACACCAGCTGCGTTCCCTATAAAAATCGCTTCTTTTTTTAAGTTTATTCAAACGCTGATAAAAATATGTTCCCGAAGATTCATTATTGACACTGTATTTTTTATTAACGTAGAGCTTCTCAAAAGTAGAGGGATATGTGGAAATGTAGAGGGCTGCGTATAAAAAAGTAAGAAAGTATTCGAAGGGAGAAAGATCAGATCTCAACGTCAGAATTTTTCCGCTTTCAGTTTATCGCAACCGTACGGTATGTCCGCTGTGCTGTAGTAAGTGCAGCGAAATATCGTGTTAAAATCAGGGCTAAGTTTTAGACCGTCAATGGGGGTGAAGTGTGCACCGCGGGTGTATGAAAGAGCTAGCAGAGCACGTTATTATGGCCCAGCTATATAAAATATCACTGATTGTGCCAAATAGGTTCGATATTCCACTGGTGGACTTTACTCACGTATTTGGTTTGTTATTTAAGCTGTAACTTGCGCTTGCAGTTTTTCTATCATTATGACAATGCAAATGTCTTACAAAATATATTATAAATATAAATTTTATAATTGATAAAAAAAAATATTTCAGCTAATTAGGAGATTTCTTGGGATCTCTGCAAAGCTAGCAGCACTGACCATAGCTATACATTTGTCTAGTTCAGTATTGTGTTAAGACGCGTTATCAATCACAACTTCCTATTTGGCGGTAGATTTGGTGTAAGTTTTTCTTGAAGTCATTTTTTATATTTATTGTAGTTCATTTCACTAGATTGATCACCTGATTTTTTTGATATGCGTTTTATACAAAGCCATTCCCACTACCCGCGTGTACTGTAATTATTCTTTCTCCTACCGACAAAGTGTTTTGACAACCTTCGTTGGTATGTATGTAGGTATATTTGCATATTGGAGAGACATTCACTGATGCCTAAAAGATCTATTGCTCTTCTTTACTTCTACTTAGTTCCTGGGGAAAGTCCCAGAGACTAATAGCTCCTTTAGTATCTTCTGTAAGTTCCTTGTGGCATTACTTATTCTTTTTTCTTATTCTTTTGGGAATCAAACCACAATAATGTTTTTTATTTTTTATTTCGACGTTTCGGTAGCGTTCCAGCTACCTTTGTCAAGATTAACTAGTAATAAAATTGATAAAAAAATTTTTGGTCTCTATCTGACACAACGAAAAAATATGACAACTAGACAATCAATAATATTTCGAAGTTTGAGACTACAAAACTTTGTTGTCAAATTTTATTAAGGTCCATTCATAATAGATCACACCTCTGGTAAAATGTGAAATAAAATATTTTATTTTATGACATTCTAACGATATGATAGTCTACTATAAATGGAATCCAGTAAAGTGCACGTTCCAGGAACGGTTTTTATTGGGATAGCGCTTTTTTAGCTTATTTTGGAAATGTTGTTAATAAAAAGCGTTTGTTGTTACTTTTTTGTGTATGATCATTTTTGTTTTCAAAACATGTATAACTCAGTTTGGTGATTTTGTGTATTGAAGTGTATATCGATTAACAACTATTCCAATGATCATACAAAAAAAAGTAACAACAAACGCGTTTTATTGACAACATTTCCATGATTAGCTAAAAAAAGCGCTGTCCCAATAAAAACCGTTCCTGGAACGTGCACTTCACTGGATTCCATTTCTAGTTATAGACTATCATATCGTATCATATTTTATTTCACATTTTACCAGAGGTGTGATCTATTATGAATGGACCTTAATAAAATTTGACAACAAAGTTTTGTAGTCTTAAACTTCAAAATATTATTGATTGACTAGTTGTCATATTTTTTCGTTGTGTCAGATAGGGACCAAAATTTTTTTATCAATGTTATTACTAGTTAATCTTGACAACGGTAGCTGGAACGCTACCGAAACGTCGAAATAAAAAATAAAAAACATTATTGTGGTTTGATTCCCAAAAGAATAAGAAAAAAAGCTCGGAAGAATTTTAGGTAAATGTCCCTCTTCTATCCACTACTCGGCGTTATGCACTAGAATCAGCAAGTATGTGGATGGAGGCTTCTTCTTCCATGCCAAAGAATCTACATTATTCTCCTTTCACTATTTTGAGCCTTTCCAGGGGGGCCCATTCAGGCGATAATGTTCTTTCAAAACTCTTAGTGTCTTAGTTTTACTTTGACTTGCATTCATTTGATCTCAGCGAGCTGTAATCACCCAAAAGAATATTTGATTCTCCAAGTTCTTTTAGATATTTTCAATAATCAGATCTTTTCTTTTTTTGGCTCTGCCTATTTCTCCCAATATTACATTGGAGCTGATACCCCAAAAGGGTTTCGGCCCCGAAAGGGGTCTTAGCAACTATATCTGTTGGACCAAGACAAAGAAAGTGGACCGAGGACAAACTCTAAAATGGGTACACTGCCAACATAAGCCACAGTGGAGGAGCACTCCAAACCAGGTACATAGTAAGACCTTCATAGGTAATACAAGTGGTAAACGGACCGGAGAACTACTGAATATCAGTAGGAATCAGCTACGAATCATTGAAGGTTATCTATCGGGTTATGCCCTGGTGGAAGAACAGCTGCAGACTTTCTGTCATGGAGATTGCGTTCGTAGGCTATACGGTTGGGTTGGATAAATGTGGGAGTAGAGTACAAAAATCCAACAGCCTACAAAGCTCCCGGAATGGGGACGGCTCCCAGAAAGAAAAAAAAAGAACTATAGAAATATCGTCGAATTGGAACCCTTAACCCAAAATCACAAATATTTATCAAAAACTCGTCTAATTAAATATACCTATCTTCTTACAAAGAATACTCGATTTAAATAATTTAGTAATATTTATTTTAAATTTTTGGTGCTTTAAAATATCGTCTTCGTGGGATGTCCCAGAAATTCTTTCAGTTTAATAACAGTGTTAAAAACTGTTCCAAATTAGTTAACCCATAAAATTAATTAATTATCTGGTTTTTCATTTTGACTGTTGCTTGATGGACCTCACATGGATGGAATTTAAGAAAGCATGAGTCACAATCATCTCTTACTGATGTTAAAAGGTATAACAACATTAAAAATGTAATTTATAACAAATGTTCCAGTTAGCTTTAATTATACAGGGATTACAAATCGTTTGGTTGAGCTTTCAATTGATATATTTCAAGATCTTACAATTTGAACTTAAAATTTTGGCCAGATTTCAACGTTAAAAAATTCAATTCGATAAAATGTGAGCATCTTTCTCATTCCATTCATTTGCATTTAATTCTGTGGCGATTTGTTGTGGATTGTTCCACAATCGCACGCGTACACACAAGTAAAATGATTGATGTATAGTTCCACTTATAATTCCCCAACGGCATCTCTTGGCATGTCTTTTTATCACGTTGCCTTTCCCCTTTCCTAACCCGAGATCATCAAGATGATGAAAAGGTGACTTGCTAGAAACTTAGACGAAAACTAATTGATGTTGCTGGGATTACTGAATGGTTGGGAGTGTTGGGAGCCTATCTACATTGATAAGGATTTTTTTTACATTGTTCAATAGATATCAGGAAATACAAATACATCATGTTGATTGGTTTTCTTTTTTAATCTTTCTTATATATATTTTTTGTTCCTCCTTCTAATAATTGCACTTTCCTAGGTATTTTCTCATTATCCTTTCTATAGCTTTAAGTCATAGGAAGAGCAAACCATAATATTTTCATACCCCACTAAAACTAATTACAAATTCATGCAAAGTAAGCTTGTTAAGGAACAATAAGATGAAGAGTAGGAAAGCTGGAACAGCAGCGCAGTAAAAAGGGATGGAATAAAAGCTCAGTTCTAAGTATTGAGTATCTTTTATTTCCCATTCAACTGTCCTTCCCAGGAAGGTGGACAGGTCACCAGGAGACATCTCTTTTATATCTGCAGGCTGGTGTAGGCCAAGACTCACCGAACACACACTCTCTTATTGACGATAACTCCGGACACTCGCATAAGACATACCTGACAGTTTCATCTTTCTGTTCACACATCCTGCATAGAGGTGTGTCCACTAGCCCCATGTAGGAACATGTTTCCTTAGTTGACAGTGGCCAGTCAGAAATCCTATTGTTAAACGGATGCTTTCCCTGATCATCGCCAAATATTTCTTCGGCGCCAGCTTCCCAGGGTAGCCCAGGGTGATCCTGCCAAGACTACATCCTTTGGTTCCATCCTATCTCCTAAGGGATTGAGCATGGGTGTAACGTTTGGCTAGTTCCGCAATTGTCGAAATCCTCGGGCCTTAGGTGTCACTGGTTCCTGTGATGTTTATTCCAGCCGCTTCCCTGGCTAAAGAATCAGCAATGTAATTACCTTTGCTCTTGTCGTGCCCTTTAACCCACCTCAGGATAATATTGTTATCTGCCGAGGCGTAAGCTGAATCTTGGCGACACTCTAGTACTATCCCCAATATAACACGTTGTCTGTTCAAGGCTAATAGGGCTTGTCCACTGTCACTGCAGATTGTTATGTTTTTGCCAGAAATTCCTTTTCTGGTTATTTATTTTGAGGCAATTGAAATACCAGCCAGTTCTGTTTGAACCACGCTGGTATTTTCCCCCCCTTTTTTGGAAGTTATCATCAGGTATATCCTATTGACTGCGCCTTTTTTAGTTTGAAGCTCATAATAATTTAAAATTTTTAACTTCTTCAACACCTAAGTACGCCAATGATTTGTGGAAGAGGTTAAACTCAATAATACTAAGATGTGACTGGTGACAGTTATATTGGTACGTTCGCAACTCGTTCTGACAGTTTTGTAATTAGAGATGCTGTAACACGTTGAGTGGTGAAGCTCTTGATCAGCTTTCAGTTTGTTACTCGCAATAGTAGTCACAAAACGGGAAAATTATTTCAACATTTCAGTAAGACATTTGTATTTGTGGTGTTACTCGATAATTTGTGTGTCAGTAAATTTGAATTGAATGTTCATTTATCGTGATTTTAATAAGACGCTTTTATGAATTTAATTGAGAAATTGAGGTTAGTGTCAATGACGGTGAAGCAGCAACAAAAATAAATGTTTTTTTGTCAAAAATGACTAGGGTTCCTTCAGCTGTTGGGATAATAGGGATTAGTTTGGGTTTAAATAAGTTTGAAATTGTGAGAAAAAATATTAACAATTGTTTAAGTGATTTCCTTTCTTGTTGTTTCAGGTCCAAGAACACGAAGGCCGAAAAAACCGGGAGGTGCTAAGGCGATCAGCACCGTAGGGACTCCCGAAGAAAAACGACCACGCACCGCATTTTCCGGTGCCCAGTTGGCAAGACTGAAGCACGAATTCGCCGAAAACCGTTACCTGACAGAAAAACGGCGGCAGCAGCTCAGCGGCGAATTGGGCTTGAATGAAGCTCAAATAAAAATTTGGTTTCAAAATAAACGAGCCAAAATTAAAAAAGCCTCCGGTCAGAAGAATCCTTTGGCGTTACAGTTGATGGCTCAAGGATTATATAATCATTCGACGATACCTTTGTCGAAGGAAGAGGAAGAGCTGCAGGAGCTGCACGAAAAGAGTGCGTAGGATTGTCGGTAGATTTTCTAAATGATACAAAAACAAATTAGCAAAAAAGTGGAAGTTTTACTTTTGAGCCGTGTATATCGGACAGTAGTTGTTTCTTTTTTGAATGAATGTAATAGAAAATGTATGCTATTGTTAAGCTAAATTATAGAGGTGTTAAAAACGGGAATATTAAAAGTCAAAATTAAATTTTTGTAAGAGTGTATCATTTAGGCGATTTTTAGAACAATATTTATAAATTTTATAACTAAGTCTTTTAAAAGGTTGTTAATGACATTATTTTGCCGGTTTAAACGAAAATTCCACTTAAAAGTATTTATCATGACTTGGTTATAAAATAGCAAATTTGATTTGAAATAGTCAATTCATTTTGGTGATAATTTCATGCTTCCAATTTGACATTTTAAATTACTTTTATTTATTTATTCACGGATGTGATGGATTGTAAACTTTTGTAAAATAATATATTCTTTAAATAGCTATTTTAATTGTAAAAAGTAAATAAATATATCAGTTGAATAAAATGTAGAAACATTTAATTTTATTTTTTGATTTCTTTAAATTTGCTTTTGGATAATTTGTTGGCTGGGCTCTTTTAAGTATTTTTAAAATCGTATATACCATCTAGCTATTAGGACTATAAAACTGGAAAAAGCGAAATTGGTGATTTATTGATTTATTCTACCTTTGAGTCACATTACCTTCATTCTCAATAACTTCTGCAATTTTCCTTGGTATAGTATTTACTAGAATCTAACACTCCTCTGGAGTGAAATTATCCCAAATGATCTGGAGGCGGTGTTTGACTTCTGACAGGATTGGTTCTTAGCCGCTTTTTCATTTCAGGCTACAAAGTCTCGATTGGTCAAAGATCCTTACTAGAGGAAACCCATTTTAGGAGTGGTATATCTGGAAGTTATTTCATGGATTTTTTGGAAGTTTGGCATGTAGCACCATTCTGGTGAAAGATTAGATAATTTACGTAAATCCTACTCTTCCCCAATGTAGACTGTAAATAGTTCTCCAGAATGTCTGAATATTTATTTATGTTAATAAGACCATATATTGAAGATGGATATTCAACTTTCCCTTAAGACAAGCAGGATGGTGAGTTTCATGTTTCTGGAAGAGTTTATATATCTAGGCACCCTGTTAATTAGTGATTGTAGTGAAGAAAAGGAAATTAAAAATAGAATCATGAAAGCTAACAAAAGTGCAGGAGCAATAAATCACCTAGTCCGGTCAAAGCATCTGTCAAGGAGATCAAAACTAAGATTGTACAGTACTATATTGAAGCCTACGATATTGTATAATTGTGAGACATGGGTTTTAAACAAAAAACAAAGAGAAAGTGTAATTGGGATGGGAAAGGAAAATGTTAAGAATAATTCTGGGAGGAAAAAAAGTAGAAGGGGTGTATATGAGAAGGACTAACGAAGAATTTATCGTGAACCCAAAATAGATGCAACTATTACATCAAGAAGACTTCAGTGGTTAGGGCACATAGAAAGGATGGAAGGAGGAAGAATAGTGAAACAAATAGCATGGAGAGTTCCGGAAGGCAAGAAGAAAAGAGGCAAACCAAGGAAAAGATGGAGGGAAGTTGTACTAGAAGATCAGAAAGAAAAGAATGTGAACCGATGGAGATAAAAGGCCTAAGATAGAAAAGTATGGAGAGGAATTACAAAGCTATGGGCCCAAAAGGCCTGTTTAAAAGCTATATATATATATATCTCCGCTCCTGTTATCACCGACACAAATTTCAAATCGCGATTCGTCACTCCAATGTTTCCTATTCCATATCCCATTTTCGATGGTCTTGTGGTGGAGTTTTAGCCTTCAAGTATCTTTTGCTACTTAAGTTTGATCTCAAAAACTTACCTCTTAGGTACCAAATCCTAGTTTTCTGGCTTCTGTGTGACATATAGATCTGCAAACACTTTTCAGAGTACACTCAACTCTCCGTATCTGGCCAGCGTATTATACTTAATAATTCTAGCTAAAGCTCAAGTATCATTTTCAGTTAAACAGACTTTTCCACACATCGGGATTTTGTCAGATTTCTGTGAATTGTCTGAAGTTAGACGGGGCTCGTATAATACCATAATTATTGGGGTAACCCAGGAGATCGTACCAGAAACTTGTGGCTGTTTGGAGTAGGATATCTCATAGCCGAAATAGACTAAGGGCCAGTTGTATGTAACGTAGTTAACCAATTGATCAACTGAACTAGGTTAACATGTTGACCATAGTCAAATCAATCAATCGTTGTACGAAAGATGTTCGTGTTGTGATGAGTTGAACAACAGTAAAATTAATATTTTTATGTTGGTTATCCGAATCTCTGATAATATTCGAGCATTTTATCAATATTATTGGAACTAACTTGAAAAATCGTCACAGCTTTTGTATACTGTCAAATCGTTAATCAATGACAGTCAATGATCAAAAGCATGCTTAGCATTAAATATCATTTTGTGTGTTCTCTTTGAAGTGAAAAGATGGCAGATAAAGAAAACAAGCGTACTCCAAATGTTAGTGCATTTGAAGAATCTACGTTGATTTCTCTAGGTACTAGGTATAAAAACGTTATAGAGTGTAAGAAAACGGATGCAGAAAGTTCTCGGCATAAGAAAAATTTGTGGCTTCAGTTGGCTGTAGAATTTAATTCTATTAGTGCAGCTTCACAAGGAACAAGTGACGTGCTGTTAAATAAATATAGTAATATTAAAAAAAGAGCCAAGAAAAAGTATGCTGACGAAAAATGTTATGCTCAAAGCACTGGCGGTGGTCCATATAAAAAAATTAAATTGCAGTGCCTTTTGATATTCTGAATGTATCAAAAAACTCATTTTCCGTCCACTTTTCAAAATGATTTTCTCTTGTTCGAAATATGCGAGCATTTCTCCTTAAACCTAAAACGCAGTATAGAATCTCAATGAGGTATAAAAGTCGTATACAAATAAGTAAATGAACCTTCTTTTTCTTTTCTTATCATTTCTAGAAAATCCTCATCATCCGTTAACTCTTCAAAATAATCCACGTTTTCCATTGTAAACAATAAAAAGTTGTAAAATTATAGGTTATATAACAGTCAATTATAAGATACGTCACATCAGAATTTGATGGTTATTCCATGAACTTTAGTTAAACCACAATTTTTGGTGGTTCAGTAAATTGAATAGTTAACTCATGTGTTAACCAAAATAATTCTTGACTAGGTTTCGTACAACACTGATGTGATCGTGGGTTAACCATAGACATTAGGTTAACTATGCTTCATACTACTGGCCCTAAAATGTGTTGTAAGAGGCGTTTGAGATCGAAATATTTTTTATGCTTGGTATAGTTCACAAGCCAAAAGTCTTTCGGTCAATTCCGTTATAGTTCTTGAGAAACGCAGATTTAAAATGTAAATTCCGAAGTTCAAACTATATTTTACTCGATTCAACATTATCTTTTTAGAACTTTAGTTCTTTACGTCAGGTTATGTTTGAGCGACCGGGGGTCGCGACGCAAGAGATCTTACGTTACGTTATGTTACGTTGCTTCGTTATTTGCCTTGCTTGCGTGCGTGTGCTCTCTCCTGAGTCTCTCTCTCGTTTACGAAGCAGCGATTCATATGCTTCGGCCGGGAATCGAACCCGGGCCGCCCGCGTGGAAGGCAAGCATTCTACCACTGAACCACCGATGCTATATTGAAATTCTATACAAAGCTGGTATTCGCAGTGCTGGTGATCTACTTGAATTTGTTCGGATAAATGTTTACTATTACTTCCATAATTTTTTTTGCGCGATTGATCTTTTTTGTTTATTTACAGCATCCGTTGTCAGGATGGCAGGTTGTGTTTACTGGTTTCTAAGTTTAACACGTTCAGACGTCGAAAAGTAATAAATAGCATGAAAACAATTTCACCAAAATGCAAAATATATTTTAAACTGATCGAGAATTATAAATGTCACTTTTGACATTTCGTTCATTTGGAAGAAATTCAAATTATTTTATTCGGAATTTATTTCAATACGATCGCGCAAAAAATGGTATAAGCACCTCGAACGTTAAGGGTAATTACAACGTTTGCATGTAGATTCCTCTCGTAAAAATGGACAAAATGATTTACATTTACTTTTCGAAATACAGGGTGTTGAAGTTTTGAAAACTTTAAAATGGATGGATGAATTGATTTGACATTTGGCAGGTTGTTTTTAAATGTAAAAGGGCATATTTCGATAGATATACATAGTAGTTTGTGCAACTAGTGTGGATATGATGGTCATATCGCACGAGGACGAAGTTTGAGCACGACGCCGTAGGCGATGCTGTTATAAGTAGATGTTGCCAGTCGGACTCATGAAGGGTATAAATATTCTGCTAAATATTTCAAACGTCTATCTGTTGTCGTTATTAATATCAAGCAGAAGAATTATTTAAAAATTAAATTAACAATAAAAAAAACCTTCTTCACGGGGAATCGAACCCGGGTCTACCGCGTGAGAGTCTGGTTTGCTTAGGTACTACTCGACCACCGAGGAATATGCAAATTGTTCATCTATAACGTCACATGTATTACATAATTTTTGCTTAAAAGGAACTAAAGTTCCTACCGTGTGTACCGCGACACGTTCTACCTTTTTCTTTTCAAAAGTCTTCTGGGTTATGTTGAAATTCAGACTATATTTCACTTTTCAAATATTTTGGAGTGTAAACCTGAAGCTTAATCATTCTTACAGAGATAATTTAACAAATTTCCAACAATAGAATAAAAGAAGTTGATGCGGATTTGATCGTGATCCTACTGCTGACAACCAGAAATTTTAGCATTTCAAAAACATTGAAACTTTTACTTTAGCTATACAATTAGCGATAAGATAGGAGTGAGTTTTGAAAGCCTTCGTGTTCCTTATCGCCTGGGCTATTATTTCAATATATATATTGTATTTAAGTGAAATGCGTTATATTTTACTTCATAGAATAATTGGATATATTTGGCAATGAAGGAGATAGGAAAAATTTAATAATACGACAATTTCAACAAATTTATTTAATAGGGCAGGCAAAAGGATACCAATCTACAATAACAAAATCTGAGCTCCAGTCAGAAGCCATAGCAAAAATACAGTAAACATATTCAGCTCATAAAAGTCAATTTAATTTCAAATTCTCCCATTGTCTTGCAGCTATAGATTTTCAGTGTTTCTTGAATTATCTTCAAATTATTCGTTTTGCTACAAAGTTTATATCGACCCTGTATGTGAGATAGAATTATTTGTACCGAAATGTATACAGTAGAAGAATTTGCTTTGTTCATCGTTTAAGTGTGTATATTTTTTGCAATCCGAAAATTTTTCATTCTAGTGAATCTGAGTCGGGAGCATTCTACCGTTCCAAATAACTAAAATTCTGAACAGATTTCTGAACTTTGTTGACAATATTAGTCGTTTTTTGTCTGCCATCTCCCGGAGGTATACACTACTAAACAGTCAATGCTTCTTTCTCCTAAAGAGTTAGTCCACTTTTTGTTGACATCGTTTAGTATGTTGGCATTGTTTCTTTATTTCTACAAATTAGGCCAGTAATCAGACACATCTTCATCTCAAATTAGAGTAATTAGTGGAATTATGTCACAGTTTTCCAACTAAAATCATTGATATTTCAATTTTTTCTTTCTTACAAATGGATTTCGATGAAATCTATATTTTTATATGAGAGCTTTTGACGGATAGGAGAGATATCATCCAAAGAAATTTCCATAGTAACTCCATTTGTCCTTCTAAGTTTTCCTTTTATGTGATTTTTTTATTGCAATGTAACCCATAAGCAAATTCCCCCCAACTTAAATCAATCTTCAAGTGAAGGATCTAAGATTAGGATTAATATGAGTTTTATGTGCTTCTATAGGAACTTCACTTCGATCTTTGCAGATTTAATGTGTGTGCCCTCCTGTTATGCTAGAGTTTATTGTCTAGACCCGTCCTCAACACGGCATTCATAGGCCAGACTTCAGGACCTTTATATATTGTAAGGTTTGTGGTTGTTCCTCTCCTATCGTCAAAAATGTTAGCTCAGCCAGTCTTTCACAGAAGCATAGTATGTGTGCTGAGCTGGCTATTTGATGATCTTTGGCGCTTTGTTACACCATTCTTGAGACTATTTTTTCATCAAAGTACATCAATCGTCTTAGCTATACCAAAGGAATGTTCTGAACCAATAGGAGCAGATCATGCTGTCCTCAGTGAGTCTGCTTCGTCATCGCTCTTATGACCTTATATCCGGACTAAGAACAGACTGTCTTGTGGGATTTCCGAACAATCTTTGGTTTTTGAGTTATCTTTGTAGCAGGCCATCTTTCAACGGCCTTATTCATTGGTAGTTTAAAAGAATGTAGTATGAATAAACACTATATCATTGCGAAATTTTGTACTTCACACTAGCAATGATTAATTATTTCAAAAGCCTTTTTTCTCTTCAGTCTTCCCGTCGTTGAATTTGTCGATAGGTAAACTAGATGATCTTAACACTCACGTGATTCGAGATCAATGACCTGATTCGTTAGAAATAACCAGGAAGGTAAAAGACAGGATCTCAATAAAACCAAAAAATGAAGGAAGGTCAAAAGAACCAAGAAAATTTACTATAGTGAAAGACGCAAAGGCGATGGAAGTGAATAAGTTGAAAGGTGCACATGATGATAGGAAAAAATGGAACAAGATAATCATCTAGTGCTACGACATATTAAAAAGAGAAAGTAGAAGTGTTTTGGATTAGCCAGCAATTTCTTGAAAATGTTAAGGTCAGATTTTTTCCGAAAAAGCAGTTAACCTATGAAAATAGTCGTCAAAAATCAGATAAGTCGGTCGAACTGGCCTATCAAATAAGTTTGCATTGTTTTTTTTAACTTCTACAGTTCTCAGAGGTTTGTCTGACAAAAAATATATTAATGTACCATTCATTTGAACACAATTGCTAGCTGTGTGGTACTAAATAACACTTTTTATTGGGTCATTATTGTTTCACAACTTTATACACAACCATATTATTCTTCACTTTTACTCTCCCACTTTGTTTATTTCTGTTTGTTCGTCTTCAACATCATTAATATATCATTCAGCTTTATACTAGAATGTGGAAGTCGAAATTATTTATAAATTGCTCGATTGATTTATACAAAACTTAAGAGGAATAATAATAGACAAGTTTATAGGCAAACTATAAAATTATAATGAATAAAATCGATTTAACCACATTATATATTAATGCTGAAATGCTGTTTAATCAATTATCGACCTCTTTTGAAGAAAATACGATTCACACAGTTGCCTCTTTTTTAATTCGATCCTATCAACCCTATTTTGAGTCGTCTGCTTTGAGTTTGTACCCTGACTTTTGTTTTGCAGCACAAGCCACTCAATTACGAACCCGAGACTTTAAAACAGGTACAAATGATAATGCTTTTCCTTCCCATTACTATTAAACCAAATTTAGCGTATTGAAAAGAAAGAAGCAAAATTTACAATGATAGCATTTTCCAAATCCATGATTTAACTCGACGAACGCAACTGACAAGTTAAATGAGAACACATCGAAAAATGTAACGTTTCAAGTAAAATTTTTTGAAAAAACGTCAGTGTATGTCAACATTTTTTATTATATTTTCCTATTTTTCGGTTTATTCGGTAGGTAGGCGAAAAATAGATGTGTGTCACACATGCAGGAAACACTTTAACAGCCCTTAACTATCAGCTGCATTCGCTACGATCGCATCTTATAGTGTTCGGCTGCTTTAGCTCATTTTCTGCCCTTGTGACTCACTGGTAGAGGAACTAACTCATGGTTCACCAGATTTGCTTTCTTTTGATTTCTTTTCTTGGAGGTATTGCAGATCCAGTATTTATGTTAATCCTCCAAACCTCGAATTTCAGAGAAGAGAGAATTTTTGAGCATATGCTGAAATTCTTAGCTTTGATAATTTATTTATTCGTTTTGTAATTTAAAATTTTATTACTATATTAAAGTACTATAAATTCGATATTACAAATTATAAATATTCACATCCATGGTCATCTTTTTTTGGTTCAATTTGCTGTAGATCGGATATTAGTGTAAGGCCGAAAGTCTATCATCCGTGTTCGCACTTGTGTTGCTTCTGCTCACTGAAAATGAACTTTTTTGAAAGTAGATAGTAGAGTTGGACGCGAACGAAATGTCATACACGTGACTCTAAAAATCTCTACATATCAATTAAAAAAACGTTTTGTACATTTTGAATTCTCCTTTTTTCACTCTTTTTATTAGACATTATTTTAAAATAAAAACTTCAGTTGAAATGAAGAATTTTATGGAAAATTCAAGTGGCGTGTACCTCAATAAGAAATTGTACTTTTAACTAGTAGCTTATTTATTTATTATTAGCAACATTTGAGAAGCAATAGAATTTTCAAGCCTAATATTTATAAAGGTGAATATATATATTGTAAATAATAGTTACTGAGTTTTTCTTGTAAATATGTTTATTATGGTAGAACGTAATTTCAAATAATTACATTTTAAGTAGATTTTTCCATTTTTCCATTTAATTGTAGGACACAAACTAAAATAAATACTATCACTTGTTTATATTTTACATTTAGAGGGCCAATTTTAGTTTTTTTTTGGTTTGGAAAACTGTTAATTTTATCCAGAAAGGCGTAGGGAATAAATTTTATATAAAGTACCTACTAAAATTATTTTTATTTTTATTGGTATGAAATCCTGTAGATTGGTTTGTTTCCTTTTCAATGAAAAATAGAAAACATTTCTATTGTTATTTATAAACTCATTGGCGTTCATAGGGTATTATTTTTCGGATATAATTGGTCGCAAAAAATCAAATTGTTTCTAGTCTTAGCCTCACCTATTCCACATTTGTACAATAATTATGAATTGAGTAAAATACAATTATTATATTGAAAAAATACCACTATGTTCGACATGATCGTAGAATAGTTATTATAATGATGTAAAATAAACATTAAAATAAAGAGTCTATAAATTATATTTGTGTTTTAATTGAAATTATCCATGGTAAATGTCAAAACAGTCAAAAATGGAAGAACGTATTTGCATAATAAAGTAGATTTGAGTTTGAGAGATTTGGGAACATTTTCAAATATCAAAGTAAACAGTTAAATATCAAAGACTCTGTGAGGCATTATAATAGTATTGAACTATTACCTTTTACATCTGAGGAATTTAAAATTTCCTTGCTCAAAAGTGAATACTTCCTTACTATCCATCAAAAACAAGAATTTTTCCTACGATCACATAGGAAAGTGACATATATCGCACTGTCTAGTTCTACGGAAAGTGGCCTTTATTCATACGCGTACGGAAAAAAAACTTATCCGTACGTGTACGGATAAAAAAGCTGTCAAATGTATAATTTTCATTAAGATTGACCACTGGCAAGCTGTCAAATATATAATTTTTAATTATATTTACCTATGTAATATCTAAATTTGAAGCGATCTATTTGAAAAGTGAAATTTTTGTTGCGTGGGCGAAGATCGAAACCGCGTACTCTTCGTCCTATGCTGTACCAACTAATCCAAAAGTGGGAAAATGTAATCATCTTAAAAAGTACTCATGATAAGTATATATAAAGCATGATGAACAATAATAATTTCAATCTCTATAATTATCCAACCAATTACCTAATAATTGTGATCACCTACCTATATTTCATAGTTGAACTACTTGAATTTTTGTCAATAGTTATTGTTAATTCAGAAATCAATTATGTCGACTTTAATTGTAACATTTTGTGTATTAATATGTCAGATGTTGATTACATATTATTTGGTGAAATTATCACGTGATCGTAGGAAAAATACTGTACGTTACTCGTGCGAAAGTAAAAAATTTCACTTTCCGCACACATTATGTAATACACTATCTCCCACCTCTCTACAAAAAATTAATCCTTTATTGCAACAATTAAATGTGTATGTGTATGTGTGTATTTTGGGGTGACATTCACTGAGACCTAAGAGATCTATTGTGCCCCCTTACTTCTACTTCGTTTCTGAGGAGAGTCTCAGAAACTAGTAGTTCCTTTGGTCCTATTTCCCGGAGGAATTTTAGGATGTCTGCAGGCTTCAACTTAGGCAAATGTTCCTCTTCTATCGAGTAATCTCCCAGGTGCTGTGCTCTAGGATTCTGGAGTGCTGTGCAGTTGGAAAGTATGTGGATGGAGGTTTCTTCTTCCATTCCACAAAATCTGCATTCTCCTTCCTCCACTATTTTGAGCTTTTTCAGGTGTCCATTCAGGCGACAATGTCCCGTTAGGATCCCTGTTAAAAATCTTAGCGCAGCTTTACTTTGACTTATGCATTCTTTTGATCTCAGCAGGCTGTAGTCACCCAGAAGAGTATTTGATTGTATAAGCCCTGCTAGATCCCTCCAATGGTCAGATCTTCTCTTTTTCTCGGCTTAACTTATTTGTTCCAATATTACATTGAGGCTGATTCCGCAAAAGGGTTAAGGCCCCCAGAAAGGTATTTCAGTCCTCCTCTTTGCTAGTTTATCTGCTATTTCGTTTCTTCTATTCCAGTGTGTCCTGGAATCCATAGTAAGGTGACTATGTTGTTCTCGCCTAGTTCATTGAGTTTGTCTAGGCATTCCCACACCATTTTGGAACTGATTACACAAGAGCTCAGTGCCTTAATGGCTGCTTGACTATCCGACATTATAATAATCCTTTATCTTCTGTATCCTTTATCAATATTGAGCTGGGCGCACTTTCTTATGGCGTGAATTCCCGCTTAAAAGATACTTGGGGTTTTTCCCAAGCTTTCAGAGTGTTTGGTTCCAACAATTGAATACTTTTACATCTTTTTTATAATAATAATATAAACCTTACAATTTTTATTTTTAAATATAATTTTTTTTTGACCTCGCAAAAATATTATGGTCACCAGCACTGGTTAGTACACAAATAAAGCGAGATAGCACCACCGTTAATTTATCTCCACCCTACTCGACCCTAACGATAAGGAATTGGGACGAGAAAGGGTCAAAGTTTCCCCTAAACCCCCAAGAGAGGCGAGAATGGCGGCCAGGACTTAGCTAATCAGGATAACAAGCCCAGAAATACACTTTATGATTTAATAACTTTGATAATGGGCGTGGAGTGTTGGCTACGAGTGTTTTTGGGCTGGTTTCTTTGACACAAATTAAATATTTATTGAGTGGTGCTGGTTTGCGGTGTATGTTTATTTTTCAGTGTCGGACTTATATTATGAAAAATTCGAAAAGTATAAAATTTTTGTTTTTTATTTTTTTCGTTTTTCCATCAAAAGAGCATAAAACCAAAATTTAACTGAAGAATCATTTTTTAAACCGATTCAGTTTATCAATTTACTGTTTAAAGCAGTATAAAAGTAGCAAAAAACATTTTCAATATCATAATCTGGAAGTTTTTTGGTTTATTTTCACAAGACAATCTTTTTCAACCAGATTAGACAAACGTCTTAATTGAAAAATATTATTTATAATCCAATAATACATTATATATAATATAAGAAGAAAAACTTATTTTTGTCAAATGAAAAGTTAACTCTAAGAGTTCATCCATACCTCAAATGTGGTTAGAATCCAAATAAAGGGTTCAATGAAACTCAAAGTCAAACCACAACTTCTCTACATCCCCTTTTCATGATGAAAAAAAAAGAAAAGAAAAAAAAATTCTTGCCATAATAGAACTCCCCCCCTTTAATTAATGTTTAAGAGATGAATTTCATTAAATTGAACATACTCTCTACTTCAATTTAAAAGTTTTCATTATTTTATAGGATTTAATATGTTTAAGGTTTTCTCATGAGAAAACATACATAGTCCTTAACTTTCTCCTTTTTTCTTACTCTTAAGTTTGAGGTTTTTTCATTCCACAACTTATTAAACATTTTCACTTTGTTAAAAAGTACTACTTGATGGACTAATGACAGTGATGACCTTACCCTCCAGTTGTGAAATTTCATACAGCCTGATGATGGTAATTGTTACCGAAACTAGTTGCAAGTTTTGAGTCCCAACGGACATTAAATATATTGTATTTGACTTCGAGTTTCATTGAACCCTTTAAATGAAAAGTTTGTAAAATCATGTTCCTTGGGACGAGAAATCGACTGGTCGCTTGAATTTTTTGATAGAATAATTTTTTCACATCAAATAGTAGCATAATATTTGCGAAAAAAAAACACATTTTCAACTGAACAATTCTTATAAATACCAAAAAAAATCTTATATTCAACTGAACTTCAAGGAACCAATAGGTACTACTATAAAAAAATCAACAATAGGTACGATAACCTGAAGAGTGTTCATTTTATAAATCGTCAAATTAAAATAATGGAGAACATACAGAAATGAAATTGTGTACCAAAAAATGACCCGTAACTCCTAAAATTCAACAATTAGAACGTTGAAATGTCCGATAGATTTAGAGCGCTTTCAGACGAGACACTTTGTGGCCTGCCGCTAGTGTCTGAAAAGAATTGTGCGGCTGAAAATACATTAATATAAATGAACGCATTCACACGAGACACAGATAAGGAATACGTATCCGGCCACTGAATCGAAGTGTTTCTGTCCAACTAGTGTCCAGACACTGTGTCTGTGTACGGGCATCTCGTAATACATAAACTTCAATTAGTACGTTCAAACGGGACATACGTTTCTAAGTGTTTCCAAATGACCAATAAATATCTAAAAAAATATTTTTGTTGAATTAAAACAGATACACGTGTACGACTAGTGTCTCGTGTGGAAGGTTCTTTTTTACGGGACACTTTTTGTGCCTTGAATCTTGATTCTAGTGTTCGGCCACAAACTGTCTCGTCTGAAAGCGCTCTAACGTATTTTTAGCCGCGCGATTCTTTTCAGACACTAGTGGCAGGCCACAAAGTGTCTCGTCTGAAAGCGCTCTTATGGTTCTAGCGCATTCTGAGAAGTAACGGAAAAAATGATAAATCGCGAAATATTTCCATACAAAAATTTACAGCAATACAATTTTTCGACATGAATATGCTGAAAATTCGTCAAATAGTGTTCGCTGGGACGATACAAGTGATATTGTCTCTTCTAATCACAAACCAAACTGGCTGGTTACATCGTGAAGATATCCCAACCCCGTTTGAACTTTGAACTGTAATTTATTGTCTGTTGGGGCATATAGCACGAGAAGTAGATGTTTGTTCTTAGTGAACGGTCTACTATTTGAAAATTAATACAAATTTGTAAGGGGTTATAGTAGTTTGATACTATTATCTTGACATCTGTTTGAAGTACGTTAACAACTGAAAAAAGTTATATACACAAAACGTTTGTATTTTGTCTAGTTTGTACCGACCAGAAATACTGTACATCTAGCTGTTGTAATGTATATATATTTGTTATAAACTAAGTTCGTCCACTGTACGTAACACATATAACCACTTAATTTTTTTTTAACTAATTATTTCAAAGTGTACATAAATATACAATTTAAAATGTATATTTTTGTTACTTTAATTAGTGTTTAACAAAAATGGCAGTTGTAACGGGCTAATTGCTAATATATTTATCTAAGTAAATAATCAAAAAAATATGACAAAAAAATCAGTCCTGAAAGAAATAAATCACTTGACAACGAACAATTACATTAAGCGTATAATTCTTATTAATTCTTGCTTTTATACTGCTAGTATTCGCGTCCATATAGCGCGGGGCTATTTGTGCTAGATATTTTCTGCTCAGCTTCCTTAAGGTACGGATTGTTAGGACAGTGCGCGGCGCAATACTCACAGTCTGCCAAACACTGCGTAAAGACGCTAAAATAACTGTGATGGAATCAAGCTATGTTGGATTGTTAGGACTATGCCGAGCTGAGCGCACTCTCGACTCAAGCTGCGTCGTCCTGGGCTTATCGTGGATACTCCTAGTGCTCTGACTACAACCTATTCAGCCATTCCGTTCCCTGTATTAGCTCATACAGGTTCTTTGATGGTTGGTTGTAGAAGTCTTCTAGAGTCATTTGGGATCTACCATACAGTTTCTGCCTTCTGTGGTCCAGCGACTCACATCAGTTGCATAGTATATGCAGAGCTGTTTCGGTATCCTTTTTGCATCTTTTGCATGTAAGGTCTCCGTTGTACAGCCCTATTTTGTTTAAGTGCTTCTTTGTGGGAAAGTGTCCCGTAAGTAGCCCCGTTATGGTGCGTAGTTTATTCCTGCTCATTGAGAGTAGTTCTTTCGCTACTTTTTCTGATTGTTCTTTTATGAATTGCTTCCCATGTATTTGCCTGGTCGTATTCTTTCAGTGTTTATTGTGTTGTTCTTTCAACCACCCTTTCAACCATGACCTCGTTAAGCATCTGGGGATGCCCACAGCTGGTTCGGGTTCGTGCATCAGAGTTGACGATCCTACTCTTGCGAGTTCGTCAGCTTTTTCATTGCCTGCGATTCCTTTATGACCTGGGACCCACTCCAGTGTTACACTGTTCCGAGTCGCCAGTCTTCTAAGTTCTTCGTCGCATTCTCATACTAGCCGAGATGTCACCCTATAGCTCTGAAGTGCTTCAAGGGCGGCTTGACTGTCACTGTAGATCCTGATCTTCCTGTTGTTGTAGGCTCTCATATTATTAGCCCTTGCACATGCAAGTATTGCATAGACCTCTGCTTGAAATACAGAAGCGTATTTGCCAAGCGAGACGATCCCTTCATATTTGCTCGTCTTGCTGTATATGCCCGCTCCGGTGCCGAGTTCATTTTTTTGATCCGTCTGTATACCAGATCAGTTTATTCACTCCACTAAGTGGTGGTGCGTTCTTTTCCTCAAGCTCCTTTCGATCTTTGATGACAATCTCGAAGTTCTTGCGAAAGATATAATTGGTGGTCATGTGGTCTGTTGGCATTTTGAAAATGTCATCATCCATATGCCTTATCTCTGTGTGCCCTCTCCCATGTGCCACGTCATAGTCTGATGCTTTTTCCAGTCGGGTTAGTGCTGCCCTTGCTTCGCACATTATGACACAATGTAGCGGAGGAAGGTCTAGCATTGTCTCCAGCGCCGCTGTAGGAGTAGTCCTAATTGCCCCTGTAATGCCAATGCATGCAAGTCTTTGGACTTGCTTAGTTTTAGCATAACAGAGGATTGTCTGATCTCTGACCACCATACCAGAGATGCATATGTGATCCTGGGAATGACAACCATTTTGTACAGCCAGTGTACCATGCTGGGTCTAAGTGCGTAAGTGTGTAGGGTTCTGTTGAGCCCGTCCATGACCAGGTTCCACAGCAGTGGGGATAGTACTCCCCCCTGCGGACAACATGGTTGCACGTACGGCCATTGTCTCCCCCATCAGAGTTGATTCTATGAGCCTGCTTCTGAGCATGCAGCCTATCCACCTGCATCGATCCCAGAATTCCTCGTCGCGTTAGCTATAGATTCATAGGAGGTGTTGTCAAAAGCTCCCTCTATATCAAGAAAGGCTGCGAGCAATACCTCTTTGTTTTCCAGCATGTATTCAGCCCTTTTTATGAGTTGATGCGTCGTCCGTTTTCGCCGATACCAAATGTAATTTGATTTGGACGCAAACGTTCAGCAGAGCAGAATTAACTGTGGGCGTGACTTGTTGAATTGTTTTATTATTTTTAAATTAATTAGGACAAAAATTTCCCCTGCGGAAGGAGAAACCTTAATAGATTTGGTCAGGGAACATCCTGCCTTATATAAGGTAAAAAGTAAAAGTTACAAAGATAATATTGTAAAAAGTAATATTTGAAAAAAAATTGCAGAAATAATGCAAAAAGATGGTTGGTAGTTGCATATTATGTAGTAGTAGATCTTGTAAGAAAAGGTCTGTCGCCTGTCTATTATTTTCACAACCAAAAAATAAATGGTTTGTATCTGCTACCTCATGGGTGGGCAGATTCTGCCGCAAGTTTACGTCATGCACCACGCACTGCTCTAACAATTCGTACCTTTAGTCTCTGTATACACGTATACAATGTACGTTAAAATAAGTTGTCTTAAGTGCGTACATACTGATTATCATAATAGTAGGCACGTAGACTCCGTTTCACGTAAGAAGAGCCCACTTGAAGTTGCAGTCGTATGCTCGAACCTGTTGTCAATACCAGTGCCATATTGTAAAATTGACATTCGACTTCAAATCAGTAGCGTTACGTTTTAACATTCTGTAGATTTACACAAAATAACGATATAGAAAATGTATTTATCGTGTGTATAGTTTTAAATAAATATATTTGGGATATATTTGAAGCTTTTCGAGATAGTTTCACACACAATAGACTCTGGTATGTGGAAATAAATTGGCATCGTTGAAATATTCACTTTCAATTAACGATAGCCTTTGTTACGCCAATGGCGTGAAACTGTCGTGACGAGACGACATAGATAAATAAGACGGATTTTGACTTCTGCGCAAGACAGTTGGCAAACTTCACGTGGCTTCTTCTTATGTGGAACGGAGTCTACAACCAATATCCTTCACCGTACGAAATTATCTTATACATCAATTTCGTTTACTATGGGACAAGGACGTAACGACTTAAAAGTGTATTAAATGTACGTACACTGGACATATTTTAATGTTTGGGAAAGGAAATTTTTACTGCGCGTCAAACATTCACAAACCAGCTAGACCAAAGGTACCTAGTATCAATAAAAATACCGATTGAACCCCTTTGGTAGATTCTCTATAGTGAAAGACAAATAATCAATCCACATATATACATACTTGCGGACTGCAAAGCTATTCAGAATTCTAGGACACGTAGGAACATTTGGAACTCCATCAGTGGGTTTTCCAATATCCCATACATAAACATACTTTGATGTAATGGATGACATCTTGATATCAGTTACATGGGTTGTCCTTGAAATTTTAATTTTTCAGTAAAATGTTCAACTTACACAATTTTGTATCTCTCATGAAATAAATTGAATAATAAACATTCTTACTTCATTATCTGAAATGGTATTTCAATAATTTCAATAAGTTACTTAGACCTAAAATAAACAAATGCAAATGAAAAACTGAGTATTAAATATATCAGATCCTATTTTCCACCAAAAATATATATAAATGCAAAAATTGTCGTGAGAAACAGATTTTTTATGCCTACTTAATATACAAATGACATAATTGATAACATGACAAGAAACACAAAATATAATATCGTTCCATTTTAGATAAGTATCTTTGCCATTCTAATAAAGAATTATTCTTGATAACGTCAGCTGGATTGTAGAAAATAATGATATTAAAAAATGTTGTAGTTTAATGCCTGGTAAAAAAAATCAAATAATTATAAAAAATTCTCAACATGTAAAATACGAATCCACTTCCCAGTAGGTTAAATGAACGAACATTTGATCTGAAGTTGGCTTTTCACCATGTTTAGATAATATTCAAATTTTATATCAATATATTGAAGACATCTTTCCTATTATTCAACCTCCATTTACACAAATTAAACTTGATGTTTCATGTCATTTAGGTATCCATCCCACTTCTTTTTGTCTTGTTCATTATAAAAAATATATTTCTTATTTCACTGCTCCTTGCTTTTATTACGAAAATGTTTTCTGACACTCCTTCCTTCTAAATCGATTGTCTTTTTAGTCCAGGAGCCACCAATCCTGAAGGTTCTGTGCCGAATAATATTTGCTTGTTCGGCGTGATTTTAATTGGCCGAAAATATTTTAAATACATTACCCATATGTTATTAAATTTCCATAATTTTTTTCCGTCGTCACGGATTTTGATTAAAATCATACATATACTTTTGTGCGAAATTATTATATGCATTAAGAGAAATTCCGTGATATTTTGAAATTTTCTTTGGGACTCAGTGAACTCCCAGATTCTTTCGGCAGCTTGTAAGCACGCATTCCAAGATATTCTTGAATTTGACATTTGTTGTATGGGAGCCCCCTTAAATATTTATTTTGTGCAGCAACAGAAAAACATCATCTGTGAACATTTCATCAGTCTAGCTATTACAGTTCATGAGATTCAGCATAGTGACAGACGGACGGACGCACAGCGCATTCTTAATAGAAGAATCCGTTTTTTACCCTCTGGGTACGGAACCATAAAAATAGCAATCCTCCTCGCCATCTTAACTCAAACAACGATTATAAGTACATGACGTCACCCTTTTGTAAACATCATTTGACATTGAGACGCTTGAAATTAAGAAAAAAAGGTTTCCGTGATAATGGATAAATGTTACCCCCTATCACACTATTCAAATAGGTATGCGGCTAAAGATCATTGGTCGGCCAGATAATACGCATTTGGTTTGTGTGGCTCTGTGTTGTATGGCAGGGTCGCCAAGTGTTGTTTGTTAGGATCACCATGAACTGGTGGAAGTCCGGGTCCTTTGGGAGCAGCTCTAATAGTCGTATGAAAACTAGGTACACGATTCACTGGGATGATGTTTATTATATAACTTAACCAATTACACTATTCCTAAAAAAGGGCTGTACTCAAGTCAATCATATAATATAACCTATATAAATGAAATATAATATAGATGATTTGATGTGAATCTATTAATGTGAACCTATTGATGTGAATGCCCACTTTATCAGTGTATATACATCTGCCCTAGGTCAACTATCTTTTTACGTGACCTCTTACTGACACGTTCATGACCTTACGTATCTATTTACTATTCGACAACTATAATAGTATATTACGTAACGTGTGTGGTAAGGAGCATTTTACGCACGAATGGAAAAGTTACGCACGATGCCGCGTAGCGGCGAGTGCGTAATTCCGTGAGTGCGTAAAATGCTCTACAACACGAGTTACGTACTATACTTTACCTACGACCTACTTGTACTTGTATTTTTTATAAGAAGCATAAGAAATAACAGTTACATAATAAGAGGTGCTTGGTAAACTCCATCTCTATTACTCTATTACCAATGAAAAAAGCACAGTAAAGAACTAACGTTTAATCATTATTATTATATTGTTGATAATCGAAAGTCCATTTTTCGATTATAATCAATACATATACATAGCCCTTTGTGCTTTTCACAGTTAAACGTGGCCATATCTAATGTTTTCAAATAGTAAATTTTGAATAAAATGGAGACGTCTATTGACAGTTGCTAAGATGTTGCTAGGGAAGCCGTGCGATTTACTTTACAGCTGTGCGTTTTTTTTACAGTGCGTAATAGCTGTCATTACATTGATACCGACTGTGTGTTATTGACTGATTACAGGGGGGGTCGTAGGTAAAATAATAAATAACTGCATTGTTTTTGAAATAAAAATAATTATAATTAGATTATTCAATAATAAACAATTTCAATGAATTTGATTCTTGGTGTTTTTTTTTTATGTAATGCTAAAAGACATCACAGCTCTCACAGCTTTGTTATTATTATGACAAAGGAGATACCTTACAATATATATTATGAATACATATTTAATAAAAGGAAATATTTTAGTTAATCAGAAGAGTTTTGGGAGCTCTGCAGCAATGCAGCGCTTATGTCCTTGCCGTCACTAATATTAAACACGTATTGCTAAATTACAGCATTCCTATCTATATAGTGTCTTTGAGTTGGGAAAGAGTTTTCTCTAATACTGTCATCAAATCATCATTTTTAATAAGTTGTAGATCATTTTTCAAGGTTTTTATTCGTCGGTGGATGTGACCGCAATAAATGGTGTATATAATTATATATGTTTCGGCAATACAACTTAGTTAACAAATGTATGATGTTATTTATTCATATAATGTTCAATAATTTACGATATTACAATTTTTTTTGGCTAGATTGAGCTATATTAATTATAAATTGGATGTGAGAAAGAGTATTTTAAACAGTATAATTTTGATTCAAGTATTATTGATTGCTGTAATTGGGAACTTACCAATTTAGTCACGTCACCTGGTAGTAAGAAATCACACTAGTATATAATTCAATACAATAATATTTTACGCCATCTTTCCTAGGCAGCGCCTACCTGTCAGTTTTCAATAATCTTTGGAAATATGTACACAACGTAAGCTGCACGTGCGTATTATACACTGCATTTTTTCTACGGCTTTTTAAAAAATATCTACACCAATCTACACAAAAAAGCGCTGGGAAAATAATACTTTGCTTTAATGCATAATATAACTAGCTTTCATAAATTTGCCGGTAGTAAACCCAATAATATTGAAATTGAATAAACCACAAATAAATCTTTACCAAATATTTCTACCGAACTCAATAAAGTTTAATAACCGTTTCACAATTGGTCGAACAATAATACCAACATTACTTAATATTGATTTATAGATAGCGAGGCGCTGTTTCCTAATAATCTCAAATGAGCGAATGGGCAAGGATTCCCACCAATAGCCGTTATTATATTCCGAGTGTAATTGATTTATGAACGTCGTTCAAATTGTTTTTGATATCAGTTACTCTGTTTCTTTAGTACTATAATTTGAAGTTATGTGCGAGATTAATAGGTTAAAAATGAGAGTTATGAGGCTCGTGCACGTATATTGATCAAATACTTTGCTTTTCCATTAATTAATTACGAATCAAAATCGACTAAAGGCAGTTTCGTATCGAAAGGGTATATTTACAATAATTTAATTTTTTTTTCCAAGTAATTAAAATCAATTACTCTTTGCCAATTTTAATCCGCTATAGTACCTACGAGGTGAAAAAATATTTCTATCCCTATTTTTTGAGTGTAAATTAAAATCAACTGAAGTACTGCAATCGCCAAATCTGATGTCGAGCGGTCGCGCAGGTATGGACTCTCCCAACAAAACTACTATTGGATTACGATAAGCCCTTTGTCGTTCAGTGTCGTACAAAAATTATTCAGACAATGCCAAGCGCCATCAGAATTGGAGGACAACTGAAACTGTTGATACGTCTCTGTACAAAGCATTTATATGTCTTGCAAGAGCTGTAGTGGGAGGTAATATTGAAAATGAGTTTGTGCGCATGGGGCGGGCTCGGCATCACGTTTGGCGCTTGCTATAGTAGTTTTTGACAGATCGAGAAAAATAGATATATAGGTTCTGCGGAAGAAAAGTAGTAGGCATAAATGAAGCAAGGATTTGAATAAATAAACAAAAAATACAACAAACTATTTCTATTTAAATCAACAAGGTAAAAGAAAAAGTAGGGAAGTTAAGCGTGGTAGTGATTTAACCAACTTTCGACTGAAGTCGCCATATATTGAGAAGTCACATAAGTGACATTAATCATCAATTCTTGTGTCAACATAGATAACCTTAATATACGGAAATGTGTCAAAATGAAAAGCCACGTTAAAAAAATAGTGATTCTCAGTATTAGAAAGGTTATTTATGAGTATAAGTAGATATAAATTTAAGTTGATATTGAGTTGTACGATAGTGTTATAAAATTTTTGAATGTACCAAAATCTGGTATCAATTCTCTAACAACAAAAAGTACCACCTTAAAAAGATGCATGTGAGAGTTTTTTGTTTCCCCTAATTGAATAATGTAATGTACTCCTCTGGTTTGTCGGTCATATTATTCAGAAGCCACTTTGGTCGATGATTCTTTATACTGTTATCTTCTCTCCTCTATCTTTTTTACCTCGTTGATTTAAATACAAATGAGTCGTTCCATGTCAAATTGACCATTGGCTGTTATCGATTTTTGGTTTGAATGCATTTTGGTTAGACAGCTTCTTTCATTACAAAACGGAGTAGAAATACGGAAATATTTGCGTTGATAAATCATAAATTATTTGCCTGTTTTTCCAGTTTTCCAAGTTAATTTATACCCATTTCTCATCTCTTTCGCCTCTTTGCAGTATTTGTTTCTCTTACGCATTCTACCTCTTCTGTACCTCAAAATTCAAGCTTTTCTGTGATCTTTCCCTACTTCTCTTCCGATAATGCTGATTTTCTGCCCTTGTCTTGTTGCACAATATACTTGGTTTTCTTACTGATTTATCCAACATTTAAGAATTTCTTATTTAGGGCGTTAGACAGTTTGGCTTTCTATATTCTTTTAATTATTTCTGTATCGCTTTTTCCTTCCTTTTGAACTGTAACTCCTAGGTATTCAAAATTATTTATCTGCTATTTTCCTTCTTTTCAAATTTTACACTAACTTTTATATCATCTTCTCCTATCACTATTATCTGGGTTTTTTTTCTACGTCTCATTGCTTATAGAAACCTACATGAACAAATTTTTGTTTTTAAAAATATTCTGATATTTGAAGAGGTGTTTTTCATTTTTTTTTTGAGGTATCAATCTTCGAAATTTTGAAGAATTCTACATCTTTAAAGTTGTAAGTGGCCTAAGCGCAGTCTTTATAGTTAGAAGCATTTTATCACGTCAATTTTTGGGTACTTAATCTAGGACTTTTTCACATCGTTTAACTCAGTTATTGCACTGTATCTGAAAAACTTATCGCTATAAGTTTCTCATCCGGCCTGCTATTGCTACACATTCCAAAAAATCGCAGTTTCTACAGGCCATTTCCATTTTTGACATTTCCCAACTGTTTGGAAGATTTATTCTAACTGGTATTTCCATAACTACTTTCGACATTTACTGGAAAATTGCTTATTAAACTGTGTCCATATTTCACTGACACTTTTTTCAAGCTTAGAGCAATGTATCATTCATTTTTATAACTAAAAAGATTATTTTGTTGAAAACACTTATTTTCAGTAGTTAAAACTCTATTTTAATCCAATTGTAACCTATTGCATCTTCAGTAGTACCTTCAATTTCAACTACAAAATTTTTTTTCACGAATTATAAAAAAAATGATGTATTTTTTCATTGTTTTCTAAATACACCGGCTAGTTGACTGCTATTTTATTTACCGACTTAGTGGCAGGTAGGTGTATATTGTTTGTAAAGCTTGTATAATAACAGTGCGTGGGTGAGAGAGAATTGTTGATAAATTTCTATAAAAGACAGGTTTCTACATGGTTTCCACAATCTAAGATCTAAATGACTTTGTTATACAAATACAACAGCTCGTAACTTTAAACGGACGAAAAGATTATATTATGGTAGTTTTTTTTCTGCTTACTGTATTTCCAATAAATTAAGGAAAATCCTTGTTAAATTGAATTTATTATTATCTTCTATCATTGTTAGCTTCTCTTCAATACAATAACTTGTCTTAAATAAATATCCGAACTAGGTTAATGTTACAATAGAATGAAATAAGTGAAAATGGTGCATCAAGACGTGATAGATACTATTGGCATGAGCAGCTACGAGGGTTGCATATAACAACATAATGGGCGCCTGTCGATAAATTTCAAATGTCAAAATTAACTGTCATATTTAGTTTACTTAACGCCAAAGATTCAGACCGCTTCTTTTAAAGCTGTGCCTTAACATTTATGAGTCAGTCGAAAAAAGAAATTGAGCCGAGATAATTCAATAATTTTCGTCTCAACTAGAATGCCAAGATGAATCAAAGCCGACGAAAGTGATCCGTTCTCGAAATGTTTCAAAAAAGACGTTGGCGACATTTTCGTCAAAAGCGTATCACTTAGCAACACTTCCTCAGCAAGATCAAAGAGCTGTTACTGCTGGTTGGTCACTGCTAAGTTCCGGAAGACAATGCAACTTCCCATACAGCTCGAGAAAGTTTATTAAGAAAGGAAACATCAAATTGTTGGATCATCCTCCATAAAGCCACAACCCAAGTCTTAAGAAAATCCCAGTCCCCAATCAAGGCCTTCAAATACCTACTCTTTTTTTTTAATGTACCAAAGGGCTTCCAGACTTGGTTCCATGAAAAAATGCATCTTCTTTTTTGCTGCTTCATTCTATTTCCACTAGTACCATGTCTGAAAGGAGGATACACTGGAATAGAAGGAAATGAAATAGCAGATGAACTAGCAGATAGGGGCACTGAAATACCTTTCTAGGGGCCTGAACCCTTTTGCGGAATCAGCCCCAATGTAATATTGGAAGAAATAGGTGAAGCCATACAATCAAAGACCCTTCTGGGTGATTACAACCTGTTGAGATCAAATGAATGCATAAGTCAAAGTAAAAATGCACTAAGAGTTTTAACAGAGATCCTAACGAGACATTCGGGTCAATTCTGTTTGCATTAGCAATATGGTTATTTAAAAGATATGGCTATCATAGCAAGATTTGCAAAATATCGTATTCTAATCGTCGATTTTAAGCAATGTGATCTGTCATTAACTAATAGATCTTGCTAAAAACCTTGCTATCTTTGCAAAGTACTTTTTGTACTTGTTATATCTCATAACAAGGTGGATAAATGGTAAAAATGGCGTTTCCCCTATTTTATCATGTGAATTTTCGAATAATCGAAATTTAGAAATTAATGGCAAATATAAAAGGAAATGAGAATGTGAATTTTCCTCTTATATATATTTATCAAAGAAGATAATTTTACACAATAAATTACTGTTAAACAGTTTGAAATAAATAATTATGACAACATTTTTCAAATTAATAGTAGTAGTATGCTGCTCGTGTGTAAATTCCTATTTCTTACCAATAAATTTAACTATTTCATTTTGATTTAATGAAATTCTACAAACGAAAACAAAATTTAATTGAAAAACAAATAAAACTGCATTGTTTAAAAACCACAGTTAAACTTGAAACTGAAATAAAAAATAGAAAATCACATAACAACTCAACAAACTAAGTATCATAAGGAAATTCAAATCAAAATTTTCCCAAAAATAAGAACATGAAGAATATCATTTAAAAAAAATTGTTGAAACATAAGAAATTATTAATTTTATAAACACTCAACTTAATTTATTTAAAAATGACATCACTAATCTTTATTATATTTAGTGGAAATATTATTATTAATGTTTTCGGTTATGTCAGGATCTACTTCAACAGGCGCTCCTGGGCACCCTACCACATGATCCATAAACTTTTAATAACCTATTTTCAATGTTATTAAGTTCTTCACAAATGTATTCTCCGTCTCCAGATTCCTTATAGAAACAGTATTACTCCTGATTTCCTTTTTAGTTTTGCTTTTCCATTCATATAAGAACTACAATTGATTTAGGTAAGTTATTTTCTGACAGAGTGAATTTCAAATATATATAGATATATTCAACGTTTCCATTGTTTTTATCCTTTCGTGCACAATTATCAATAGTATACAATAAATTTGTAAGCTCATCTCTCTTGTTTTCGATTTCTGAAATATTCAGAGGGTGCATTTTACCTGTTGTCATGGCGCTATTTAAAAAAAAAATTTACTATCAGCTTCATATGGGATTTTGTTGTCTTTTTATTTCTTGTTTTGTTATACATTATAAATATATAGACACAGATAACCTACCGGTTGGTTTACTCAAATGTCACATTTAACCTCACATTCTTCTTTTTGATCACAAAACGTCTATAATTACATTGTTGTCAATTTTCAAATTCGAAATTTATCGCAGGGCAATAACAATATTGTTATGAACATAATTGATAACCAATATTGCTATTGTAGTCTAAGCAGACTACGATCCTAGACTACCATATTGTTATTGGTTTTAAGATATAACAATGTGGTTACTGTAACAAGACTTATAGCAATGTTAATCAGAATCGACCCGATTGTCGCTCGAATGGGCACCTGAAAAAGTTAAAGATAATAGAGGAAGAAGAATGCAGATTTTGTGGAATGGAAGAAGAAACCTCCATCCACATACTTTCCAGATGTATATCACTTCAAAATCCTCTAGAGCACAGCACCTGGAAGATTACTGGATAGAAGAGGAACATTTACCAAGTTGAAGCCTAAAATTCCTCCGGGAAATAGGACTAAAGAAGCTTCCAGTTTCTGAGACTCTCCTCAGAAACTAAGTAGAAGTAAGGGGAAACAATAGATATTTTAGGTCTCAGTGAATGTCAACCCAAAATACAAACAACATACATGTTGCATAGCAAAATAATAGGATGAGAGCAAAAAGCGCAGGAGTAAAAAAAATAGAAAGCCATAAGAAGATAATGATTACTGTAAACACAGTTTACACAAATAATCTCATTCACTTGCATTTATCTACCACCAGAGACTAAAAGACAACCCCACATTGTTATTAGCAGTAGTGGTTTGATTTGGAAGTCTAAAATTTGATGACACATCCCGAGTTTGTGCAAGTCGTTGAATAAAACAGAGAATTGTGCAATTCGAGATGACCAGTCAATTAAACGAAAAGCTGGTTGCTAGGAGGATACATTAGAGACAATGAACCCCAATTCGCTATAAATAATGGATAGTTGCCGTTACTGAACTACTAAGGGTGTTTGTTAGGGTGTAAAGCTTGGCGTTAGGGAGGAATGTTGCATAAAGCGATGTTTGTTTATGTATAAATGTTGACGTTTTATAGAATCTTATATTTGGTGGAATATATTTTTCCATTTATTCTTAATTTAAGCGCTTATTATTTAATTACTGGATAAAAATTCAAGAATGTAACTTCAGACGACTCGTTTTCGAGTACGATTGCCTTTAATAAAGTATATTATTATTAGGTATTTAATTAGTTGATTTCTTTTGTAATTTTTGTGACGATCAACATCGTGAATTATTAATTACGGCTTATATATTCGAATCAGTGACAGCATAAATGTACCTACACGGTCTATAACGATCTCCAGCGAATAATAATTGACATTAATAACATTTAATTATGAAGATTTCCGTTTTTAATATCAATCAAATCGCCATATTTTTATCAGCGCTATACTAATAAGCAAGTATCCCATTGTGACAAGGTGTTTTCAAACTACTCAACTGATATTACATGCATTACATATTACTATTATAGCGCCTTACAATGTTTTTCAAAAATCAATAACCCTTCAAATAGGAAGAAACAACTAGGTACTATGCAGCTACGGACATTGATTTACACGTTACAAGTTAAGAGATATCATCAACAATTTTGGTTTGGTTTGCTGTTTTTAACATTTTCTTCACTTGAGGATATGTATTGATGTGATTTCAGTGTCAACTTCAGTCCAGGATTATGCTCTCGACGCTCTTGGACGGAGAATGTACAAACCCCGCCTAACTTAGACGTGTAATTCAGTGTTAGTCGGGGCACAAAGCCCGAGAACCAGTTGCTTCTTCCTAAAAAATCTTTGCAATGAAATATAAAAGTATTCAATCTACTATTTTCGACATCTATTGGTAGCACACTCTACTAAATAGGACAATTTTACCAGAAACTAAAATTAAGTAGGTATATGGTAATTCCTCCTCAAATGCAGTTTTATTAGTAGTTCTTTTTATAATCGGAGTGTTTCAGACTGTAATACCTGTCTTGGGAAACATTCACTAAGTCCTAAAAGGTATATTTTGCCTCTTTCCTCCTACTCAGCTTCTCCTACTATTCCACAAAATCTACATTCCTCAACCTTCACTAGTTTGAACATTTTGAGGTTCCCATCTAGCTGGCAGTGGCTTTTTGAAGCTCTTACTTTGCCTAGGCAATCATTTGTTCTCACATCTCTGTGGTTTCCCAGGAGTATCTTTAATTGTCTTAGTCATCCTTTCCAATGGTTAGATTGAAAGATGCCTGTAGCTTTTCCAAGATTTTAGAGTATTTTTGTCCTGACCCTTTACACTCCTATCCCAATCCTTTTTATTGCTTTAAAACCTTCTGCATTCCCTTGAATTGGATAGTAGATAGTTATGGCTACATATAGATTTCATTTGCATCTTATTGATACTTGATATGAATGTTCCATACTATTCTCAATAGAATAGGTACATGTTAAGCTATTGTAGATTGTACACTTCTTGTTTCAATATGACTTTTGAGGCGTCTATGAACTATAGAGATACATTATATAGAGACAAGAAGCCAGCTCGGAACCCGTCAGCCTGTAAGAGAGAGATATGAAGTCAAAGATTCTGGTTGACTTTCTCTAATGGCGCGCATGCTATAGACACAGACAACGACAGATAAACCTCTGATCCTCTGTCTCTTCCTCTCTTACCGGAGCTAAGACGGAGATTCCCACTTACCGTTGTCTATATCTCTAGTATTTCTATGCTATGAGCAAACAAGAAAAGGAAGGTATTGAAGGAAGAATGAAGAAAATCTATAAACTAGAAGAAAAGGAAAATATTAAATAAGAAAAACAAATACTAGAAGAATACGCAGAATTTAAATGCCTTTCTTCTGGTGATGATTATTAAAAATATTGAACGATGTAGTTTGATGTTATTTTTTAGCGGTGGCTCCCGCCTCTACCGCGGAACATTTTAAGATTCGTCGACGTGTGTGGTCCCGATTATTGCGTACCAGCTTCTCTACATACCAGCAAATACACATGCATGCAGACACATTCACTCAAAACCGCCGCTGCGTCGGCAGCGGCACTGGCCAGCACCCTGGAAAAAAATTAAGGAACACCGTTTACACTTTTAATCATTTTTCTCATTTATATTTGCATACAGTTACCGACAGTGGCGTAACAAATCAGCTAATTATTCATAAGAATTTTTTGGTCATAATTCGGGTCAGTGATGTACCATTTTTTCGTGTTTTCATTAACATCCTTGAATAGTCTTTCTCAGAGCTCTATCTTATCATCTATATTCATCATCATCAAGCCTTTAAATCTAATAGATAGTGGCTAACGCTAATGCGCTTTTAAATCCATTTATTAGGGTGGATTATTCCCTTTTCACTCCTTATTGTTACAATTTCTTGTGTGTTCTGGCTTCAGAAGTTATTTTCTTCCATTCTGCTCTACTTCTGCATTTTTCTCTCCACTCTTTGATTTCCATCCTTTTTGTATCCTCTTCTATCTGATTCCTCCAACTTTCTCTGGGTCTTCCCCTTCTTCTCGGCCATAGAGGTGCCCATTTTATGAGTTGTGCTTTTATATATTCCACGATTGTCTTATTGCTTAACTCGCTTTCTATTTCTTTGTTAATTTTGAGTCTCCTTTCCCAAGCTCTTGTTATGTTCGGCCCCAGTATCGTTCTAAAAATCTTTCTTTCTATGATTCTTAAATCTTCTGCTTCTTTTCTGTTCATTACCGTTGTTTCTAAGCAATACGCGATCACTGGTCTTATAAGTGTTTCGTATATTTTTATTTTGGTGTTTTTATTTATTGCTTTACTTTTTAGAAGTATTCTATTTCCGCAGTAAGCTTGGTTTCCATTAAGTATTCTTTCTTGTACCCGCTCTTTTCCTGTTTGTCCCATCGTCACTTCTAAGTAGTTGAATGTTGTTACGTTTTCAAATGAATGCCATTGCATTTTTAAGTTGCCTTCGGTATTTTCGTTTTTCTTACCTTCAATCATATATTTTGTTTTGTCCGCGTTAATTTCTATCCCAAGTTGTTTTGCCTCTTCTCCTATATTTTCAATTGCTTCTATGAGTACTGATTTTGAATTTGCTACTATGGTTAAATCGTTTGCATATGCTATGCTTTGAACATGGTCTGTTATGATGTTTTTGCTATATTATCTATATTATCTTTCATTCTTATATATATATATATATATATATATATATATATATATATATATATAT
>CAJUYI010000170.1:64845-91682 GCA_910591695.1 Galerucella pusilla
TATATATATATATATATATATATATATATATATATATATATATATATCTTCTTATATCTTATCATTCTCAAATTTCTGACATTTATGCAAAATTGTCCAGACTTAATGGTCCTGGTCCTCATGAATACCTTTAATGTTTCTTAAGAAATTTAGTTTTATCATACCTTGTCCTCGAATTTCCGAATTATTGGAAAACCTCATGTTACTCCAGATTATAAATCAAGTAGAAAATCTGACATGACACATTATCGTCCTATATCTATCATCAGAATAATTCTTCAAGTTTTTGAAAGTGGTATTACAGCGTATCCCACCTACGACTGCTCAAGTATTATGACATTCCAACAATTTGTCTGAAGTCTGAAAGGCTCTGAGGCTTTCAAATTAATTTTTTGTAGACTGGTTGAGTTCCTATTCCACGAATAGGTTACAAAAAGTTAACCATGACTATATTTATACTTTTCTCGTATACCTATATTTTTCCAGTAACTTCTGGAGTTCTCCAAGGGTCACATCTGGGACCATAATTATTGAACTTATTAATTTTTTATTTAATTGACGTGGCCACTTGCACAGGGGCAATTACAGAAAACAGTAGTTATTAGTGTTATTACAGACAGTTGAAAACATAGTTCAGAGCTTATGATAAAGTGATATATCTTTTAAGAATTTCTGCCAAATTGGCGAGAATCAACCAGGATATATGTTTAACAGTAAGTGGGCACTGGCAGCTTAGACAGGAAGGTCTGTTGCTTGAGGTCATTAAGAAGCCGTGTGTAAGTTTGGTGTGACCTATTCGAAGTCTACGTAGTATTGATACTTCTTGTCTAGAGAGTCCAGTGGGGTTAGTATACAGAGGTGTGTTGAGTGGATAGATAGTAGGGAAGTATTGGTGGAGCTCCAGTGAGTTTGCCACGTATATTATCTAACGATTCTTTTTGCTTCTGCCTTAACATCCTTGCAAATTTGGATATGAGAAGTAATTGTGGCAGTAGTTGACGCTGTTTTGGCGTGCCGATCGGCCAGTTCATTTCCAGGTATTCCATTGTGTGAGGGTATCCATTTAACTCACAGACTGAAACACCTCAGATATATTCTAAATAAAACTCATCTGAAAACAGTATATCATGCATTGGTAGAGTCGCATATAACATATGGCATAGTTGCTTGGGGAGCAGTCGGAAAAACCATACTCCATAATTTAATGATAGTTCAGAAAAACTCATCAAAACCCTATTTTGTAAATCAAGCCGATTCTATTCAGATCTTCTTTACTCTGAAACTGGGATCTTCGACCCAAGACAGCTATATTCCTGAACCTGAATGTCGAACAGCATAAAACTAAATCCACTCTGATAATAAATGAACACCAATATGATACAAGACTGAAACAAAGCACTTACTTACCTCTACCAGCTTCGAAATCTATTGGGCAGAAGAATTTTAAATTTTTAGGCCCGAAACTTTACGGCCGCCTTCCCCAACACATCTCAGAATTGAATAATATCTACCAATTCAAAAATAAATTGAAAGACTATATCAAATCAACTTCGCGAATTAACATACATGAACAAATAGAATGCCCCTTCTTGATATAGTAACTACTTCAGTTGGAGAAAATCGTTATTTTATTCAATGAATATATGATATCTATACTCATTCTCATTTCTTTTATATTGTTTTGTGTGTTTTTGTGTAGATGTGTTGTTCGTTTGGATGTCTGTGTGTGTGTATATTTCTAACTATAAGTGATAGTGATATTTCAAGAAACTTGTGCTCTTACCATGTTCTTTTACCTCTCATTTTTTATAATTACCAATAATTCTTTATAACTGATATGTACTTTTCATTTTGAATTAATTATGTATAGTATCTATATTTATTACCTTATATCTTTTCAACCTATTCAAGAATTAAATTTCTTAAAGGTTTACCCATTTTATTGTAGATGTTTTAGATTATTTTATGTATTTATCTTGTAACAGATTTTTTGTGCAATAAATCTTTATTATTATTATTATCATTTATTATTTATTTATGTTTTATTTCTGTAATTCCACCCATTTTATCTATTGCATTTGATTAATTCTCAAAACAAGTGATTGGCACTTATTAAGTATCAATTTATTCTCATTTTATTGTAATATGATGTTTCTATGTACTTTTCAAGAATAAATCATTATTATTATCATTTAACACGGTATTTTGTATGCTAATTCGGTTTGCTCGTTTAGCAATGAAAATAAGTGACAGCTGGTCTAGATAAATTACTAGACACCACATTTTGCAAACAGAAATTAAATAGAAATATTAAACAATAAGAAGAGCTCACGACGTAACTCATTAAGAGCCACAATTTTTATTTATATATTATATGCTTGTTTGAATAGTTAGGCCGTAAGTATATTGAAGTCTACGACGTTAAACAACCTTTTAACTTTACTATTATCTCCTAAAACAACTAGATAAACCTGTGTTGACCAATTAACACGTACTTCGGGTACCTTGTAGTATACCCCGGTTTTTCGTTTCAGCTACCGAATTTGACCGTTGTTCAAACGAATCTGTCTGTACAACAAAAGAGTTAAAAACGGGCGCTAAAACGCGTAGTTCGTTTCAAAGTGCCGCCTTCATTAGCACTCAAGATGCATGGCCTGCTTAGCTCCTAATGACATGACGCATACGATACCCTATTACGAGACTACTGTACGGTGACGTTTCTAATAAATTTAATTACTACTCTTTGAGTTCGAATAGTTGACTGCTGATTTATAGTGTTATGATTTATAACGATTGATGCGGTATTTTTATTTTGTAAGCGGGTTATTTTTGGGTAGTGCTCGCGTGCGGGTATGACTTGAAAATTTATTGCAGAGGCGTTACATTTGCTGGAAAATTCGTAAGGGTCAGTTCTCATTTGACACATTCGAAGAAAAGTCAGTTGCGTTTTTTTGGAAAGACCTTTGCACTCACCGATCGCGGGTTTTTAAATATAACCACGCCTCTTCAATGCCTAAATTCATCATTTGTTGAAGGTTTATCGGCCAGAAAAGACCTTCAATAGCAAAACATTCAGTGAGTCGCTACACGTCGCATGTCGAACTTCTTGCTTAGAGCGAAAATACCTTTACAAATATCCACCTTCTATGGAGATCAATAGGTCTTCGTGCGAATTAACCAGCTAGAGACAAATTAAAGCTTTACAACGTTATCTTAACGTTTTCTTGAAAGAAGAAGGTTGTGTACCATTCAGAATTGACAGAGTTATGCTGCTCTCATTATCTATCATGGGGATATCTAACTGGAACAAGATCTGCCTATAGCTCTATGCTCTGTTCGATCTTTACTCTGTGTCTCTACAAACTGTTTACCATATGAACGAATGGTTTCTCATTCCAGAAGAACTTCTAATTGGGTATCACCAAAATTACTGATGACGTGAGGAGTGCGTTCGTAATCTATGGGTTAGGTGAGACAGTGTACATGTCAGTTTGAACGATTAGGGCCGATTTGTAAATCAACACTGTGAAAATTTGATTTTGACATTGGAATGTGTTGTTTACATTTTACTTTAACTGGGGAAAAATATGGTTTCTACCTTCAAACTTTTTACCAGTGGAATTTGAAAATCTGTTGAAAGTGTAACTGGAAGGTTACTTTAACCCACAGAATACCGATTACCGTTGCATTAACCTCTATAAATAAGACCATGTGTACATATTACACGAATTGTGCATATCAGGTTAATAGTTTCCCCGATCGCAAAATTAGGGAACTAGGAGAGTACTCTCGGCGATTCTCGTGGTGCGTTTGTGTACGCTGTGGTGTAGAGTGTGAGGTGTATATGAAATGTTCCCTGAACGCTCACTTTTCACACAAGTATATCTCTTAAACTCAAAGCTTGGATAGTAGTGGTGAAAATAGTATATACAACAAGGTGGTGAAGTCATTTATAAGCCTAGCACCTTATATAAAATAATTTTGGTGTTCGGTCAATAATAATAGCCTTCAACCACTTTGGTGTATAATATACTATTTTTTAGCGACTATCAAGTTGTAATGAATCAAGTGTGGAATATTCATTCACTATCTTAATTTTGTTTAGTCATATTCCTGCCCAAGAAACATGACGTGGTTTTTGTTTACTGCAGCAACTGATTCTCGACCAATTGTCACCAATTTCTAAAATAATATATACCTTTGATACTTGTAGATGCTAGAAGAAAAACATTGATCACTAGGAAATTTTCACTTTTCTGGCAATGAAGATAAATTAATCAGCTTTGCATCTTCCTTTATGACTATTATGTGAAATCTACTCTGTTTGTTTATAAATTTTCATATAAAACATTTTCAAACAAATATTTCATCTTTATGAGTGATATTTTCAAAAGTGAGCTCATATTATGAAAAATATAAAGTAGTGGAATAAGCACAATAAAGTAAGGTGGGCTTACCTCAATTTTCGTTCTACCAACTTTTCCTTTTCCGTGATGGACCTAATAACTCTCTAGATATAGCATGGTGCTGTTCTTTTGAGATAAACAATATATTATGATAGATGAGCATCTCTTCTCCAAACTGTTCGTCAACAGTGTCCAACAGATCTACTACGGATTCCGTTTCTAAGGACCATCTGGTAGTAACTAACATTGTAAATATCCATTCAGTTTCAGATGAAACTTCTAGTTTCTGATACAAAACATGACTTTAAGCCTCAGATAAGTCTTGCAGGATTCACTCAAGTCTCCTGTTTTTGATGAAAACTAACCTCTCGTTTTATCTCCTCGTTATTTTGCCATTTTTGTGTCGCTGTTGTCAACCTTCCACATTACCAAATTTCTCTTCCTGGCCTCTTTATAATCTACTATAGTGTATTTTTATCATTTTGAAGAGTTCATTATAAATTCAAAAACGTGCCTGAAACACTTCAGGGTAATTCAAAGAATCCAACAGAATTGTAAGCGCTTCTTCATGTGAATAAGTGCTCAGTTAGCAACTTTCGTTAGATTCTTCGTGTATAGTGAATCGCAGGTAGCGAGGACAATAGAACACTGCTACCACTGTCATTAAAATATATTAAGAAGTGATAAATTTGCCGTGACAGTGCAGAGTAGTTGGGTAAGAATAAGTGAGTAAGTTCTACATATATTTTAAGAATGATTTGTTAAAAACTTGCAGATGATGTACCCAATTAATGCGCAAGATGCAATTGGGCGGAGTACTATGAGAGTACTGTTTTCTACCCTAAGTAGGTAGTATGTGCACGTAATTTTTGTGTTCAGGTTTTAGGTTTCCACGTTTAAATATCCTACTTATTGTCCATAGTTATTCGCTTTTGGAGAATTGAGATACAATTGATATGGTGCTATCAATATGATAAAAATATATTATAAGTCAATATTTTTCATTTAATTATTTTCCTTCAACCTTTTTTTTCCTATCACAATCCAGCAATCGACTTCAGAATTTTTTTTTCAACACTTTATGCTATTTTTGAACTACATTTATTACCTCTCAAAAAAATTGTGATCATGTTCTTAATTTATTAATGTCCATAGTACACCACTGGTGTGTATATTTAAACTGTGTGTACATATTGTCGTGAATGAAAAATAGATTCAATTAGAATACAAAAATAATTCTGGAATCGAGATCACAAAAGGTTAATTGTGACGAAGTGTGCCGCTCTATACCATCAAAAGCAGTGACGAGACGATGTTTGACAACTTTGAAATGCAACGTATGTTGTTGACATTTATTGTGAGATTAATGGATCATAAAAAAACATGTTGAATCAAATATACAGAGTGTTTATTAAAAATGGTCAAGAAGAGCCTTAGCATATAATATTGAGATCTAAAGTAGGTAAGAAATAAATGGTAAAGGTATAGGGATTGTTGTCGGTAAAAGTGTATTAAAGTGTATTAAGTGTATTAAACACAAGGTCTGTAAACTTGGTTTGGCAAAGTATTAAGTGAGTAACTATACATAATTATAATCAACGTAATATATTTATATTTGGTTTTATTACTTGTCAACAGGAAACTCCAGACGACGGCCCTTAACCCTAAGCTTCACTTAAAATAGTCGGTGCAAGTGGCCATTAGTAAGGAAAGGAGCTTAAATCATTTTTTCTAAGCCCATAAAACAACTGCAATATTATGAATTCACTGTTTCTTACAATATACAGTGTGGAAACCACTTATGGAATAAAATTCTTTGTCATTATTGTACAAAATTATGAAAAATGACGAGACTCGTCAACTTTTGAATTGAGTTGTGCGTTATGTAAACATAAATTTAAATGTACAGGGTAATTCACGCAAGTATGCCATAGTCGGCTTTTTTTTTAATAAAACACCCTGTATATTTGCATATTTTTGAAATCTCTAAATGAACCGATTATACAGGGTGAAATTTTTATTTTTACAGTTATTAAACACATACATAAAATATCTGATGTATTTGATTTTAATACATTAAAATAAATGCTCAAAATGTTCTCCACCTAGTTGTTGGCAATAGCACAGTCTCCTATAGAACTCCTCCTTAACTTTGTTTAAAGTTTGAGGTGAAATATTCCGTATTTCTTCAGTTATCCTGTCTTTGAGGTCTACAATGCTAGTTGAGATAACCCCACAGAAAAAAATCTAACGGCGTAAGGTCTGGCGATCTAGCTGGCCACTCAATAGTACATCTTCGTTCAATCCATTTATTGGGGAAGATTTCATCTAATTAAGTTCTTACCATTGAAGCATAATGGGGTGTTGCCCCGTCCTGCTGGAACCAAACATTTTCATTCGGTAAGCTAGGATCTATATTGCGTTGGGATATAGGTTTGCCAATGCAGGAATAACTTTATTTCTAAGCATATTTAAATATTTCTCAGCTGTCAAATTTCCATCTATAAATATAGGACCAATAATATGGTCGCCTATGATACCGGCCCAAACGTTCACCTTTTGAGGGTACTGAGTGTGTGTCTCACGCATCCAATTAGGATTCTCTGCTGACCAATATCTACAGTTCTGTCGGTTTACCTCTCCATTCAATGTGAATGTTGGTTTGTCAGAAAAAAGAGTGGTTGTAAGAGCTATCTCATTTCTGTTCAGCTCATTCATCAATCTTTCGCAGAAATCCATTCTACGATCTGGATCGTCTTCTGTTAACTCCTGCACAAAAGTTCATTTGTGGGGATAATGTTTTTCTTTATGGAGACATCTTAGAACAGTTGTATGAGTAACATTGTTTTCACGGGCAATTTGACGTGTACTTGAAGTTGGATTCTCTTCGACACTTAACAAAATATCCACTTTCACATCATCTTCAACGAAGTGTGGTTTTCTTTTCAATGGTTTGACATGTCCAGGTTCTCTGAATTGTGCATGAATTTTAGACACAGTACTTTGTGAAATATTAGGCAATTCGGGATACCTGTGATTGAATAAGTTTGCCACTTCAACTTGACTTCTGCAGTTATCCCCGTACCCGATCATCATTAAAATCTCAATTCGGTGAGTCTCAGTTAATTATTTCATTGTTATGTCGACAAGGAAAGAGTGTTTGACAAAGCCTTTACTTTTTCAGTATAAACTGTCAACACATCAACAACTGACAGAATAGAAAACAATCCACATTATTTACCAATTTAAAACAATCCACATTATTTACCGTTTTGTCTAATTATTGGCGTTTTTAGGCAATTTTTAGGTATTCACAATAAAATTCTTAGGCGTAGCAGGTTTTGTTTAATATACAAATACGTCTAATAATTAGTTAGTTTAGATTTTTAATAAATCCATATTTAGCTAATTTAAAAAGTACCAATATTTCAAGTGTAATAAATTATTAATTTTAAAATTTCACCCTGTATAATTCATAATTGACCATACATTATTTAGTTTGTTGGAATCGGTTCATTAAGAGGATTTCAAAAGTATGCAAATATACAGGGTGTTTCATTAAAAAAAACACTGACTATGGCATACTTGCGTGAATCACCCTGTACATTTAAATTTATGTTCACATAACGCACAACTCAATTCAAAAGTTGATGTGTCTCGGCATTTTTTATAATTTTCTAAAATAATGACATAAAGAATTTTATTCCATAAGTGGTTTCCACACTGTATAATAAAATTAATCGATCTTGCTTGTAGATTTGAATCAAGTGATAATTGATAAATTTTGTTTTTCCTACATCTTTAGAGGACCAAAATTATTTCTTTCAGACTACTATTTGAACAACAACTAATTTTGAATCCACCCTTGTAACAGGAACGTAAAAATTTCAAACTTTTTTAATTAAAATTAAGTTATTTCATGAACGTTAACACTCGCTTATTTACTGTATATAAATTAATTGCAATTACCTTATATTTTCTGAGTGAATTCACTTTAAAAAATTGCTGGTAGGTACTCCCTCAATTGCCCATAAATCCCCGGTAAATAAATCTCCTGTTTTCATGTTGCTGGTCAAAGTAGAGCTGCAGAGCAGGAGCAACGGCGATGAAGCAACGAAAACTCGGTATAGGCCAGTCGAAATACGATACGTTAATGATTGGAATTGTAGTAAAACTCTGCTAATTAAATTTTTCAATCAGCTGTATCTTTTTTATATTAGCATTTACCGCACTCATCCTATAACTATCCATAGAGGAGTCATCGGTAGTCTTATTTTAGCATCATCAATTAAATTTTTTTGACGTTCTATGTCCGTCAACATTTTTTTTAATCGGATCTCCTCCACGATGCGGTTTTTTGTAATGCCTCAATTTATTGCAGTTTTAAACTGTCTTAGATTCGTAAGCTCAAGACTTCAGAGCCTATAGGGCAGTCTGGCCAACAAACGAAATATATTTTCTGGTTGAGTTTGAGGTACTCTTAAGCACTAGAATCTATTGCTAATTGTTTCGTTTGAAACATTGTTGGAGTGCTTCCCAGTGCTGTTATTTTACTATTGTTTTGTTTGTTTTGTTTTGTGTTAATCCATGCTCCCTTTACGCAGACACAAAGTTCTTGTGTATCTTCATGGATTGGTAACTCCAGCCCTTAGTATCTGAATATGTCCCGTTAGATCACCGGGTAGCAAACTGGAGGGGAAAGGGTGATGTGATAAAGTAGGTACCTAGCTGGTTCGAGGTTGATAAAATGTAATATAAGAAAAAAGTTACCTTTCTTTTCCATCTGTTGAGAGCCTGTTGTCGTAATGTAAATTTAACCTGCAAGTATACACCAACAGAAAGTTGGACGAAGGACCAGTCTATGTAAAGGCACAGACACCTAGATCAGAGAAACTAGAGAACTTGGATGATAGGTTATTAATAAAAAGTCAACCTTCCAGTAGCAAAGTTTATTACGATTTTTTTGTGCCCCGTAGTGATGAGCAAAATTGGTATTGGTCTTGGTCTTGCGAAAAAGCAAGACCAAGACCGAGACCAAAACCATTCTTCGACTCGCAAGACCAAGACCAAGACAGAATGAACAAGAACAAGACTAATACCAAGACCAAGACTAAATACGCAAGACTCAACCAAAAATTCTTTTTCACAGTAACTATATGAGATACAATATTTGTAACAGCTTCAACATATGCTTTTCTCGGTTAAACAACGAGTCAGCTCGATGGTTGCTATGTATTAATTCATGGGCATCCATAAGAAATCAATAAAAATAACTTAATAATGAGCTAATAGAATATTTATAATTTCAAAGTGCAATAAAATGAAGTATTTTACAAAATAATGATTGATTTTAAACGATCTATTCACAATCCATCTTTGAATAAGAATAAGAAATAATGTCTCAATGAACTTTTTTCAATTCAAAGATGGTAAATTTGGGTTTAAAAATGTTTGTTGCATAAAAATAAAATGTTTTGGAAGTTGTTCGTTAAGAAATTATGGCAAGACCAAGACTAAAATCAAGACCAAACAAAATACAGCAAGACCAAGACCAAGACCGAGACCAGACAGATTTGAGCAAGACCAAGATCAAGACTGAATAAGCAAGACCAAGACCAAGACCGAGACTCTTCGAGTCTTGGTCTTGGTCTTGCTTTGCTCATCACTAGTGCCCCGATGAGGAAACTTGCAAAAAAAACTTTTATAATTTGAATATTACATACATAATCGAGGCAAAACACTTTTGAATCAATGTTCTAGAGCTCGGTTACCACGAAATTTAACATTATCTACAGCAACAAAGATAAAATCGTTGACAAAGTTTTTTATTTACACAAAAATGGTAAACCGGAAGCGACAAAATCACTATTAGACCGTTGATTTAGCAAAGGTCGTAAGACGATAATTTGTAAAGGGAATATGGCCAGATGATTTGGCAACCCCTTATTTTTAGGTTTCACAGGCGGTTTTGAAATTCCTGCGCACTCGCTTGAGACCACGCGACCAGACGCCATTCGAAAAAGACAGATATATACGAGGTAAATCCGAATTATTAGTAATTATTTATTTGAAGAAATCTATTATAGGAATTCAAATGGAATTTCTACATAAACATTGAACTCAAAGGTTAGCTGGGCGTTTTCCAGAGCGATCCTGTGTTCCTGTGTACATGCATATTATGTAGTAGATGAAACTATAGAAACATCTCTAAGGATGCGCTGGGAACGCTCTCCTTGCACCCGTGATTCCCATGCAGACGTGTCGCTTTTTCACCAAACTAACGTAGCATAGGTTAGAATTGATCTGACAACTGTTGGGATTGACCTCCGAGGATTGAACTCATTTGATTATAGTAGATTTGTTCATTGGTAGACAAATTGTGAAGAGGCAGTTTAAATATTCACTGCTTAATTATTGATTTCGTGTCTTTGCTCACCGCTTTCACGTGACAGTACGACACATCTACTAATATTTTCCTGACTGGCCTATAACAGCAACCCGAAGCCGGTAATGCATTTAATGTTTTATTCAAATGACGTCGGTGGGACCGTAAATCAAGCGCTTGGGACCACCCATGCGACCGTGCTGGTCTCGGACACCCGACACTAGCGCCAAAAATGTTAACAAGACACATGACAACTGCCGGCAGAGGTGTCGGTCGGCCGCCACCGAGCCAGGGGCCCGGGGGCGGACTCAAGGCCCTATTCCCATCGACAAACGGCCTTAATCAACTTTTTTTCACGGTTGGGGTTTGTCTCATGATACTAGTAAATGAATGGTAGCTTTGTAAGTATGTGGTAGTTATTCAAAATCATAAATCAGGTAAAAAACAGACTAGACAACTTGAAATTTTATTGCTACGTAAAAGTGGAAGATAAATAATATTGATATGATTTTATTCTTGATTAGTATTACTTTTCTGTCATCAAATCAAAGCTCGTTGTTGAGCTTTAGATCGTAAATCAATAAAATCACGTAACCTCTGACTTTCTAATAAAACAATTAAATTTTTTATCATTTAAAATTCTGATATGCAAACGACTTTTCATCAAATTAATTCACTCAATCACTGTTGATTATTACACAGATGCGATGACTTTCATCCAATTGATTAGAATATGTGCTGTAAACAGTAGTACACTAATAACGATCGTAGAAATCTGATAAGATGATTGAGTAAATAAATTAGACGTAATTGAAGTTGGCCTTAATCTGTTTTAAAATCTTGTTTCATAATCAGGTTATTTGTTAGAACGACTTGAATCCAAAATATTAATTAGTTTCATGTTAGATATTTCTTTGATTTAATGAACAGATACATTTAAAAAAAGAGAAAATTACGAGTTAACTTAGGTACATATACGTAAAATTATATTCAATAGCCTTCTTGGTATGCGTCATGGTTTGTGACATATATCCGGGTTTTCGGTGGGACTTTAGAAAATGACGTAAGACACATTGCCGCTACGAAAGATGCGTCTGCATCCTATTTTGAAATAGGAATGTTGCAATTTCTCCTGATTGATAGGTTGCGCTTACACGTAATCTAAACATGAACTAATCATGTTTTTCAAGTGGATGATTAGGGTTGACATTTGTAATACATTTAAACGGTTCATGATTGTGATATTGTGATTAGGATTAATCACAGACCTGCCTCTTTTCCATTTCTTTCAACGTAATGTGTTAGAAGGACATTAACAATCTATGACGCACGTAAAAAAGGTTATTATATGAACTCTATCTCGTTTGTTACATAATCCACACATTTCACATATTATTTAAGTAATTGGTTGAATTAAGCCATTAAGCCACCTGTCACTCTTAATTATTGTCAGCATTATGATATAAACTTTTAATTATTAAACAATTATAGCAAGGCTAGGTACGAGGATTGTCTTCCAAGTGCTGAATATAACAATATAGTTTGCACCTGTCTCAGCATATATCAAGTGTCAACATTAACTGTTATGTTAAGTTTCTAACTCCTTTGCTCAAATCTGTACCTTAACTGAATTTTTAAAGTTGATGAGTCTGTCGAAAAATGGAATTGAAAACATTTTCAACAAGAATGCCTTGCTGAGCTGGTTTCTGTTTTCAGGAGTGAAGTACGAGCAGAAATAAAGGAGTTTAAAAGCTCCAGATTTACAGGATGTTTCAAAAAAAGATGACCCCGTCTCTAGAAGAGGTAGAAAACTGGAAAATAATTGGGGACTGCTTACTAAGCAATTCTTGTAGCGCAATACGTATAAACCCAACTAACATTTTAAGTCGTAAAACCGTAAAACTGACTATCTAGTCAACCTTCAAGTCATTTTTACTAGTCGTTGTTACGTTCTAAATACGTCGTTAACACGTAACCACTACCAAAATGGGGAACACATTTGTGGTAACTACAACGTCGTGAAAACGTTGCAGTGACGGACACAAAGACGTAATAATACCGTTTTAACGACGTCATAATAACGTAATAAAGTAGTAATTCTGACAACATATTTTCTATCCTCCTCGGCGATAAGTGAAACAACATTTTATTTCTTTATCTTTTATAGTTTTGATATAAACTCCCAAACTATGGTGGCTTGCTCTACATAATCACAATAATATAATATTGGTAAATAATACAAAGTAACACACGCTCAATTCAGAGGTCCCTTATAGCTTCGAAAACATAAACCGGGCATACTTTACTGATAATATGGCTACTTTTAGCTCTTAATTTATCATTCGCCTCCAAAATAATCAGTTTTTCTATGAAAATGTTAAGAGTAATGCGGTCTTGAAATTAATTTCAAATCGATAAAATGTATAAAAGGCTTTTTTTACATTTAGTTTAGTCAAAAAAATGATATATCAACAATGTTCTGAGCTTAAAAGTAGGTTGAAGTATAATTTCGACAATAATTTTGAATTACACAAAATTGAAAGTGATAATCATTATGGCGTCCAAAATAATAACGACCCTTAAGTTAAATTCACTTCATGGTTAATTTATTCGGTAATTGTGACTTTGCAGTTCTTTTGAATATGTCTCATTTAGGTAAAAAAACCAAAAAGTAATTTTTGAAGTAACGATTTCCAACAAAATACCAATAATCTGACCAAAAAGTCACAAACCTATCAGTAATAAACTGTTGAAACATTTACGTCATAAACACAAGCATTGGCAACTTAACAGTGAATCGGCTGTAAAGTAAAATTGGAAACGTAATTATAACCACAGCAATTTTACGTATAAGTGAAAATAACTTATAGGTAATATTTAAGTGAAACTAATGGTGATTATTATCGCCAAAATTTTACTTATGAGTAAAAATAATGTATAAGTGATTCTAAGAGGAATGTTTTCGTAAAAATAACTTTAATTGTTACTGTTACGTTATAGGTAATACTCTAAGTAAATCATTCGTATTATTGACCTTATAAATTCACTCTATTGTATGTTCTTACGATAAAGGTATTATTTTCGTAAAAAACACGGAATTATTACCAAGGATAGGTTATAGTTCCTAAGACTAGAGTATTTATGACTTAAATTGTTAGTTGGGAAGGACCCCGCGCTTTTCTTATGACAAAGTGGCGTTCCGTCAAATGTTATAAATTTTGGATATGATGTTGTACCTGAGTTCTTGACCAAAAATATCCATGGGACCAATTCAATCCTATGACTAGCTTCCGATATACAGGGTATTGAAGTTGAAAAATCTTTGTTTTTCGTGACCACGTAATTTTATTATTAACAAATAAATATGCAATTTTAATTGATAGTACCATTGATATGTTTTAGTTTATCATAAACTTACACATTAATAGTTCAAAATGTCAACATATACAGTGTCAGGTCAGAAATAAAAAGTTACTTCATATTCAATGTTCTAGCATCAAGTATACTAGTTCCAGAGTTTACAAATTTCTGAATCACCCTGTATTTTATAATTAGAATCGTCAAAATGTAAGTTTAAGTGTACTAAAGGTCTAAAAATGTATTAATTGTGGGAAAACAAACAAAAAAACAGACAGGAGAAAATTAGGTATATAATTAATATTCCTAAGAGTAATAGTAAGTATTCACATACTTGTAATTAAATGACCTAGCAAAGAGGAAAATACGGGGACTACACACTTCTCGCCCAGAGGTCGTAGATCCGTCAAAATATTCAATTTATTTTGTTCTGTAATAAGCTTAAAATAGTGAAAGAGCTGAAAAGATTTCATAATCTTACTATGACCAGTTTTTTAGAAACAGGGTCCTGAGGGTGGATGAGGTATCGATTAAAGTTAACTTTATGGAAAAACCAGGTTTTCATAATTTGATAATTGCTCTGTTCTGTCGGTTCTGTCAACAATTTGGCATTCAAAACCGCAATTAATTATATTGTGAATATTTTGATTGCTTTTACTTTGTTTCCTTTGAATTTTGCAATGTTAACAAACGATATCGAAGATATTTTTGAAGAACTTTCAACCGACGATGAAGAAGATGCTATGAATATTATTGAAGGCCCTCGGCGACAAAATATATTTAGGAATCGGCTGGACCATTTCACTTTGTGGAACGAAACAAAACTACACTAATGATAGAAGAGATTCAATTTCCTCATTGGAAAAGTTTATGGCTCGTCTATCCATTCAGACAGAAACAAATAAAATAAAAATTCGACACTGGGAACGAAATAACAAATACACCAAACAGACATATCGAACCAAGACCATAAAACTAAAGTCAAAATGTCAAAACTGTAGGCAATAGAGAATATTTCTCTATGCTCCAGGCTATTCTTCTTTTTATTTTTCTCATTTTTTTTTGAAAATGAAACTTTTATTATTATTAATTTACTGTAGTACATGCCTACAGGATGATTAAATGCTTGTAATTTATTCATCTTTTTATCAATAGTTCGGTACACTTCAGTATGTATCCATAAATAAAAATGTGATTATAATATCGTTCATATCCCTATTCTGCTGAGTACTCTACCCTCAGGACCCTGTTTCCTGTTTCTGAAAAACTGGTCATAGTAAGATTATGAAATCTTCTCAGCTCATTTATTATTTTAAGCTTATTACAAAACAAAATAAATTGAACATTTTGACGGATCTAATTATAAAATACAGGGTAATTCAGAAAAAGTGTATTTTCTTTAATTTTTGTCGGTTTAATAACAAGATGTATGTGCAAATCACCCTATATTTTAAGAAAAGTACTAATATCTAGGTAACCAATATGTTTTAAACATCAAAAATTAATTTTAAAATACATGGTGTAACTTATTTATTTCATATAGAAAAAAACTAATTTCAGGTTGCATTAAGAATCGCCCTGTATGGAATACCTCTATAACTAGTATATTTGATGCCAGAACATTGAATATGAAGTAACTTTTTATTTCTGACCTTGTTTTCATTAAATATAAGAATTTCTTAGAATTCCAAAAATTCGTCCTTGTGTAATTGAGTCCCACCCTGTATATGTTGACATTTTGAACTATTTATGTGTAAGTTTACGATAAACTAGAACATATCATTGGTACTATTAATTGAAAATGCATATTTATTTGTTAATAATAAAATTACATGGTCACGAAAAACAAGGATTTTTCAACTTTAATACCCTGTATATTGGAAACTAGTCATAGGATTGAATTGGTCCTATTGACACTTTTGGTCAAGAAGTCGAGTACAACATCACATCCAAAATTTATAACATTTGACGGAACGTCACTTTGTCATAAGAAAAGCGCGGGGTCCTTTCTCACGATTTTTCCAAAACTACTGGCAACATTATAATGAAATTGTATACGAATATTTTTCAGAAGCTGATACATCCAATAAATTTGTTTTTATATCTAACTCTCATAGAGGACGCTAGTTACATGGATTGTACCAAGTAGTATGTTACATACTAGGTTAGATTTATTAATAAAAAGTTCACGTGAACTTAAACATCATTCAATTTTACACCAAAAAGGTACTCTTGGTGAAACTCGATACTGTATACCGTTCTCGGAATGTTTTGATTTGAAAATTATGAAGTAATAACCGATACTGGTATAAAATAATGATAAAGTTTTCTGTTTTCTATGTGTAACTCGACAGTAACATTTTCTTTGACACGTCCATTCTCCCTAATAACCGTCAGTGTATACACAATCCATTTGATTCTCGCCTTCAATTTCAATGGTTTAATAAAAAAAGCGGAATCGACTGTCGAGAGGGGTGAGAGTGAAATTTTGCGAATGCGATTTTCAATTTAAAACTTTTCGGAATGCATGACAAATCAACAACTTGCTACGCGTCGTTCTCGATGACGTCAACTTCATTCGTGAAACTTATTTAAATTCCAAAGTTTCAATTGCCGACACATAATACACTAGTGAATTGTTGTGTCAAATTGATGCCGGAGGGAGCAGACTGACTGTTTCGAATTTCATGCTAGCAGTGGAAATTAAATACTGTAGGGTGATATACTTTTTAGTTTTTATTACATTATATAGGTTTATTCAATTGAAAACAAGCGTGATGGTGGAAAAATTAAAAAAAAATTATTTATAAATCTCTTTTTAATTATTTTAAACTACCTATAATTAGTCTATTAGTAAAATTATCCTGAATTGCCGATTCCTTAGCCAGGGAAGCGGCTGGACTAAGACTTTTAGGACCCAGCGACAACTACGGCCTGACGCATTTGCGGAACTTGCCAAAGATAAATCAAAATAGAAAAGCGTACTCGTGCCCACCGTTGACCTCAAGGCTTTAAATGGAGACGGAATTTGACGAGCGCTGACGATCTTCGTGGCGTGATAGAAGCACACCCGAAGTGTACATGTGCTGGGTCATAACCTGGAGTTAATATCGACGATGAAGCGACTCACGTCAGCTGATTATTAAACGCTTAGAAAAGTGATTGGTAGAGGGGTTGGAAAGCCGAGCTATATTTTGATCTAAATGAGAGCATGTGAAGCGAAATAATTAGAATCAAGAGCTGTGCTTGGACATAATAAGTTGTTGGTCGTTCTTTTCTAGATTTAATAATTTTTTTTCAAAGGAGCCATCCCTCCACCGTCCCCACCTCAGCCTCCTGGGCTTATTGTGGATCCTTCTAGTGTTCTGACTACAGCCTATTCAGCCAATCCGTTCCCTGTATTAGCTCATACAGGTTCTTTGTTGGTTGGTTGTAGAAGTCTTCTGGAGTCATTTGGGGTCTACCATACAGTTTCTGCTTCCTGTGGTTCAGCGTCTCACAGTTGCATAATATATGCAGAGCCGCTTCGGTGTCCTTTTTTCATCTTCTGCATGTAAGGTCTCCATTATACAGCCCTATTTTGTTCAGGTGCTCCTTTGTGGGAAAGTGTCCCGTTATAGTGCGTAGTTTGTTCCTGCTCATTGAGAGCAGTTCTTTTGCTATTTTTTCTGATGGTTCTTTTATGCATTTATTCCCATGTGTTTGCTGGGCGTATTCTTTCAGTGTTTATTCTGTTGTTCTTTTACCCACCCTCCTAACCATGACCTAGGTGAGCATCTGGGAATGCCCACAGCTGGTTCGGGTCCGTTCATTAGGGTTGACGATCCTGTTCTTGCGAGTTCGTCAGCTTTTTCATTGCCAGCGATTCCTTCGTGACCTGAGACCCGCTCCAGTGTTACACTATTCCGAGATTTACTAATTAAATAGACTAGCAAGGACAATATCAAAAAAGTTCATTGCAGTTTTCGCAGGTCTTTGTATGATTTGTCTGATATTGGATCTGCAGATGTGAAGTAAGTGATGCATATTACTGTTTCGTTTGTCTTCCTCTTTCGAATAATTCTTGATGCTGTAAAGTGTTCTTTATTTTCAGATTTTGGTCACACCTATGTTCACTACGAGCCACCACTGATGGAATTGTGTACTTTGAGTGTAGATTGGATGCCTGAGAAAATTTCAATTGAGCTGTGTGTTCTCTCCTGTTTTTTTAATGTCTTCAACTTCTCCAAAACATTCATTTAAATCAACAGACTTGATCGAATTTAATACAGTTGAACCGAAATATTGAAAAAAATACATTTATCTCAATAAAACACGCACAATTCACGCCAATAATCCTAGTGATATCGCTAGATATTATCAACATTATGTACCTATTTCGTGTGTGGAGTTATTATGTATTAAAGTAAGTTTTTTAGTGTTAATAAATCAGTTGGAAGTGACTCGGAGCGTATTTTGTCGCCGTATCTTTTCCACACTTGTAGTCAATAGATAATGTTTCCACTAAATAAACTACAAAATTGATCGCACTCGCCACCCTCCACCGAAACTAATAACATTTGATAGATTTATCTGTTTATTGCCATTTTACAATTCACACCGTCGCGTGGGTGGTTATAATAGTACGAATACGAGCAATTAGGAGACCCTCTATGGGCACAAATGGAAATTTTAATTTAGAATGTATTCATTTAAAAAAAGCAACGGAAATTCCATATACAAAAATAATCTCATAAGTGTTGTGCCTTAGGATTATGAAGTGGAATTCGCAAATATGTGGTTGGAGGTTTCTTCTTCCATGCCGCAAAATCTTCCTACCCACTATTTTGAGCTTTTTCGCTTTTGCACTACTGTGCAGCATCCCAAAGATTACATATTATAAATGTAAACCTCAAAAATCTATATTCTATGAACAAGGATAAATAGATGTCAAACATAATGGTATAATACCATTATAACGCATTACAGAGCCTTTGAAAATCAAAGAACAAAGACCCTTCACTAAGAAGCAATAACTACACAACTACTTCCCCGGCTATATGCCACGAAGGACATTGAATTACACTTCAAAGTTAAACGGGGCTGGTATATCCGCAAGATAGAACCAACCATATTAGTTTGCAATTCGAAAGGCAATATCACTTATAGACCAGTTTCGGCGTATTTGGGCCTCATCAGTACAAGGTGGATATCATCCGACCAGAAGATCTGAGAGCATAATTCTGGACTGGACGAAATCATTGATATCATACAAATACATCAATCTCAGTAAAGAAATCGTTGAATATGCGATAACAGTGGCATTCCCTGATCTAACCACAAACTAATAAAATTCCTTAGACATGAGGAGGTCCAGTGCTGTTCAATCTTTATGTCAGTGATATTGCTGATGTTATATGCAACTCAGAAATTTTGATGTTTACAGATGATCTAAAATTATTCAAGTGTATAGTCACTGCTAATGACACTATCTTGTTACAGAGTGATTTGGACAATCTTTCAAATTGGTGCAATGTAAACCTGTTGAAGGTTAATCCTACTAAGTGTCAACAAATTTAATTTTTCAGGAACAACAACCCTATTTCAACATCTTACATGCTGCATGAACAATGCTCCACTTAATCATAAGTGAGAGAAGCGTTAGATACTTAGGTGTCGTTTTATATCATAAGTTATTATTTCAATCGCATATTTCTAAGATAGCGAATAATAGATTAGATTTAAACTTCAACTTTAACTTTTTTACAATAGAGTACACGCATATTTCATGTTTTGATTGGATATTAATTTTTAATAGTAAATATGATATCAAAAATTACTAACAATGGGAAATAAACCAGTTTCCATTGGAAATTACTCCCAAATTTTAAAATGAAATTCAAATTTCAATGCACTTTCCGACCACAACCCGAGGATTTCCGAACGCTACCGATGATACGTGTGATGTAATATCTCTTGTGGTTACTTATGTCAATATGGCCGGTATTGCATTAGTTAATGTGTAGTTGTGTGTTAATATTGTATTTTAATCAACTATTAATTGCTTCATCGACGTGAAAATATCATTAATATATCGAAATTTTACAAATATATTGTGGAGTCATCTAAAAACAGTTAGTTTCATTTAAAACCATATTATCATTAATATCATTTATACAGTGCTTTTCAGATAAAAGTATCCACCTTTAATAACTTTTGTAATACTGGTATTTAGAAAAAATCCAAAAACACGTTAATTTATGTTGGAAGGGGCAAGCATTATGGCTTATTTAAACTTACTGGAAAAGCCACCCCCTCACCCCTAGCAGCATCCCCTTTATTTTTTTAAATTACTTTTAATATTTTTTATGTAAAATTTGGATTCTTCTCTTTGAGCTGATTTCAAAAATGTTTAATACTTGTAGGTTAAAGTGGTTAGTTTATGAGATAAACAATTTTTCTTTTAAGAGCACAAAGTTTACTTATTATTTACTTTCACCTTATTTGCCTGTACTAAAATGGGTTGTACAAGAGTTCAAACTCTTTAATCTTTTTAACTGTGCTATTTATTCTACTTAAAAAATCCAAAAACAAAAAACTCTACTTTTTATTAAAGTTTGACATTGTCAACTAGAATTTGTAGTCACTATTGATAGTGTAATTTGATACATTATTAATTTTGTTTCTCTGAAATGGTTTATTCTTTGCTAGAAAGAATTGAAATTGTAGGTTTATACTACCAAAATAATAATTGTGCAAGAGCTGCTGCTAGAATATTTAACGAATTACATAATGCTTGCCCCTTCCAACATAAATTGACGTGTTTTTGGATTTTTCCTAAATACCAGTATTACAAAAGTTATCAAAGGTGGATACTTTTATCTGAAAAGCACTGTATATTTGTTTGAGACCATTACGTGTTTGTGTGTGCTTTTTTTTATTCCTAAAAGTCAACGTAAAGTGGAAAGTGGTCATAAATATTCGATATTTCCGAGGATATTTTAAAACTTTTGGAAGAATATATTCTATTAACTAGTTCAGTGACGATTCTTTCATATTTTGTGAGTAAAGATATGGCTAGCTAAGGTTTTGTAAAAGCACAAACTGATAACTTGCCCAAAGTAGACTCATTTATGCTGCTTGAATTTATGAAGTCAAAATAAGAGGAGTTAAAGCATTACCGTAAGTACGATTTAAACTTTGTTTTATTTATATAATATATTATTATACCAACCATATTTCGATGTGTGGTCGTAAGAAAATGATGTTTTTATGGTTGATTCCTAGACAAATAGGTACATAACCTCAAACTATTTAAGAATAAAAACTACCAGCATAGAAGTAGGTACTTACATTAAAATGGTCTTCACAAACAAAGGTAGTACTATTTGTCAAAATATCGTCTTTGTTTCGACGCATATAGCTTGCAACCATAATGCCCTTCTTTAAAGTGTATTTTTGCTTGCGCCACTAGGTAGGGTAACAATTATTTTGTCTGGAGTTTTAATAGACGTCGATTTACACACTGGAAAAATGCAATACTTGGAATACAAAGGTATTTTTCGGCTTTATCCATTTTTAAAGCTTTCAGAAACAAATTAACCTAACCTGATAAAGCGTCAATTCCCACCAATAGCAAAATTTATGGTTGTACCCTATCAATGGTGCAATTAATTGTCCTGATTTATTAGCACTCATCAACTTCAATGTTAATGGCAGAAGAACTAGAAATGGTGAAATATTCAATATTCCATTTCATTCAACGGACTATGGACAAAATGAATCCATCACGAGAGTTCTCAGAATTGCCAATGACATTAATTTTAGTATAGAACTTTTTAATACCTCAATTCCCACTTTTCCCACTTTTAAAAACTTCCGATTTCAATTTTCATTATAGGTAATTTAAATTGCAATATCTTGTTTTATATTTCATATTGTATTTCATTGATTTCCTGTTATATGTTGTAATATTTTGTGCATTTTTTAGTATTGTATTTTTATTTTTGTATTTTGTATTCGCCCACTTTCATTCTTTCAATCTTTTAGTATATTTTTGTATTAAAATGTTATGACCGTTAAATAAATAAATTAAAAAAATGATATTATGTTGCTTTATTCAATAAGGACCTATCTTCTGTTGAGTGCAATTTGTGATGAAATTGATGCAAGTTGTGATTCAAGTGTATTTATAAAAATTTCAAATGTACTTCAATTTTCGTTCAGCGAATTAATTAAAACAAATTCTTATTCGGCTAGTGAAAATACACTAACTTCAGGATTTCAGTTACCATCAGATCCTCCATAATGCCTTCCATATTGTCCAGTAACATCAACATTATAATTTTTGCCCCGCCACTGTTGTCAGCAAACGAACGACTTGAGACAAACAAATAACTGTGTCACATGTTTGACTTTTAATGACGTTCATTGGGATTTATGTTGTACCAGCTATATACCTACGTTGATGCGTAGCATCCGAGCGAGAATATGGTGTTACAGTTGACACGTAACGAAGGAAGTACGTTGACGAATTAACGGGGCGATATTCCGATAAAGTACGAAATTTGCGTACAGATTTATAGACAATATGGTTGTTAACCACGCAAACGAGATTGCAACCGGCGCAACTAATGACTTCGAAATTTTATGACGTTTTGGTAGCGAATCGGTTTCAGATTAAATTGTCCGTAATAACGTACGAGAAAATGTTCCGTTAACGACAAAATAAATAAAATTCATGTATATGGGTGATAAATTAAAAGCAAATATGAAAATTTCATGTAAACCAGACTGTTTGATACTTAGGTATATAATATACTGCGTTGTATGCTATTTTGATTTCCCCATGACCTAGTGGAAATCGTCAAATAGTCGTATAAAAACTACAGGATTCACTGGGATGATGTTTATTATGTAACTTAACTATTTACACTATTTCTGACAAGGGCTGTACTTAAGCCTTAAGCCTGTCATGTTAATTGAATAATATATCATAATATAAATAAAATATAATATCGGTGCTTGACAATGAACTTCATTGAAATGTGTGTGCCTATCCTCACCTATCTACCTCATCAGCATATATACGTGTACTACCCTAGGTCAACTATTCTTTTTACGCGACAGTACTCTGGCCTCCCACTGGAACGTTAATTCTTACCTAGCTTTTAATCTTGACCTTACGTGTCTATTTACTATTCGATAACTATGAAACAATAACTGACTGCATTGTCTTAAACATTGAGATATTTACACTGATTTATTTAATAATAAATGATTTCAATGAATTTAATTCTTGGTTTTCTTTTTATGTAGTGCCAAAAGACATCACAATACTGGTACATGCTACATTTAAGAGCTTGAAGTCTTGTGCGACTCAACAGATCTCAACAATATTTAGGCAATTGCTACAAGCAAACATGCCTGAGATGTAATAGATGATCACGATTGGTGATGAAATTCAGTGCCATTTTTAAAAATATTATTGAATTGTATTTCTTGGCACTAAAAGTGTTGATATTATTTTTTCTTTTTTGAATAAACAAATATAATATGAGTGATCTTAATGTACCTGAGGACCTGAATTGAGTAAAGCTTGGGCAATAAAAATAACAAAAGAAGCCTCTAGGAAAACCAGGAAATTATTCACAAACTTGTAGGTCGATTGCCTGAGTTGAGAGCATAGTGAGTCGACTAATAAAAATTTGGTTTTCTCTTAGCAGTAGATGTAGGACCTTGATTTCTTTATGCTTTGCCTCGCTTACGTTCCACAACTGCTGCCATTTTGATGCCTATTAAAAGAATTAATACTCAATTTTTAATTTGATTGATTTATTCAGCGCTACCAGTCTGATATTAGAAGGCCTCGGAGCCTCAGCCTTAAGGCTTTTTGTGCTCTTGGTTGCATCGTTTATGTGAAGAGACTAGTGGCCCTTATCTGGTTCAACAGTCTTTTCACTAGGTCCTTCTTGGAGAAATCCTCCCTTGGATGCTCTAGTCCTAGAAGTCTCCGTGGTTGTTTGAGCAGGATTTTACTGTGTTCCTATTTTGGCACGTGTCTCCAGTACGACTGATGTTTAGTTTCAATTCACCTATATGTACAACTACGTGCACCAGTTTTTGATATTCCAAATACTAATTTAGGACCAATTAAAGCAGTTTCAGATCCTAGCCCTTATAGGGGCAAACAGTCTTTTCACTAAATATGCATCTTCTATAGGAAGCAGCAACAAATGTAATGTTACGTTAAATTTAAATAGATGTATACCTTCACTAGCTGTGAGTACTTTTAATAAATATTGGCGAATATTCGCTGGTTGAATTTAAATAAATAATGTCCAGCAACAAATACAAAAATCATCCCACTAATTTTCTAAAATGAGGAAGTATACCATGTGACACTGCGTTTGAAAGTTCTTGAAATACTAATCTATAAATTGTAACCCTTTGTTCTAAAATCTACAGATTATATTTAATAAAAATAGAGCAATTAAAAGAGGGAGGTGAAAGTTATTCCAGGGCATTGTATAAAGATGGCTTGGCTAAAAAAATGATATTTCAAGAAATATTACTCAGTTCCATTTAGAATAATGAATTTTGTTTTAAAACTATCAGTAAATTATGCGAACTTTTTCCGTTATGAATTTCACACATGCTATGCCACCATGCCATACCAAACTAGCACCCAACACCGAACTCCTTTCAAAAACCCACCCATCCTTCACCCATTAGCATCATTATCTCTGTAACAAGCCCTATATTAACAATGATAATGTCCTTAAATAGCCTCATAACGAGTCCTTATTCCCTTGGACCAATATTTCAAGCCGAGTTAATACTGTTCTAATGGGCCGCGCTGTTTGCCTACAACGCCACAATCGCTCTAATTAGGGACAAATGTCGTCATTTGCTACTGATATTCCATGGGAGTGATGTCACCGGGGGTGAATTATGTACAAGAAGGTCGGGCATGGGTTTATAATATCCCTTTTGTTAAATATGGTTAGCAATTCTAAATAAAAGTATATCTAATTTTTTTTTTTTGGAAAAAATTCAGTGGAATATTCACAAAAATGTTTTGTAGAAAATCGGGGTTTCGAACATTACGATTATTTAAATTGCAGCTTTTCAGAGATATTTGTATGGTAGCATTATTTTATACATTTTTCCTCCTTTGACATTGGTAGAACAAGATTGGACTCTTACTTGTGGAATCTACTCAAATCACTTTTTTAAATGAAACTAACTGTTTCCAGGATCTGTGGAAAATCTTGTGGCTTGAGACTCAACCAAATATATTGGATACCTATATGTGATGATCGTTAGACCAATGATCACATATGGAGCTATAGCCTGGTGGCCAAAAGCTTTACAGCGAACGGCCCAAGCAAAGCTTTCTTGTTTACAGAGACAGGCTTGTCTGGAAATTAGTGGTTCTATCAGCTCCACATCGTCAGAAGCCATGGAAATCTTTCTGGACCTACCTTCTCTCTATAGATTTTTGGAAAGAGAGACTAGATGGACAACATACAGAATTGCGCATATTTCTAAATGCACAAATCAGGTTTACCTATACAAAACGAAGCAGAATGCTAGAGGACACTGAAAGTCACAGTATTCTGGGAATGACCTCTAACATAATGCCTTCGACATAATGCCTCCAACAGTAAACTACGACCTGCCTTATACCGTCCTAATTCCAAATAGAGATGAACGGGTCCTCCGTGAGGATGAACTAATAACAGCAGACAGCTGTTGGTACACAGACGGTTCAAAAACACCCTCAGGTTCTGGTGGGGGTGTATAAGGGCGGAGACCTAGCCCAGAAATTTCAACCTTTCTAGGATCCTATGCAACCGTATTCCAGGCGGAAATCTACGCCATTGTTTCATGTGTGGAGAGATTGAAGCAAGCCAATCTCATACATAGAACAATAAAAATTTTCTCTGACAGCTTTAGAAGCACTTAACGCCGAAATTGGTTTTAGACTACCAAAAAAGACTCTCCTCCATAAAGATGGAAACGACAAGGCAGACTCTCTTGCAAGGAAGGATCAGTAGATATTTTTGTTAGGTCAATATACTGGGTGATCATTTGAATTCCATTTAATTTGTCACGCTGTTGCCAATTGAGTGTTTTTTCCCCAGACTCCAGGAAAAAATTTGGGTTTTTTGGAGATCAATAACTTAGACACTTTAAATTAAACATCCTGTATACATTATATCTACAATCGGATTGGTATTTTATCAAGACTCTTCAAACAATATATATTCACTGAAGATTCCTGGCACAGAGTGATTTGTTCCTTGATTTCCTAGTATTAATAAAATATGTTACTTAAAATTTTGGTACCTCCCTTGTAACTTAAAACAATCGAACAAGCGTTGCATATTTCTGATATCATTCGTCTCGAAACGTGACTTAAAGTTAAACATCTAAATTTTTATTCCTAATGACAGGATATGGTCCGCCATCCATCAAGCTGAATTATTAATTTATACTGCTAAATAGCACTTTGAAAAATATTTCAGATAGATTTTTGCAGTTAAGCTAATTACCTTGTTCCGCTGTCTAAAATTTCGACAATGGTTGTTTTGTAAATTACTGATAAAACACTTTTTAATGGCAGACATTTTTAACAAACAGATCCGGCTTTAATAAGAATATAAATCTGTATTTTTTATGCAAAACCACTATTTAAAATTGGG
>CAJUYI010000170.1:91692-109753 GCA_910591695.1 Galerucella pusilla
TACAATGGGTCACATGTGGCCTAAGTGCTGTGAGCCTACACACTCACCCTCCCTACTCTACAGATACAGATACAGATAGTTAACCATTGGTTAATTTTAAAATGTTTTTGTAACACGAGATTTTAGACGTTTCCCAACTGGTTAACCTTCGGAAAGCTTACTATCAGATCTTAGATATAGTCAAATGCAATCTTATCATGCGGGTCATACGATTCAACAAAGACATACTCACCGTTTTTGTTTTCTTTTATTGCGTTTAATCATAACTTCCAAATAAAATCCGTAAGATGAATAAGACAGACTTAGGCAATTTTGACGGGAGAAAAAAGGACAGGTATTTAGTTTTTAGCGATTCTGAAAAGTCTTTCACCAGCGAAGTTTTTATAAGTCAGTTCTGTGACTTTGGCATTCAAAGTAACAATATAAATATTAAGAAGCAATTTTCCGTTTTTCTGCATCCTCAAGCAAAAAAAATGGTACTTAATTATTTCGAGAATGAATGAAAAAGTGGAAATTCGTCAACCAGTGTGCAGGAAACATCAGCCATCATTCTTTTCTCCGGGTATATTTGTAATCTCACATTTTGGTAACCTCCGTGTCTCCTGATTGATAGATACATATAGTTAGTGACCTTTGAACCCGCACGATAAGAGCGCTTTTGACATATCAAACACGGAACAATGCAATTTTACCTACTTGTTCTAAGTGTCTGTTTCAATGTGCATGATAATTTATATTTGCAATTGACGTATCATAGTTTTTTTTATATCCATTAATTAGAAAATAATTTATATAAAGATGTATTTATCCTGTTCAACATTTTGTACGAGCTGTTATAAACAAAATGGAGGAATTGGGAAAAGCAAGAGCTGATTCACAAAAATTCGAAACTTGTACGAGCTAGAAATTATTCCCAAGAAACTTATCCATTATACAGAGGAAATTAAAACTAATAAACTAAACCGAAATAACTTTATTTACTATAAAAAAGTTCAACCACTGGTCCTGTGTCCCTGCAAAGCTACTAGAGCTCCTAGACCATTGTCTCAAGAAATATTTCATTTACAACTGTCATCCTTCTTAAAATGTATGTTAACTGTTAGGCTATAGCAGGCAAAACCTACGGCGTCTAACAGGCCACTGTCATCTAAATCATCATGCTGAGACCTGGACTGTGGGAAGATCCATTTTGCCGTCTTTGTTTTCCAGTACATCAATTATTGCAAACTTACCTACTCTTTTTCTAACGCGTAACATGCATCATGTCGAGCAGACTAACGAGTTTGAGAAAGGTTATTGTCAAACGCGAACTCCCAACGATGTGTAGATATAGTTAAAAAATTAGTTCTTGCAAAGTAAAAAAAAGTCGACTGCTTCTGTCACAGATTCAGCTGCACGTCATGGCATTGAATTAAAATAATATATTCAGTAAACATTTTTTTCTAAACACTAATCCGAAACAATTTTTAAAATGCCTCCCCTCAAATTATGCCTTGGCCTGGGCCTCATAGACCTAGGCATAAATCCATCACTGGGTATCTGATGTTTGGCAGGGTCAAACTAATGAACTATGACTATAACTATAGGTTTGTTCCCGTAGCAAGTTCCTAGCTGTTATGGACATGTTACGGACATATTGAGTCTGCGCAGTATCAGAGTTCAGGCTCTGCTGGAACGCTTTTTTGATACTGCACAGACTCAATATGTCCATAACAGTTAGGAACTTGCTACGGGAACAAACCTTATGAACCACAATACACTCTTACGGATGCAGATGAGCCTCATAGACCCACTCGCCATAAACCTAACCTACAACTGTCAAATGTCTCCTTCTTCTCCTTAATCAGAAAGTCTTTTTACCTGTATGTGGGTATAAGACGCTGCTTGGGTTGGGTTTTATTTTTGTATTATTATTTTCAATTGTATCTTAAGTTTTTCCATTCCAATTAAAGCCGTCTTTCTCACCCCCTCAGAGCATGTCAATCTTTTAGCTCAATTTTAGTTTAAATCTTGTAGGTTTTATGAATATACAATAAAACAATAATTAAAACTCTTAAACATTCGATATATTTGTCAATTTAATACATTTAGTACTCATAAAATTTATTATGATATACATTTCTACTGAACATTGCACAATTATACTTCGCGTACTTTGATTTCTTGGGCTTAGGATTAAATATCCTGTCCAAAAATATCCTGCCAAAAATATCATGCCAAAAATAGACCCTTCAAAAATATCTCTTCGCATTTCACCTTAGAAAGTATTGGATGGGAGGGATGAATGCATTGTAATGCATTCAAGAAGGGGAAGGGAATATAATAATTGGATTGGATTTTGTTGGCTGCGGATATTTTTGGACGGGGTTTCATTTCATTTCTTCACTCTGTCAGGATAATTAATTTTTTGCAGGGATTAAATAAGTTAAAATGAGGAGAAATGTTGCTGGTTTTGTTAGAGAAAACTAAAAAACTATGAATAAAAACAATAAAAAAAAGGAAAACATGATTTACTGTTTTTCCAATCAAATAATTATAAAAAAGCTGTATCTGTCACGGTAAAAATGTGGTATTGTATTCTTGAAATCAAAGTACACGAACAACTACTTTATCTAACATATCAGTCTATTCCAAAGGCTCCTTTTCAAAGCAATGTACACGACAATATCCTATGAGCGAAATAAAGTCTGGAAAAAGCTGTACGTATACCATGATATGCCAAAACAATTAATACTACACTGTACAATATTTACAAATTAAAAAAAAAAACTGTACAAAATAAATACTTTTTTTCACTGAGATCGTTAGAAACAATTGTACACTTTTGTCGTGATAAGTGAAACCAAAAAATAAAAAATTATTATCAAGTTTTAAACATTGGATTTTCTGGTCCAGGATGAATATAGTGAGTGGAATATTCTCGCGTTAAGAGCGAATGTGGCATGAACTTACGACAGACGACAGTTATTCAGCACTTGCTACTCCTTCTTGCACTGTCAAGTGGCGTGCAGAGAAAGAATTTTCTTTCGCATTTCTATTTTTAAACCAGTCGGTACCCAATAACCAAATACATCGAGTCTTCACCACGCCGCGTCGTCCTTGCTACTTCCTCGAATGACGAACGTTCAATGTGAATTGCGCCTTAGAGGTGCAGCATTAAAACTAGCACATGTGGATCAAAATAAATAAAACTAAAAGCTATTCAGAAATTATCTCAAGAATGCCAAGGCCAGGGTGATTCATATTTTTATATCCTCACAAAATACCAAGTAAAGAATAACATAAAACTAATGTTAGTGTATTCTCAGTAGTAATTTTGAACATAAAAAATTGTATAATGATGAGAAAAAGGAAGAATATTTTCAGTTACTGATTTCACTTATCACAACTTTATAAAAACAACAACAAAACAAAATTACGGCGACAAAGGCATATCGTCTTCGTCGCAAGCAACAGTCGAATGATTATATAACCCTTGAGCCATCAGCTGAAGAGCGAGGGCGTTTTTTTGACCCGAGGACTTTTTAATTTTCGCCCTTTTATTTTGAAACCAAATTTTAATTTGAGCTTCGTTCAAACCCAACTCGGCACTTAGCTGTTGTCGTCTTCTTTCTGTTAAATATCGGTTTTCGTTGAATTCGTGCTTTAATCTTTGTAGTTGGGCGCTGGAAAAGGCCGTTCTCGGCCGTTTATCTTCCGTACTTTTTGGACTTTTTTTCATTCTTCTTGACCTTGGACCTGTAACAAAAGAAAATGATTTAATATCAAACTGGGCATTAGTTTGAAAGAGTAGATATTATGAAAAAATTAGCTTTGATAACAGTACCTACAACTATGTGAAAGATATTAATTTAGGTTACTATTCCTGCTGGCTAGAAATTTTTTTCCTTGTTTTTATCATTTGTTGTGTCTACACAATCTTATTAAAAGCCCTGGTATGTGTTTTAGATAATCTTTCGAGTTGATATTCAACGTTCCTTCGTACTTTTCTATTATTATTACTTTCGCTTAAGTTCAGGTTATTTTCTTTCATTACTACGTAAAATACACTAAACAGGAAGCGTCAATATAGGAGTGATTTATATTCATCGAACTGATAAAGTGGATTCGTATTTTCGATAATGACGTACTCAGAAAAATCAACCCTATCATAAACAGTCGATAAATTTTCTATGAAAATTACAAATCTACCTAATGAAAACTATAATTTTGCTTTCAGTTTTGTAGATAAGTGCTTATGTATTATTAATCTGTCATCAAAAATTAAAATTCAGATGATAAACGAGCTAAAAAGAATCTTTGAAAGGTCTGTTTCTCCGTGTCAACACCGATTTAAGTGCTTTTTAAATATTTTATTTTTAGGCAAAGTGAAATTAAACTTCTGGAAATTCCTTACACTCTTCAGAGATATAAATATCCATTAAAATATTATTATTTAATGAAATATGGGATTGTTCGCGGTTAAATTGTTTTATTCCAATAATACTTTTACCCAATATTATGATATAAAAATTGAATAGATGAGGATTTTACTTGATGAAGATACATATTAAACGATGAAATAAAACAATTTTATTTCTTTAAATATAGATATCCACATTATATTTGAACCTTGTGAAGTTGTGACGCGTTTCGCTAGCTTTCTCAAACGAGTGGAGGTATAATGGAAAACTTTTAATTTCTACAGTACCTTAATACTGAATTTCACGGATCTAAATATGGGATAAACTAAAGGGCGGCATCAAATTGGACGCTAACTACCTGTAGCCCAGAAGAGACACCCTTAAATTGGACGCTGCCGGAAGGATTATATCCTATAAGGATTAAGCTTATATTTGATCAACCGGGTTTGGGCCTGGGTTTTCTATTTCTTGTTTTCCGATATTTTTATACAAAATAATAAAGATAGAAGGATTAGTAGAGGTACCTAGCGTCGAATTTGAGGGCCTACAAGCAGGTACATAAAGTGAGAAAAAGATTAAGTGAAATTTTAGCGTCGAATTCATGCACGCCCGAACTAAAGTATTTAAAAAGTTTACCTGGAAATTCATTCACAACTATCTCACCGGAACCTTTCTGGGTAAAAAGGTTTAATAAGGGAGAATTGTTGATATCTGTTTGGTCGTTAGGAAGATTATCTGAATAATCAATTTAAAAGCTTAGCATACTTTGGAATACCATCCTTGGAAATCAAATCATTTTCAGACCCTTTAGATTTGAATATTTGCCTAAAAATAAACAAATCAGGAGTTTATGAATTAAAATGTGCTAATGACAACACTGTGATAAAATTTATAAGTATAGGTAGAGCTTTTAGAAAATTTATAACTAGAATTTCAGAGCACAAACGTAGCTATGACAATCAAAAATCAGATTCCAACTACTCAAATCATTTATTAGCAAACCAACACACTTTCGATTCAAATTTTAAAACTTTGCATATAGAACCTGAATCCTCAAATTAAATCTTTTAGAAGCTCTTTAGATAAATAATCTTCTCAAAGACCAAATAGATATCAACAATTTTCCTCTATTAAACCTTTTTACTTAGAAAGGTCCCGTAAAGGTACGCGTCCACTAATCGGCGTCAAACGGACGGTACGCATCGGACGAATCGGATTATTTGATTAACTACATTGTTTCAAATAGAAAAAAAAATGTTGTGAATGAATTTCCAGGTAAACTTGTTAAATACTTCAGTTAATCCCATATTTAGACACTTGTTGCTTTCCATTTCCATGTAAATAAATCACAATACTTCTGTCAATATCCGTAAAATTCAGTATTAAGGCACTGTATAAATTAAAAATTTTCCATTATACCTCCACTCGTTTGAAAAAGCTACTGTACTAGCGAAACGCGTCACAACTTCAAATTAAACATGTTCTAATATAATAAAGAATTAAACAAATCAAATTGTTTTATTTCATCGTTCATTATAAAATAATTTTTATTTAAGCACACTATATCTCAAAGACCTTTTCTTGATTATTTCAATTTATCTTTTCAAATATAAAACCGTGTATACAATCAACCACTTTCTCTACGAGACGTGTTCTAGATTTCAACCCCTAATAGATCACGGCGCTGGGTAGACAACCAATTCTCGTCAACTTTATCTGATCCCGCTTGAAATACAGGAGCTCCGCACTAATTAGTCTTTAGATTCAGCTTCTAGAAACAATAAGAATTAATTCCTATCATCGACATGAAATATAACGCCATTGTTAGTGTTGACGTGCCGAAGTAAAATGTTGACCAGTTTTTTTTTATATAAATCGATTAGAGATAAGAGACAATGAACCATTAAGTCTACTGGTACTACTTATCGACTAAAATGAATAACACAATGGATATTAGGCACCTATTTGACTTTGAAATTGAGAAAAACACGTTGAAATCAGTAAAACGTATTTTTTGTGTCCCAATATTGGTCGGTGAGTATACAGTTTAGATATACAGGGTGGACTAATGTGACATACGTCTGGAAACGGTTTCAAAATAAAAATAACAATACAGAAAGGTTCTGTAGACCAGAATGAGGGTAGACATACGAAGCATTGTGTCAACTGGTCAATGTGCGGCTTCTTGTGCTAGGATCCAATGGATCTAATGATCAGAGGAACTGGAGACATGGTGCAGCGTTGAGACATCTTTATTCAAGGCGGATTCCCGCTATGGACACCTGTCTGCAAATGAACGAAAGAGAGTACTCAGGCCAAAATATTCTTATACTCCATAAAGAAATGTGTGAAATGATTGTTTTAAGCTTAATAAAGATAATCCCTTCAAATGACAAGAGCAGCAAACCGCACAAAAATCAAAGATATTTAAAACCTTAGCTCGAATTTTTGGAAAAAAGATAATATTTTGAACGGAAGTAGGACAATTCCACCACATTTTTTCTTCAATTTTGGGTGATGATGAAATAATTCATTAACCAGTTTTGTGGACTATTTTGACGCTTCTCCAGCTCACACCACACTACACTGTTTTCAAATTACCAAATGGGGCAGTTGTTTTCGCATTAGCTTTGAGTAGTGGAATTTTGTTGCTCATTTAAAATTTCCTTCCTCTAACCAAACAAAAAATGTTTAGTAGCCATGTTGTTTAAATAGCCTTGCTTGTTTATGTCCAGCAGGTGATGGGATCCAATTATACCCAGCACTTGAAGTGGTATAACGAGTGAAATAATTACTTTATAGTCATATTTAATAAGAAACTAGGTAGCTATTTATTATCATTAACTCACTTGGCATGTCAAACTCTCATCCTACAATTAAAAATGGAAAATTTTTTAAAAATTCCAATGCTCATTATCACCTTTATATATGGGAAAATAAAGAGTGATTATTGTGTCATAACTAACTGCACACAAACGCATAATTTCTTAGCGTTTTTGATATGGAAATATCACGCGAAAGTTTGTTTTTGTTTTGAGATGCTTTTATTTCTATGTCCTTTGAATTTATTTGACAAATGACAGTTTTCCTGTTATGATTAGAACACACGAAGGTAGATAAACGAGTGAATAATAGCTCCAACTTCATGAGTAATGCGTCATTACAGATATACAATAGAGATGATGCTTTTTCTGTAAAAGCTGAGTAGATGTAACAATGGCGTGCTTATGTTCCTGCTTACGCAACAAATTTATGTTTGTTATAAACTAAATAACCAGAGTTTAATGTTTAGTTTAGTGTTGCCGCCGAGACGAGAGAGATATTTTCTTTTTAATAAGGCTCGTCGAGAAATTCTCGTCTCTCTCGAGCAAAAATTTTGTTTGAGATTTTTAAAAACTTCTTGAATTCTTTTTTGCAAAAATATATATCTTGGAAGCTACTAACTATAGAATAATGATGCCTTTAATAGAAAATAATTATAATTTTATGCAGAAGCTGAACATTAAAAAATTTTCAGGGTGTTCCATTTGAAAAATGAACATTTCTTACCGTGCTGGTTTTTTGGGGCACCCTGTATACACAAAAATGATTTTATCAGAGACACCCGTCAACAGCTACACCTAGTTTATGTTAAATATGATAGAACCTAACCTAAACGCGTTAAAATTTTGCTTTGTTTTTTCTATATTTGGTTTAAATTACGAGAGAAATTCTCTCGTTTCTCGTCTCTCGTCTTTTGTGTCTCGTCTCGTCTCGTTGCAAAAGGCATAGAAAAGTACCCATACTCAATTGTTATTTTAGGATTCTTACTACCTAACAAGAAGGTAAATGAACGCTTGGAGGTAGTTAATTATTGGAAAGATAGGAAAATGAATATTTTCTCCACTACTAGCTGTGAAGTTGACAATTACTGCGTTTTCTAGCCAAATGAGAAGCTGTGCAAAATAATTTTGTATACCCAGTAGACTGTATTCACTGCTTAACTAAAAATGACTGATGACATAAGGAGTGCGTTCATAATCTATGGATTAGGTGAGGAGCGAAAACAGACTGTGTCCTACTTTTCAGTCAGTCGAGGGGGTAAACGCTTCTTGTGGTGCGTTTGTGAACGATGTGGTGTAGTGTGTGAAGTGAAAATGTTTTATGAACGCTCACTTTGTACTCTGGTAAAACTCTTACAGTCAAGGTGTTGTGGTTTGAACGCACTAAGTAAAACATGACTCTCGTTTTGTGAAATTTTTGGATGTGGTCGTATAATTGGTTTCGTTTATTCGTTGCACTTAATATTAGTGATTATAAACTATGGAAATAATGGTACTTTATAGCTGTGTGTTTAAATTTCAACAACAACAATAGAGAAGTTTATATTCGCCGTTTTCCAATGAAAGATCCTTTGGTAAATAATATTTTGGCGTTGAAATAGTGTATATTATCAATTATTTTTCATTTTTGTCTTAAATTTGGCTAGTAGTGGAAAAAGTTGTACATACAACACGGTGGTAAAGACATTTATAAGCCTCGCACCTTATTCCGCTGGGTCTTAATGATAGTCTTCGCCTTTGGTGTATAATATTCTATTATGAGTGTTATCGGATTTCAAATAATTCAAGTTTTCAAATAATACCTATAAGTTTATCATTCAGGGTCGAGTTTATAAATTCGTATGGGGTTTAAAAAGGTTAACTGCTTTATAACGTAAGACAGTGGATAGAAATACCCATGCTGAAGAACTGAAGAGTTTTCGATTGAAAACTTTCCTATTATGTCATCTGTCATTCAAATTTAGTTAGGTTGTCTGAATTTCTATATAAAATTCTGTTCAGTTATATTTTTAGTATTTTTGTATCAGCATTGATATAACAAAACAAAATATATCTCTACAGGTATTGCGTTGACTTTTCTTTTCTTATGAATTCCTCCCTAACTGGAAAAACAATTTTAATGGTTTCCTCACCACAAAAGTTAGTTTCTCCCCAAGAATTAGCTACGTGTGGTAATAAAACAATGAAAACACACCTTTTTCTCGAATGAAATTTATTCAAGTCCATTAGCAGGATGAAATGATTCATGCCCTTTTTGCACGAACGCCACAACTTTCCAAATTGCATTAGGAAGAAAACTTTCTACACGATATACTTAGAAGTTCTGCTTCCTATTTTGATTGAATACAAACTTTATTTTAATATATCTGTGGGTTAACCTATATACATATACATATTCTTTCAACTAACCATCATTGGCGACAGTGTGCTCCTTTGTTCTCATTTTTCTCTTTTATTGGGGTATTTTTTGTTACTTTCCTAGCCCAGTATAAATAACTAGAGCTTCGAGAAATTCATGAATTATCGAAATGTCAAATTTTAGCTTAGACTATAATAATAAATGGCAATATTTATGGAAACCTGTAAATGAACCATCGTTATATATTTTCTTTTTAAAATAACGATTATTTTCATCGTATTGTTTGATTCTTTCCAGCAACTCCCACTGGCACAGGCACTGAAAATGCAATTCCTGTTATAATTTGGCAGTTTTGCTCCAAAGTTTTGGTTACGGTTTCCTCATAATCATATTTTCTCCAAGCTAACAGTATCTTTTCTCCAAAAATAAATTTTATTGTTCCCAAATCGATACATTGCTTACCCTGAATCCACTTTCATCCTGAAGCAATTTTTATTTAAGCTATGGACTGGACGCAAGAATGTGAATTAAGATTAGGGGATTGTTGTTTCTTTTCTCGCCAACTCCATTCTCCAATAGTTGGAGAATTTTGAGGATTTTCATTGCCTTAACCGTACTAGATATATTATCTGCTTAATGTGTTTGACTGACAGAGCATTTTTTCTGTTTATTTTTGACGTATCAGATCCTGACAAATTTATATTATATAAAAAAAATTAAGCCAAACTATCCATTGAAAATTGTTATCAGTAGTAATAACCCAAGGACATTGATATAATTGTTCGAAAAAATTATATGACAGATTTCGAAAGCTTGTTGCTTGGAAACAGACCGACGCCGTAGGTCTGTTGCCTACCAGCAGCAAGCTTGAGAAAGTTGTCATAAAATTTTTAGGCATTTATCAATGTCCGAGGAATATTCGGATAGAAAATTTTTTGCTAATTATAGAAAAAATCAGATCTAAAACAATTTATCTAAAGGTGCAATTAACAAAGGAACAATTAGAAAAGTTAAAAATGTGACATTTCGAATTATTAAATATTTGAAACTTCAAAGTCGATATAAATCAATATGTGTCCAAAGCAACGTGAAAATAGCCCTATGTTTAATTTTTAACGTGATATTGTTTGTGTTGTTAATAAACAACTGTCAAGTTAAAATACATATGTCAAACATATCAAATTATTTTTCATTTTTATAATCACCTTCCAAGTTAAGTAAGAGCTATTGAAGCTTTATGTGTTTGAGTGATAAATGTTCGTTTATTCCCACACATAAATTTGGTCCTTCGAGCCGGACTCGGCAAAAAACTAGCAAATAGTTTTAAATGTCAAACTCAGAAATTGGAATATGGTATGGCAAGCTGCTTCGTGAATCAATTGGACTGATTGTAAATTGGTGTCAAGGATTCTTACAGGTCAGATCTTTCCAATATATTTGTAATCAAACATGGATTCGGATGCTTTGTTACTAAAAGCGCATACCGCTTGTAGAACTGCCAAAAGTAGCATCACTAGGATAGATAGTTTTATTAAAGCAAATGCAGGCAATTTATTGCATACATTTGAATATGAAACCAGGTTAGAACTACTTGAAACTTCTTTCAAGAAATTTTGTGAGTCTCAGGAAGTCATTGAGGTGTCTGGGACAGATGTTGAAAAGATTGGAGATACTAGTGACTACGAAGAAAAATATTGCGCTTTGAAAATTCAATTAAAAATTTTGATTGATCGCTCTTCTCCTAAAAACCAACAAAGTCATCAGCCAAATTTTCCACAAAATATTAATGTTAAAACAGAGGTTAAATCTAAGATGCCTGAAATTGTTATTGACAAATTTGCAGGTGCTCACCAAAGTTGGAATAGTTTTTATGACATTTTTAAAGCCTTGTTCTAGACAATGATGATTTGGCAGAAATACAAAAATTATTTATTTAAAATCAAATTTACTTGGTGAGCCCCAAAAACTAATTGCAAGTTTACCGTTGGTTGCCTCTAATTTGTCAGTAGCAATTGACATACGCAAATAAAGATATGAGAATAAGTTAGCGAATATTTACGTTCACATCAAGGGCCTATTGGACGTTCCATCAATAAATAAAAGTAACTCGATGAATTTTCATGATTTTGTTGTTTCAGTCAAACAGTAGGTACACTGAGTGCTTGAAAAATTTGAATTTTCCTATTGCCGAGTGGGATTTGATTTTGGTGTATATTTTGTCTCAAAAATTAAACATAGCCCATGGTCTGTTATCAGTGTAATGTTGACATGATTGGGTGAAATTGTTCATGTGATAAAAAATGAGAAAGTTTGATTGGCTCTTGGAACTGTGAAAAAATTTTCAATAAAATACCATCTCAAAAAATTAAAAGAAAATATTAAAATGTTTTATGAACCTTACATATCTAGGTATATGACAAATGTATTTTCCTGGCTGTTTTTTCCGTTTAGATAACGATCGAAGAGTGTTATAAAAACGAGTTGTTACATAGAGAATAATAATGGACAACTGAAAATTCAATTAACGTTGAATGTGACTGATGCCATCGTTATTGTTAACTGGGTAATTTCGAAAATACTAATTCAATTGAATAATTATACAGTCCACATGCGAAGTTAGCGTGCTTCAAATTAATTTCTAACTAATTTGGTGATATCAAATTGTTATACGCAGGGTTGTATCCATTTACTAAAAATTTCATCTAATAGTGAAAAGGAGAGAAATATTTCAGGTTATTTTTGGTTTTGATAAGCGGCAGCAGATTAAATTGTGCTCCTTTTTGATTAATTAACATAAATGAATTTTCTTTGTACAGCAAAATGCATAAGAAATAACTAAATATTGAGAAAAGGGAAGATACTTTTAAAAGGGCGCAAAGGGTGGTAGGTAGATATGGCTTTCAAAATCTGTTAATAAAGTGAAGATGAGCTGGCAGCTAAAGATAAGGAAATAAGCAAAATATTGTGAAGTAGTAAAACAATTTCATTAAATGAAAAGAAAATGGTGAAAAGACAAGATTCTGTAAAAAAATGGTGGGTACAGGAATGTAGGTAGGCATGGTATGAGGAATTATGTACTGAAATACAAGAAACCAGAGGAACTTAAAACACGGGAAACGAACACAGGATAATAAAATACTAAGAACAAATATACTCAAAACAAAGATGCAATGCCTCAACATGGGTAAGTACATAGAAAAACTGATTTTTTCTACTAACGTGCGGAAAGTGAATCTTTTCCGCACTAAAAAGCGTGCGGAAAGAGTCACTTTTCCGCACTAGTGCGGAAAGTAAATTTATTGACATTTGAGGAATATACTGACATTTGAATATTCAAAATATGTATTTTGTATATCCAAGTTTACCAAATGACTGAAAAATTAATAAATTTATTATAATGCTGCTATAATTTTTAATAAAAAAAAAACTTATTTTTCAATAATTTTTTGATGGCCCTGATATAAGCCTCATCAAATGAATGTCAAATAATAATAATTAATTTGTTGATATGTATATAATGAGAAATGTTGATTTATGATTACTTTTGGGTTCTTTCCGCATGCTAGTAGAAAAAATAGTGTACCTAACACGTGCGTAAAGTGACTTTTCCGCACGCGATTGCTGGCCGAACTCCGCTAAAGCGTCGTTCGGCCATCTGCAATAGCGTGCGGAAAAGTATCACTTTCCGCACTAGTTAGGTAAACTACTATATCTCACCAAAATTACTTTCTAGAATACAAAAACGGTGGTTGAAGTGAACCAAAAGACTGTTTTGAGGCAAATGCTGGACCAAAACTAGCTGGAGTATGCGAAATAAACAGCTCAGAGACAAAATTGATGGTACATGCGGATAATACAGTTATTGTATTAACATAATCAGAAATAGAGTTGAGAAGAGCGTGCAAAACTGCTATAGACAGACGGAGATGGAATTCGAAGATGTCCAAAGCTACTCATATCAAGGTACATTTATAAGAGTGGTGGTTATAAGGAAATGAAGGTGTTAGTGGGCAAGAAAACTTTTAACCCTGGCAAAGCACAATAGGACACTTAAGTAGGTCCCATGTCACAAGGGTATTGTAGACAATGAAACGGTAGACAAACTAGCAAAGCTATGGTCAGCAACTGCATTTACTAGTCTTGAACCAGTTTCTGGAATATCAGAAACTGCAGTACGTACAGCATTTCGATGGATTCAAACCACGTGTCAAAGCAGCAGCACAGCTATCTCCTGGTCAACAAACCTCGGAGTCGCTGTCTAATAAATTATCAAACCTCAGCAGGGGGAGGAAAGTAACGGGATTTCTTACCGGTCACTGTACCCTAGGGACGAATCTTTCTGTCGGTTGTCCATGGAAGAGGAGAAAACAGCCTCACGCATTATCTTAGAATTTGAGATATAGACTGTGTCTATTGGTCTCTCTACAAAAACGGTTCATCCAAGAGCAGAAATGACTATAGGCTGATGTCCCGACGACTCAAAGCTTCTGACTGGTGAAGCAAAGATAATAATAATATATGAAAAAAGCTAAGAGATTATTAGGGGGGAAAAGAAGAGCAAACCAAGGAATAATCTATTTATTTGCAAAAGAAGATATGAGCAGAGGAATAACAATAAATAGACTCGAATGATTAGGTCATATACAGCGGTGCCATATAACAGAATGGCAAAAAATAGATATAGGAAGAATGCAAATAAGGAAAAATGTGGTATAGTGGAGCAACTGCAGATATAAGAGAGACAAGAGTACTGGATTGGAGGGTAAAAGCAAGAGAGAGGATAAAAAGAGAGAAAATTACCACTAAAGTATGAGCATAAGAGACAAACCTATCCATAAAATATTGAACAATTGGCTCAGGATCATAAAGAGAAGCAAAAAGTGTAGTTGACATGAAAAGAGCTCATTGAAGTTCCAAAGTTTCTATTGTTGGGATATATTTCAATGAAGCCTATGAAAGTATTCAACACGTGCCTCTATTTTTCTTTTCGTTATTATTTTGATAAAAACGAAAAATCCGGACCTGCTCCAATCCATAATTTATCTAAATGTGTATAGTATAATTCCGTCAATATCAGACCTCAAGTTAATTTTTGATCGAACCTTATATTTGTTGAAATTAAATAAATATCAAAGTTTTATTACTAACGAGCTTTTGATATATTTGTCCATTTAATAAAAATATACGTTGTTATTACGGTTCTATGAAATGTTTTTCAGCAAAAAAGCTTGTTTGTCGAAAGCATTAGGTTTAATTTGAATTTGAAACAATTTAATATCTGCACTGATGATCATTAGGCAATAATTTTTAAATTACCTTCATTCATTTTTATAATAGTTTTCAATTATCATTTGGTTAAAACGTTTAGATCAATAATTAATAATTTTATACTTGGACAAACTAAGGAAATAATAATAATAAATAATAACCTTCTTTATCTGAGCAAGAATTATTTATAAGAATATATAGCAAGGGCGGATCCAGAAATTTTTTCTGGGAGGGGCACAATGTCCCATTGTGCCCAGTAATTGTAACTTGAAGTATCTGTGTGTGTGAGGTTGTGATATTGACTGCGGATCCTTGCGGTCCCATTAGCCTAACCAATAACTTGGAGTAACTTGAAGTAACTTGAAGTAACTTGAAGTAGGTATTATACTTCAAGTTTATTTCTACAAGTTCAAGTATGTATAGAAAGGTTTATAAAAGTGTCAAACCAGAAAAATTGAATATTTAAAGATAGTTTACTTTTATATATATTGCTGAAGCACTTCATTAATGTCCAGGCCACAACGTCTTGATGGATATGTATTAAAGCCAATCCATTCAAACGTTCTCCTGTCATTCTGTTGCGAAGATATGACTTCAATCGACGTTGGGTGGAGAAATATCCCTCGACAGTACTAGTAGTCACTGAAAACGTGCACAGCAATTGACAAAGAGTTCTGGCAGCACCGTTGCTCTTTTGTAGGTAACTACTAGAGATACTGTTATTTTCTCTCACTTGTTGCTAAATCTTTAGCTCTCCCTTAGAAGCTAAAGAAACAAGGAAAGACTTTTTCATGTAGGTTGCAAACCTTCCTCTACATTTTTCAAATGTCCGATTCTTTGCATGGAAGCGCTAGGGAACCTGGATGACATTCCATATAATATACATAAGGAATCTATACGGAGTATATCCTTCACTTGACTGAGTCTGAATGTTCTGCAGATTTATTTGACGACCGGTGATTCTGCGGACCATGATTTCTGCACCAATTTCATTATCGATGGCCTAAACCTGATTGAAAAGTTTTTGAAAGTCTCGGTGCTAGTTTCACGTTACCTTTGTAGACTTGCTTATTAATTGCTTATTAAAAAACTGAACTGCAGAAAGTATATCAATCTCAATGGCTTGTAATGATCGGGATAAGGGCTGCGTGATACCTATGAAATATCAGAAAGGATTACCAAGCTTATGAGAAACTTCAACAACGTTATATCTAGATCTGAGGTACGAAAATGGAGGTGTAGCATTTCTTCTGATTCGATATTCGATATTTGCGATATTTGAGTAAAACATTGAAGATGTTCAAAAATGTCAAAACCACTGATCTGATCTCACACATTTTCTATTTATATTCTATTTTGCCATTGGGAGATGAGCTGAGTCGCGAAAGAAAGTTGCAACACTTGAGACAACCCCTACGACATTTATATTGCTATGGGTACATTGATGATTCACTAATGGTTTTTCTGTTATATGACTCATATATTTCAACAACTCTGATATTTTTATTTGTTTCTATAAGTATGATACTGTGATTGAATCTCCACAGTACACAAAAATACCGTCTCGAAAAGCAAGGGGGCTCAAATCTGCTCTTTATAAATATATCTTATGAAAGAGTCCCTGAAGTCGCCTAGTGTGTCAATATTTATAACGGACCCGATCAAATTTCATTTCAAAATCAATTTAATTTAACATATTAACATTTCTATGGCTTAACACGTTAAACTAGACACCACACAAAGGTATCTCTATCATATTTTCGATATCACATGACTTGACAAAATCAAATTTGAATAGGGGAGATTGTTAGATAAAGAATAAATCAATTTATTTCACCTAATCGAAGGAATTCGCTGGTCGACGTGTGTGGTCCGCTTTAAGACAAATGGAGTGACATCTCTTGGTGAGATATAAAAGCGGGAGTTCGTTGCCTCTTGTTCCATCGTGGGCATGGGTACTTTTGTGATTCAAATCTGCAGCCTCTAACAGAGGCGGAGGAATCAAACAAGAAAAAAATGTGCTAAATTTAAAATTGCATTTTATGAAATTGATCATTCATTTAGTTTTTTTTTAAATAAAAATTGACATGAACAACCAAGCTGACTTCAAGTCTTTTCTATTCAAGAAGGGAAACATGAAGCCAGAGCTATCAATAAGGTTTACATGGTGGACAAATTCAAAGTAAAATTTTGACGTTTCAATGTAAACAAGGTATTATCGATGAGAAAGCAGAATGATCATATATAATACCACGAGAGTGACAATTTTGTCGGCAAAATTTTTCGATTGTCATGAAAGTTTGTTGCTTGGCAATTTTGCGAATGACATTTTTAACAAAACCACTAGCCGTCAGGCGTCAGTCATGAGCAAAATTACCTAAAAGCAACAAACTTGAATACCTACAAGAGAAAAATTTACAATACAAAAATTTTTAATTGAGTGGTGTTCGACATGACTATTTCACGAGAGAAAAACTAAAAAATCATATAATTTTATACACATAGATTTGATATATTAAACGACAAAAAATTGCCGCGACAAGACAAAAAATTGCCAGTTCAAAACCTTCAAATTTTGTCAGTTATCAATTTACTCTAGTGAAATAGTCAGTATAATCCCGAATGATTGGCTAGAATAATGTATTGCTATTGGTTAAAACCCCCAAAATGTCAAATTTGACAAGTGAAAGAAATAATCAAAGTAATTTATATTTTATATATTATTTTCTCATTAAAGTGAAATTATTTAGAAAGTATCATTTATGAGAGTAATATCTATGAGTAAATTCCACAAAGTAAGAGACCAAAAAGTATATTCTATCAAATTTTTAAATTTTCATATATCGTACATTGCCCATTGATTATAATGTTTTTCATCCCTGCCTTTAGATTTTTGTGTTAATTATGTTAATGATGCTTTGGTGGCTTGTTTCGGATGAATCTTAAGCTTAAGTAACAAATCTCGATATTTAGAATCAATTTTCATTCTTAAATTCAGTCGAATCAGTAGCGTAACTTCAAATACGTGCCCCCCCGCAAGGACTTTAGCTTGGCTCAACATATACATGAACAAATAGATCGTATATATGTATTTACTTGCACCCCCGCCCGGGGTGAGTCTCAGCATACTGGGGGTGAGTCTCAGCATAATATACTATTACTATATACAGGGTAGCGAGAAAGTCTGGCACCAAGTCATTTTCTTTGGA
>CAJUYI010000170.1:119753-135780 GCA_910591695.1 Galerucella pusilla
TTCATTTTCTAAACGACTATTTGGGGGTGTCCCGCTCCTCTATATCTGCGTTGAAATGGATGGATCGCAGAAGTGTGGTGCTTTTAGCAAATTACCAAAATCCAGCAATACAAGAAGTTGTGAAGAGAAGACAGAAAGACGGTACTGTGAATGAGGTTTTATTTCCACAAATGGTAGTACTCTACAACTACATTGAACAACATTGTAGACACTCTTATACACAATGGAACACAGTGGAAATGTTCATCTTGCAATGTTGGACTTTGCCTCAAACATGACAAGAATTTTTTTGAAACTTTCCTTGTTTATCTAAATAGTTTTTATTTTACAAAATTTAATTTTTTGTTACTCTATGTTCCTACTGGTATCTTGAGGATACCACATCCTGCAGGACATACTCCAGTACCAGCATAGTTTATTTTGGCTTAATTTGTTTTAATAATGAATAATTTTCATAAAAATCTCGTCTTCTTTTTTATAATAAAATTCGGGCTACAAAGGGTTATACAGGGTGTCCCAGGAGTTCGTACCAAAAACTTGGGAGGTGATAGAAAGGCTAAAAATAATGATGGTATTTTATATAAAATTTTTTCTTTGCGCCCTTCGTTAACGAACTATAGGGCTCTAAAGTTCGAAATGAAAAATGGTTTTTTACTTACAATCATCAAATGGCTGATTGGATATTGGTAATATTTTACCCGTTGATAAACACCATAATTGCACACTTTTTGGCGTGATATACAAGTTTACAACATACTTGTGAACTCGGGTACCTACCGACTAAGTTAAATGGTGAATGCGCCATTTTTTTTGTAAGTAAAACTTTTTTCAGTTATAAATGCAATAATTGGCTTTTGTGAACATTTTTAGAGATATCAAGTCCTCTTGTGACATCTCGATAACATTAACCGTTTAAGAGATACGGGCAATTTTATGTCGCACTGCAAACCTATTGGCGCATTCACATTTATTTTGAATGTACAGGGGATTACAGGGAGCATCCTGTATTATAAGCAAATGATTAATAAATTGGTGCGGTCTACATTTATAAATACTATCAACTTTTCCATTGTTTAACCATAAAAAAATTTATTGAAAACGAACATTACTTTAATAAAAGTAAAAATATCAACAAAACACTGAAAAATGAATAACTACATTACATTGAAAGATTAGAAAAAACGAGTAACCAAGTAATTAACGACATGAAAAAAGTCAAAACGGTTTACCCATTTATTTTTTGGATTCTTCAGAAAATTCTGTACATAGTTATTGTACAATGGCCTATGCATATCTTCAACTGATTCGGAAATATTGAGTGTTTTAAGACAAAAATTGACATCAACAAAAAGAAAATTACTAGATCATTTCACACATTCGCTACATCACTCTCGATAGGTAAGTACCTATTTTCCATTTTGCTCTTGATATTGAGAAAGTGAGCAAAAATTATTACTGCGTTCCTTTTAACTGAATACATATCAACAATATACAGGGTGTCCAGAAACTCTCCCGTCAAACGGAAACTACAGTTACTAGAGGTAATTTTAAGTCGATTCAGCTCAAATTACCTCAATTCGAAAACGCTTCCTAAGGTAGCTACATCCCTTTGAAGAAGACGTCCTCATATGAGTTTTCTTCAAATTATTCAAAAATACCGTTATTTGAAATATTCAATAAACAGTTACAAATCAGTCGTTCGCTGTGAATAATTTTTTTTCAGATCCATCACAAGCGTGTCAGTAGGGGGGACCAACAGGTAATTTTATTTTCAAGTTTTCTAAGTATCCGACACCGAATTTGGAAAATTCAAGATGGTTTTCATAAAAACTGTTCTCTTCTTTCAAATCGCTATCATAAACCGTTTTCGAGAAAAATAAATTTAAACTTTTTGTGTTCCTTAAGCAGGGTCCACACTATGCCGGGATAGGCCGGGTGGGCTGACCCGGGCGGCCTAAGCAGCGTTGATGTAGACGCCCGGGCGGCATTGCCAGCCCGGCCCGTGCCGATCCCATCCCGCATAAAGTAGATATAGATTAAAGGAAGCCGAGCCGAACAAAAATATAAAGTGGGGACGTGCCGAGCGGCCCCGAGCGGCTTCAGTTACAATTAAACCTCCGACCGAACTAGACGAATTATTTTATTTTCGACTCAGTTTGTTTAAGTAGGGATTTTTATTGTTCATTTTAAGTGATGGAGTGCGGAATGACGTTATAGTCGGTAATCATTTTGAAAACACTAAGGACACTTTAAGAAAACTTCGGCTTCGTTTTCGGTGTGGACTTCGTGCCGGCTCGAACGTACCTGCCCGGCCTACCGCGGCATAGTGTGGACCCTGCTTTACATAAAATCATGTTGGATTATAAAATTGTATCTGTAATATCAAGTTGGCTTTGAAAAATCAACAAATCGTACGGATACTGGTAACTAAAGTCGTAAGTACTAAGTTGCTTACATTGTCTTGGAAATTTTCTATTAATTTTATATGCCAAAATGATTTTATGTAAGAAACACAAAAAGTTTGAATTTATTTTTCTCGAAAACGGTACATAATATCGATTTGAAAGAAGAGGACAATTTTCATGAGAATTATCTTGAATTTTCCAAATTCGGTGTCGGATATATAAAAAACTTGAAAACAAAAAAAATTCCTAATAAAAATTCCTGTTGGTCTCCACGACTGACGCGCTTGTGATGTATTTGAAAAAATTTTACTCACAGCGAACGGATTAGGAAGCATTTTCGGATTGAGCTAAATCAACTTGAAATCACCTTAAGCACCTAACTGTAGCTTCCGTTTCTAGACACTCTGTATTCAACACCTTGACTAGAAGTGCAAAGTTCTTTCACAAATTAATAAAGAAATATTTGAAAAATGTATCTATATACTTTTCTTTTAACTAAGGTATAAAAATGGTGTACAATCTTGCTTAGGATGTGGAGCGGATTATTAAAATCGGTTTCCATTAGCTTGAAAATGAATCCAGCATTTGGTAATTTAGAAAATCTCGTATTTGGGGCATGTAAACAACCCTAATCAATGAGAAGGAATTGAAAGTGCAAACAACCGTTTCCCTCACGATCGTTGTGGATGTGCAGAACCCCTTAAATCTATACTTTTAACAGGACCGGACTAGTATTTTTTAGAAAAAAAAATGTATTTGTCGCTTCTATAGATGAATAATTCAAAATACCTACAGTACTGTGTTATAATTAATATTCTATTTGATAATTTCCCACAAAGTAACAAAAATTACTAAAATCAAAATTCGGGCTTGGATGGGTGACCATGACAGGGAAAACCATCGCCAATGAAACCAATTTATAGTTGATTGACGTTGAAAAAAAAGTTATAGTGAATAATGCAGGTTCTTCCTTAACTAACCAATAGATTTGGAGGTAAACTAAGCCAGTTCACAGGACTTTGTAACTTTTTTGATCTAAAGAAGAAAATTTATTTTTCTACCAAAGCTAGAAAAAAAACAGAAAGCAATTTTAGGGCGCCACTAATTTTCTTTCCTAAAAGAAAATTAGAAAAAAAATCAAATTTAATGGCTAGCTAACTTTCATCTGTTTGAAAAGAAAAGAACAAGTTTCTGTGTAGTAAATAAAACTAACTGAGTAAAAAAATGTATATAATTACAGTATCTAATGAAATTTACATTATTTAAAAAAAAGGATTAGTAGCAAATACAACAAAAAAATACTTAGCACATATACATATGTTTATGAAGATGAAGCTCAACTTTATACTTTACATATTTAAACTTTGAAAAATCTCTTTGTGAACATTCGTCATACAAAGGTCTGATGTACTCCAAGGAACTGTAGCCTCAGGAAATTTCATTCCAGGAAACTGTAGCTTCGGGAAATTGTATCCCAGGAAACTTTATGCAGGAAACTATATGTCTTCAGTGAACTGTAGCCTTAGGAAATGTTTCAAGGGACTTGTTTATCATCAAGGAACTTGTATCTCAGGAACTGTTAATCCCAGGAACTATTCTTCCCAGGAAACTGCCCGTACAGCCTGCAGCGACAGTTTAGACTACTAGGGTGCACTTTAGAATACTAGGGCGAGTAGCATATCACACATATCCTTAGTCGCAGAAATAGACCGACGTTAAATAACAGAATAAAAAAAATACGAGATGTAGGTGGTAAAAAAACTGGAACATGGAATTTTAGGAAGCTTCATTACAAGTTTACCGTGCAACCAAGTTGTCGATTCTACTTTATGAGCCTTGTAATTGCAAATTTTCATTATACCCCAGCACTAGGTAGGTACACTATCAATACTAGATCCCGAATTTTTTTTCCATTCTGTTATTTAACGTCGGTCTATTTCTGCGACTGTGGCTAATCACCGACGCCGGGAGCACTCTACCCTAACCGGAAATTTTGGCGAACCCACTAGTGTTCCAACCAGTGGTAGCGTTCTTTAACGAGCCCAACATCCATGGTCTCGGGACTTCGGTTTTACTTCTCCTCCGAAAGACGGCATATCTACATTATACCTCGTGCTCATTGGTATAATGCCTGATGCGAGCTGTGATATGCTACTCACCCTAGTAGTCTAAAGTGCACCCTAGTAGTCTAAAGTGTTTCGCTGCAAGCTGTACGGGTCCTATACGATGGTTTTCCCTGTCATGGTCACCCATCCAAGTACTAACCATGTCCGAACTTGCTTGACTGTAATTATCGCATCAAACGCGTTCCACTACAGTGCTGGGTCGTCGCCCTGGCTCCAAAGTAGGACCATCCTAATTAAAATACTATAGCACCGTACACTAATTACCGACAAGTAAATTCACTTGCGTCGGAACGTTTGAAAATTTTGGTACATTTTGTCTCTGGCGCCTTACACGTCTGTTATCATTATACAACATTCAATACTCGATTTAAACTAGCCAGAACTCGCCAGACGATAGGAGGAGTAAGGAAATTTTCGGTAACCCATAAATCGACGAAATGAATTTACTTGTTAGTGTACGGTGACTATAGTGATGCTCACGAGACGATACTTTCAAAAAGCTCGTCTTGTCTCGCAAGAAAAGTGGAATGTTTTGTATCGTCTCGCAATAATAGTCTTCTCGCGCGAGTCAAGTCAAAGTAAAACTGCGCTAAGAGTTTTAACAGGAATCCTAACGGGACATTGTCACCTGAATGTGTACCTGAAATGCTCAAAATAATGGAGAAAAAAGAATGTAGATTTCGAGCCATGGAACATACTTTCGAATTGCACAGCAATTCAGAATCCTAGGGCACATCACATAGGAGATTATTGGATAGAAGAAGGGCGTTTACCTAAGTTGAAGCCTGCAGATATCCTAAAATTCCTCCAGGAAATAGGTCTGAAAGAGCTACTATTCTCTACTCAGAAACTGAGTAGAAGTAAGGGGGCACAATAGATGTTTTAAGTCTTAGTGAATGTCACCCCAAAATACTTGGTTACATACATACTTACAAGTCTAGCAAAATTTTCGTGTTTCCTGTCTAAATGATACATACAAATAAAATAAGTATTAATTTCCAATTCAACAAACACAAACTTAATAATCCAACTTCTTACCCATGTAGTAGCGTCAAAAGTTTATAATTTATTTTATACCAGAGATCCAAAATTAAAACGTAGGTATCCAATTGTCCAATTAGTGTGAGGCTGCCTGAAAGCCCATTGTATAAGCAATTCATCCACTGTGTTTCGGTCGGCTTTAGGGTCCCATTCCAGAATTTTACTCCCTACTTCCTCAACACTTTGTCAAACATATTGATGAAAATAAATAATTTTTATGTCATACTAGTTCATTATTTTGTTTTTATTGCTTAGTTACCAACTATCTAATGTCGTACTTTATGGCCCGCGCGGGCATGAAGAGAAATAATTTTTTGATCAACCATGATTTTTGATAACCATGTCGTAAGCTTCTTTAGGCTTTTTTGGCTACAGATTTACAGTTGCTTTCTTTGCTTTTTCAATAACTTCGTCAGGAATTCCAAAATCTTCGTTAATTTTGACTTCTAACTTTTACACATATAAAATTTATTATGATATTATGACATTTACGTTTGTCAACATTCACCTATTAATTCGAACCGGATTTTTTAAAACACAGATTTGTATTGAGATTGGATTGCAATAACGAACTAGTATGACATAAAAGTTTGTATGTACCGCAGGCATAAACAGATGTGTATACCCTCGGGCGACTTACAAACCCTCGGACCAGAGGCCCTTGGTTTCGTAAGACGTCGCCCTCAGGGTATAAACATCTATTCATACCCTTGGTACATAAATAACTATTAACAATCCTCCAAAATGTACCTATACACTTAGAATAGCATTTCAACTCAAAATGTTTAAAGGCTCGTTAACATTTTTTATAAGATGCCCCTAAATTTGAGAGGATTAATTACAGAATAGATCCCTATACCAATAAACAAATAAGTTGAATCTATTAGTTACAAGTTCGGTTCTGTGCTTTCGCTCTAAACACAAAAAGAGTGTCTTCTCATTTAGCAATTTTCACAGTTCTCTTCTACCGAATGCTCCCGAGGCAATATTCAGTAATCGATCTCAGTCTTTTCCCAAACGTTCATTTTGATTTTATTCACAAGTGATGTAGAAAATTGAATTTCTCGCTCTTTTCCCCTCTGTCGACACCGAAAAAAGGTGTAAGATTCCATCTATCTTTCCGCGGCAACCGTCCCCGACCCTATATACCTTCTTGATCAATCGATAAGGGTGCGGATTGCGTTCGAGAGTTAACTGAAAAACACGGATTTTTTTATCCACTCGATTTTCCTGGCGCGGAAATAAATTTTATACACAGTCATCAAGCAGAGATAAAAAAACAATTTAGATTTTAGAATAAATAATTTATAATTTTATAATAAAATTAATTTCACACATATTTTTTCTTCTGTTCTCAATCACATTTATATTTTGTGGAATACTTACCCAGTTTTTATTTTCTAACAAAAATTGTATCTAAATAAAACGTAGGTATGTCAGCATTATTTGATATTTTATAATAAAAAGACCCTTCCAGTAAAGTTACGTGTTCCGTTTTTAAAAAGTATGTGCCTACTTATCATGATAGTATATTATGCAACGATCGAGCATTGACAACAGTTACATGCGAGTTACATACGCTATTTTCTCTACACCCGATAAATAATGAACTTAAAATATTATATTTATATTTGTATTGAACACAATAACAATAATTACTCGTCATAATATAAATCACTCTACAAAATTCCACCTCGGGTATCAAAATTGATATAGGAAAACTACGCGGGTAAACGGCTGTCGTTCTGATGGGACACCTCCGACGTTTACCGACGTGTGTCATAGTTCTAGCCATTTCTAGCCTGGGGTTAGGCTGAAAGCTTCTAACTATGATTCACTTATTGGAAGGACTTCAGCTTGCTGAACGGGCCTGGCCAGGATAGGCATCAAGTGGATCGTTCCTTGTGAACGGTTCTTAACCTGGTCTACGGCTATTCGCCCCACCAGGAGGGTTAGCGGATGGTGTCCTTGGGTGGATTTCTAATTTCAGGTATCTGGTCGAACGGGAAGAAGCCCTTGGTACATCATCACCTGGTAGTGGTGGCCTACATGCCACGACCTGCGACCAGTCTCCCTCTCGACACGCCCAATACTGGTACTGAGGGGATGAGACAGCCCACGTGTTCACGGCTGAACATGTGTCTTATCAGAGGGTGATGGTTTCTCTGGTGGTTGTGGTTTCGCTACCTGTGTGCGGAGCAGCTGGGATATCTTGACTGATCGGTTCATGCGGCATGATGTCTTTAGCGGTAATGGGGAGTAGCCTTGGTCGTGCTTGAGGTGCTTGAGGTGTCGGTTGTTTGACTGCAACTAGTATCCGAACTTAGCTACCCAGTACACTGGCAAGCGTTTGAGGTGTCGGACCCTCTACTGCGTTAAATTGTTGCACTAAAGTTGAAGGAACTAGTATCCCAGCTTAGTTGGTGTACGACGAGGGAAACCTTAATCCAGCCGTCTTGCTCACTCCAAATGTTCGTATGCATTATCTATGAACATCCGGGCTTGACGGTCCCTACCGCATAGGGTAACATGCGTAATGAGGAAGTTCATAGTGTCTGGGAAAGAGCCGAAAGACCTTACTACGCGACGTATTACCGGGCATCATGGCGCTTTGTGGTAAGGCCTTCCGCCCTGTGCTGTTGTAACCAAGTCAATTGGCGGTGCGAACGCGATTGGGGTTGCTGAGCAATCAGCCAAATTTAAGTATCAGATTCTACTACCGTACCATACCCACGGGGGTAGGTTCGCCAGCAAGCGTTTGAGGTGTCGGACCTCTTTTACGGAGGCACTGGTATCTGAGCTTAGTTGGAGTTCTTACGGCTGGCCCCCCCCCGGTGCGGTCGTAACTATGACTCTGCTTAAAGGTATAAACATTTTATTTATGTTTATATTCAACATAATAATTCTAATTAATCTGATTTTCTATTCCATTACAATCTTTTACATTCATAATATGTATAAGTAACTGACGTAGAGTACAAAAAGTCTCGACTGGAGGTCATGCCGAACTAAACTGACTGAGACAAAATTCTTCCAGTGACTTTCGGAGTACAATACACAGCACAACACAACCATAGTTCTATGTAATAAATGGAGTTGAAGAAAAATTGATCCTCAATAACACTTTTATGACAGGATTTCCATAATTTCTTTCTTTTTCTCACCTTTAACAACGACAGAACGACTCAATTTCCTTGATTGCCTGGAGTAAGTGTGAAAGTATTATGTTTATTGGAACTAAAACTTACTTCAACACAATTCAGTACGATGTGAACACACCCCAAAATACTATACAATAACATTTAAATTTTTAAATTATTGATAGATATTTCATCTCCGCCACCACTGTTATATGATTCCGACAAGCGATTTTTGGGTGGAGCTATACCTATAGTTTTTGTGCTATTAATAATTTCCAAGTCAAGTATAAATGTTTCAAGGTCATCGATCGCTTTTACCATAAACAACATCTTAATCAATATTCTGACATTATAATTAAATACACACCTTTTACATAAAATAATCATCGTTTCCCTCCAATTTCTCTGTAATTCTTTAGATTTCTTTTTTGTCTCGATACATGCCAAATGATTCGAAATAGTTCTTAGATTATTGAACTATCTTCGTCTTCTTCTGTTATCACTATTTTTACTGTTTACCTCAATAAATGTCAGAGGAATGTGTGAAAATTGAGGTAATTTGTTTTACATTCCTAATAACCAAAATAGGTATGGAAATTGAAATGTTTAGTTCCGGACCATTTTGCTTAAAGCTGTAGATACCTAAACCACAGATTATAATCTGTGCCTAAACTGAATTTTCAAAGTTCATAAGTCAGTGGAAAAATGAGATTAAGTCGAGAGCAATAATTTTTTACAATTGACAGTTGTCTCAATAAGATTGCCTTGCCAAGTTGGCTTCTGTTTTTGGCTTTGGCGCACCACATCCTCGTTGCTATGGAGAATTTGAACGAGGACAGATTAATCTTAGCGATGGTCCAAGAACAGATCCACCATAGTGATGGATTTAGTCCTAGACCCGTGAGGCCCGAGCCTATAGAGCGACATAATTTAAAGGGCGGTATTTTGAAAATCGTTTAATTTTTAGTAATTAACATATAGGTCTTGGTCTCCAGATATCCAGATTAGCTTTCATGAAAAAAATGTCTGTAGAATATCTTATATTAGTTCAATGCCATGACGTACCTGTGACATGATCTCGTTGGTCTGCACTACATGATTCATGCTACGCGTTAGAGAAAGAGTAGTCTGCAATAATTGGTGCACTGGAATTCATCACCGAAAGCAGAGATGAGAAATCACTAAGCCATATGAAGCTACAGGATTGCAGCAAAAATTACAGCATTTAGAAACAATCATTCTAGTAATTATTCAGAGTTATTTTAAATAGCTTCAATACCTACTGCTAGTGGAAAGCTTCTACTGAATGGGAGGCGTATCAACCGGGTAAAGGGCGGCAGGAAGACTAAAGTCGCCACTGGTTCACCAACAATGTCAGTCATCCAGGATAACGTCGATGTTGTTCGTGAGCTGATTCAAGAAGATCAACATGTCACACATCGGAAAATTGGATCATCACTGGGCATTTCAATGATTCAGAAAACTTTACATGAAGAATTATCTTTGGGAAAATTACTTTCCTACAGGATACCGCATCTGTAGACGGAAGATTTGAAAGCAACTGAGTCGACTTGAGTCAACTGATGTCAAAAAACTTTAAGCCGAGGAAAGTTATCCGATCTCGTGTCTCCAAAAAGGCATTTGTATCAAAAGGGGATCAAAGTAGCAATAATTTCTCTGCAAGATCAATAAATTATTACTGCTGATTGGTACATATAGATTTGTTCCACGGATATAGTTGCTGAGTTTCGAAAAACCAAAACACCAAAACAATAGTTCCCACAAAGCTCGAAAAACAATTGAGTTTTTAAAAGAAAAAAAAATCCTTCATACAATTCAAACGAATTTTTCACACTTTCAAAAATTTCGAATTAACTGCGTGGTCAAAGGTTCCAGTTCCCAGAAAATGCCAGCCGCAACTCCTTCAAAAGCTCTATTTTCAACGTACCAACAACTGAGTGAAAGGCTTTATGCTTTCAAAATGCATTTTTCTTCGTGTATAATACTTTGGAAAATGACAGTGTTGAAAAAGCTATTTACTGACAACCATCAACCTTTTGTACCGTATACCAAAATTATTAAAAGAATCCATACCAACAATTAAATTCAATCTTGAAAGAGACTGAAAGTTGAAATGTGGGTGTCTCATCTTCCATCATCACTTAATCCGTTTCAATCTTGCCAGACTACTGGTTTAATTTCCAACTGAACCTCGTCATACCATGCTATTGTTTATTATCTCAAGATCTTCAGAACAGAAGTTCCACATCGTACAATGAACATATTAGTGTGATTAAATAGCTTGCATCATGGAAATTACGAGGGTGGTTTATTCAAGACTTTTTTCAAGCCATCTTCACCGAATTATCTTTAAAGTAACTAAAAGGCATTGTTGTAGAAGATCAAACTTTAAGGTTCGAACCCCTCAAAGTAATTCTCATCAAATTTTTGTTCAATCACGCACCGTTAAATATATTTCAAACAATTTATATTTATTTCATCCCTCGTATAAATTCTTGCTATTAAAACAACATATAAGAGCTTTTTCAAATGCAAATATTTCTCTTTATATAACATACCGTCTGTAGATAACCATGACTACAGCGACTTATAGACTATAATGGAGGTAATTAAAATGAAGCCCGTCATAATACCATCATTTACCAACACGATATGCTTTACCCAGCAAGTAATAAAAATAGAAAGAGGTACATTTTGCGCCATCTACGTGTTTTCCCATCAAACTTTAATGAGGTGAAGAAGGGCGTATTGAATAGGATCGGCTTCAGCCAAGCTGACTCGAAGATGGGAATTTAAAACTGAAAAGTTTTAAGGATAATACAAGAGCTGGGAGTCTTGTCAGTACCTTCACTATTCAAGCTTCCTTTGTATTGTATATTTTTAGGGTGAACATTCGCTAAGACATCAAAGGCAAGTCTTCTAGGTGTTGTGTCCTGGGATTATGATTTACTGTCAAGGATTCTCCAAGAATTTGAATGAAGTGAGGACTCATCTAATTGTAACTTTCATATTATATAGAGTAACTCTTATCTTCTTTCTCTTTCAAATGGTGTTGTCTATATTATCTTTGTCATACTTGTGTATATTGTACGATCTATTATACTTTTTTGCAGTCTGTATATTATATACTTACATGCTCCCAACAGTACTGATTGTCTCATAAAATCTCAGCATACCTACGTCTATCCCAGATAGCACACAATGTTCCGTTGACGTTCATTTGACGGTTGTCTAATGTCCAAACGTCCAATGTACATGATTTGGACGTTTAATCTACAAGCCATACTGGACGATTAGTGAGATAGTGTGTTATAAAAAGACAAATATTTCAAGGCAAAGGTATATGTGTGTAATATAAAATTCATCGAACATTATAAATTATAATATTAGTTGTTACGTAATAATCTGCATTGCCACTTACTCATCTACTCATAAACTCATATAGGTATTCATATAACAATTTAAAACGTCGCTAAACTTTAATTCTGATATTTAAATTTACCACTTAACAGAGAAGCTACCACCACTTCCCAGATAAATCTCGTGTAAGTATATGTACTTATCTTTGTTTTGTACACTTTCTTTGTGTGCCAACACGTCAACTGGGAGCTTTTTGTGTACGTCTCATGTACGACCAACTTTGGGAACGTTCCCTCGACGTCCATTGCACTTTATGTGGACGTCCACTCTACATTTAAATGTGTACTTCCATTGTAAGTACATTGGACGAATTTGTGCTATCTGGGATTCCTGAGCGTCCTAGAGCCAATAGTACCTAGAATACTTATATAGGTACTCAGAAAACTATAACACTTTCAATGATGTGTTTTTTTGACATGAGTAGTTAACAGAAATTGCAGCACTTCCAGTTTAATTGTAAATCATTAACTTACAATATTCTGATTTATGCTGCTCAATCATATTTTGTAATAATTACACTTGCTCTTGACACATACTTCGGCTAAGCTTGTTGAATTTCTGGTAGCCATCAAACCACCCTTCATATAAGCTATTATTATTTAGAGTTAACGCTTGAAAAGGCATAAGGATAAGAGAAAGAAAGAAAAAGTTAGATTATAAACGTTTTCGTTTTCAATGAGTTCTTTCAACATTTCCAAAAATAGATTTACAAATTTGGACGTACTTTTAAATTTTTGTTGAGCTTTGTTTGTTTAAAATTGAAATTTAAGCTTTATCTTTTTTTCTGTATTTCGTTTTTAAATTTGTAAGTCATGATTTCTTTGTTCAATAAAAAAAAATTTTTCCTGCAAACGGTTTTCCCAAGGAAGGGCCTTGAAATAGTGAAAGACCTGAACTGCTTATTCAACGTGTGTGGTCCTCATCGCAAGCAAGTTGCCTGCTCACGAGTGCCGGTTAACAATCTCTTTTCTGTATAAAACAAACTGCCGCTTATTTACCTTCTCTCTCTAACAACCGCAGTGTTGCCCAATGTAATATCCACAGAAATAAATCTTCAATTACCTACTATTGTTGAATTTCACGTGAATTAGATCATCAACAGTTCATCGAAGGATTTAAAAAGACGATTAGCTATGAAAGCTTTTTTTATGTGGAAGCCAATTGCTGCCTTAGAAAACATTAATGTGTGTTGAACAGGAGATTATAGTGATAAGCAAAATTGGTCTTGGTCTTGCGAAAAAGCAAGACCAAGACCGAGACCAAAACCATTCTTTGACTCGCAAGACCAAAACCAAGACAGAATGAACAAGAACAAGACTAATACCAAGACCGACTATGCAAGACCAAGACTTAATACGCAAGACTCAACAAAAATTATTTTTTCACAGTAATATAAGTTGGCATGTCGAATTGTAAGTTTCCTTTACTAGATTTGACCGATATAAAAGGAAAAAACAAAGAAATCACTGTAAAAAAATGATCTACAAAAATGTTCGAAGATTACATAGTCTTTGTCCCAATGTCTGGTTAACCCATGGCTAAAATCCAATGGAAAATTACTTATTTGTCAATATTTTCATTTTTCTCAATGATTTTTTTTTGCTAAAAGGTTAATTTATGCGTTGGAGAAGAGTAGGTTCTTCAGTATTCATAAATATATTTTGAACTAGAGAATCATTCTTTTGACAAGTTGTGACAAGGTCATATCGCGACGTACATGATAAAGTTTCTGTATTTAAGACGATTTGTGACAAAGCCGTTGCACAGTATAAGAACGAACCAGTAGTATAACTCTTATAAATTTCATTCATAAATTGCCAGAGCTTTTGATGACCTTGAACGGATCGCTTTACGATTCATTTTACCATAGGCGTAGGTGGCATAAGTTTTCAAATGAGTTGAACGTGTTAAATGTTTTTTCTTAAATATCGTAGAACAGTACACTGATGAGTGAATTAAACAATAGTCTTATACCAAATAACTTAATAATGAGCTAATAAAATATTTATATTTTCAAAGTGCAATAAAATGAAGTATTTTATAAAATAATGATTGATTTTAAACGATCTATTCACAATCCATCTTTGAATAACAATAAGAAATACTGTCTTAATGAACTTCTTCTTTTAATTCAAAGATAGTAAATTCAGTTTTAAAAATGTTTGTTGCATAAAAATAGAATGTTTACAAAATGTTTTGAGAGATGTGCGTTAAGAAATTATGACAAGACCAAGACTAAAACCAAGACCAAACAAAATACAGCAAGACCAAGACCAAGACCAGACAGAGTTGAGCAAGAACAAGACCAAGACCAAGACCGAGACTGTTCGAGTCTTGGTCTTGGTCTTGCTTTGCTCATCACTAGGAGATTAGATTGAGTTTCGTGAGGTGGCTATAATTGACATTTCTACTGCAACCTTCTCAGATCTCTAGTGAACTTTTGTATCTAGATTACATTATCCAAACTGTACATTATCCAAACTGTACATTATCCAAACTGTAGCCAATCTAGACTGAGCCTATCATGTAGTTAGTTTCTTGAGAGTTTAGATATTTAAAACGATCCGGCAACTGTGGTTGTAAGACAGCGATCATGGAGAATCCTGCTGAGAAAAAAGTCGGGCAAAAAGAGCGGCATCGGCATCTCATTACCACTAGCATAAATATTCAGTATAAGCGAGCTGGAATGGCATTATTATCAAAAATTGGATGTTTTGCTATTTATAACGGCTATTGTTAGCTGCTTGCAATTATGGCTTTCGTAATGGCCTGCCTAAACTTGATGTATGGTGTTATTTTTACCGTTTACGAACGTGATTGTATATGATTACGCCTCGCACAACATTATAAGTTTAAAAACAACCAACACTCAATAAATTTTCTTTTTTTTTTTGGTTAAAACAAAAGTGATTGAATGATTCATATCAAAAATTTACGGAACATTGATTTAATATGCATGTAAAAAGGTAGAGCAAACATTTCATACAATTAATGTCTTTTTATGAGTAAATTCTATACTAACTTTTTTTAAACCTAATAAACTTTTTGAAATCAATTACTTTTTGAAAAATTGAGTGTTATAATGTTAAATAAAGATTAACAGGAAAACAAATAGAACAAAAAAAAGGTGAAGAAAAGGATGCAGAATCCAAAATAAGTGTAGAAAAAGAGAAGGGATGGAATCAAATGATGCAGTCTTGCCAGGATTACCCTGGATGACCTTTGGAAGCTGGCGTCGAAGAAATATTTGGCGATGACCAGGAAAAACCTACGTTTAACAGTAGGATTTCTTACTGGCCACTGTCAACTAAGGAAACACCTCCATCCTATGGGGCTAGTGGACACACCTCTATGCAGGATGTGTGAACAGGAAGATGGAACTGTCAGGCATGTCTTATGCGAGTGTCCGGAGTAATCGTCAATAAGAGAGTTTCTGTTCGGTGAGTCTTGGTCTACACCTGCCGATATAAAGGAGATGTCTCCTAGTGACCTGTCCACCTTCCTGGGAAGGACAGGATGGACGATGACCTAGGAGGACAACTCCTCGGGAGGAAGTGGAGAAAGATCACAAAAAATTTTACTTTTACAGAATATTTCTATGTGCCCTCTTACTTCTACTTAGTTCCTGAGGAAAGCCCCAGAGACTAGTAGGTTAGGTTTGTGGTGAGTGGATCAATAAGGCCCTCCACTGCGACTCACAAGAGTCTATTGTGGCTCACACCTATTCAGATTTAACCAAACAAGTTCAGCTTCTTAACAAAGCCGATTATTTTATTTGCTGAATGATATTTCAGGTCCGAGGGCGAGAGAGAGACCCTGCCAAACAACAGATACCTGATTCGAGCCGCGGCGGGGCAGGCACAAATTATATGCT
>CAJUYI010000170.1:135880-172624 GCA_910591695.1 Galerucella pusilla
GTTTATTCGTACTTTCAATGGTCTAGATGTTTCACCTAAATAAAATTAATTTCTACTTATTTTCTCTTGACAACGGTAGCTGGAACGCTACCGAAACGTTGAAATAAAGAATTCAAAAATATTGTGGTTTTATTTCCCAAGAAATTAAAAAAAGAATGAATAATATACCACAAGTAACATACAGAAGATACTATGTTCTTCTATTTTGAGCTTTTTCAGGAGTCCATTCAGGCGAAAATTTCCCGTTAGGATCCCTGGCTAAGATTCACAATTAGTCCCGGTAGGTGGCGTTGAAATGGAATTCATAACTCTTAAAAGGATCGACCGATTTTGATGAAATTTTTTGTGACTGTTTGATGGAATAATTTGGTGGTTTAGGTTTAGAATCATAGAGGTAGTACAGATAGAGGCAAAAAGCCATAGGCCACTGTGTAAGTGGAAATATCCGTGAGAGAGAAAGGGACAGACAATCAGAGGTTTCTCTGACTTTGCGCTATTACAGAAAGACAGCCCAAGCCTCCGACATCCTTAGATGCTGATGGGTTCCGAACTGGCTTGTTGTCTCAAATCTGTAGTATCTCTATGTATAGGATAGGAATTTTTTTGATACGGTCATTGGGTGAAACATTTGTTTCTCCGAAAAATTGAAAGATAGTCGAATTTCAATAAACATTTTTCCAGCCAAAATAAGTAACAATGTGGCACTTCAATCAAAATAAAAATAGTCAAAATCTGTTTAATATGGCAAGACAAGACATAACAACGTCTATAGTTTGCTAGTAATAAATAAATTCAATGATTATTAAAGTAAAAGAAGAATGTTTACATATAAAGATCCCTAAAACTTCTTCATTAAAATTTATCACGTATATTCTATCTATTTGTCTTCATATTTAAATCCCCGCTACTCAAAAACTATTCGCTAGATCACTCTATGTCCCTGGAGACATATTATCAGGACAACATCATTATAGTAAATTTTCCATGAGTCTTTTACAAAAAAAAACACACTTTACTTTCAAAAACTTCCGCATGCAAACTCAGTGAAATATGAGTGTACTAAACATCCCCACTAGCTTAATATTTATTGGACTACATAATCAAACAGCACGGAAAAATATCACCGGCAGCGCCACAGAGCGGCACAAGAAAGAACTATCACGATCCTTCGGAGTAATGGGCAATTCGTGCCTTATCTGCAACCTTCTTTACACCACACTCCGCATGGAGAGAGATAAGCATGTAAATGGATGGCCTCCAACTCATTCACTCCGATATCGGTGTAATGAAACGTTTTTGAAGTGTACAGATTTCATTAAAAGGATGTGAGAGATGATTTGCTTTTACTATTTGACGAGTTATTTTCAACAAGAGTTGATATTGTGAAGACAGGGACGTAATCAGCACATGTCTCTAACTTTAAACATACTGTTGATTGATACACATAGATTTGTTTGTTGGAAGTAATTGCTGAGTTTATAAACACCAACCTCCAACGACGATTGATCCTTTACCAAGTCTATGCAAGTTCGCACACAACATATAGTCTCGACCTGACTTTTTTACTTCTTCAAAATTGAATATGCGTGGTCAAAGGCTCCAGTCTCCAGAAGATGCAGTCGATGCCTTAACAAATTTCATTTTGCATGTATGTACTAACAGGAGAATGGAATAACTGCTTTTAGAACTTAACCTTAAATTTGATAAATAAAATTATCAGTATCGTATTCAGACAAATTCGAGAAGGCTACGAAATTAATAATAACTAGCTTCTTCTTCTAACTGAAAATACTTGAGAACTTCCAAAATGCTGATGTTTTCCCGTGTATCTAGGCCTATTTTTGTATTATATAAAAAAATATAACAATAAGATTAATATTCACTTTTCATAAATAATAATTGACCGTAAGCAACAAAGTACAGACCTGACAAGATCTGTCAGTGGGATATTAGAAAAGGACGTAAGACACATTGCCGCTAAGAAAGGTACCTCTGCATTCTATTTTGAATTATATAGTTTCTCCCGATTGATAAGTCGCGTTTGCGACTAATCAGAATATCAACTAATCAAAGTCAAAGATAAGGGTTAACGTTTGTAATGCATTTAAACGGTTCATTATTGTGATATTTTGAGTAGGATTCATCAAAGACCAGTCTTTTTCTTATTTCTTCCAACGTAATGTCTAAGAAGGACATTAACAAACGATAACGCATACCAATAAGGTTATTATATGAGCTATATCAAAGTTTTGTAGCTTACCTTGATCATTTGATATTCTTTTCGGGGGTAACGGTATTTAGAGCTCGTTCCAAGATTTTCAAAGCAGCCTCACCACTTAACCATCACTACTCATGTGATTATATATATGGGTTTATATGTTAAATATATAAAAAAAATTTACTATCAATTACATGGCAATGTTCTGTATCTGTATCTGTAGAGTAGGGAGCGTGAGTGGAGGCTCACAGCACTTAGGCCACCTGTGACCCATTGTACATCCTCCCGAGGAGTTGCCCTCCTAGGTCATCGTCCATCCTGTCCTTCCCAGAAAGGTGAACAGGTCACTAGGATACAACTCCTTTATAACGGCAGGTGTAGGCCAAGACTCACCGAACACACACTCTCTTATTAACATAACTCCGGACACTCGCATAAGACATGCCTGACAGTTTTATCTTCCTGTTCACACATCCTGCATAGAGGTGTGTACACTAGCCCCATAATCAAAAATCCTACTGTTAAACGTAGGTTTTTCCTGGTCATCGCCAAATATTTCTTTGGCACCAGCTTCCCGCAGGGTCGCCCAGGGTGATCCTGGCAAAACTGCATCCTTTGATTCCATCCCATCTCTTATGGGATTGAGCATGGGTGTAACGTTTGGCTAGTTCCGAAATTGTCGAAGTCGTTAGGCCGTAAGTGTCACAGGAACCTGAAATTTTTTAGTCCAGCCGGTTCCCTGGCTAAAGAATCTGCAATGATTACCATTACTCCTGTCGTGCCCTTTAACCCACCTCAGGATAATATTGTTATCTGCCGAGGCGTTAGCTAAATCTTGGTGGCACTCTAGTACTAGTACCGATATAACACGTTGTCTGTTCAAGGCTAATATGGCTTGTCTACTATCAGTGCAGATTGTTATGTTTTTGCCAGAAATTCCTTTTCTGGTTAGTTCTTTTGTGGCAATTGAGATACCAGCCATACATGGCAATGTTAATTCATAAAGGGCGCTGACATGGAGCAATACAATTTGCAAGAAATTGCTGCAAGTTCTTGCAAGAAAAATATAGCACAAATAATGAATCTTACTGCTCTTTTACATCATGATATATTATTGTTTTTGCTGCTAACCCAATCAACAGTAGAAAAAAAGTAGATATTAACCTCGACAAATAATTTATTCAAACATAATAATATCAAGTTATTTTATTATTATTTGAAATAAAGATAGCAAAAGTGAGAAAAGCTTAGTGAAAAAAACTAAGAGCATCACTGTCGATTATCAGATTTCAGATTACAAATTATACAAAACGTCTGTCACCACAATCATCAATCATCTGATAGGTATCATTTGATTGGTCAATTAGTTAGTTGGTAACACAAAAAGAACTAGATTTCTCCATATAATTGCGAAATGACACAAAACCGATAAAATTGCAATTGCAGAAATTTATCAGATGTGGCTCAACTGCGCATGGTTTCGATCAAGAAATCTTGCGTCTTGCATTGCATTGCATGGCAGGTTGTATTGCACCGTGTCAAGCGGCCTTAAATAAAATTAACTATGTTCTAGCATCAAAGAAGATTGTAATTCCTTTCGCTTCCAAAAAATAGCATATGTGTACCTCGGCTGGCGCCTTCACAGTAGTTCGGAAATGATGGACCTTTCCTTCCATCACACAATATACTATTTATTAATTGATTTTTTCATATTGAGAGTCAATTTTTTGAATAACTACCTAACATTCTATGTCCTCATACTTCCATAATTATCTTTTTTTTGTAATTTGCTACCTTTTATCAAGTTATAAATAACCAAATTAGTGCGAAAATCCCATGAACAATATAATCAACTCGACAACAACTTCAGTCTAATGCCCGAGCTCTCAAGGGGGCGTACCAACCATTTTCTTGTCGTCGCATTTATGAGCTTTTACTCGTTAAGTTTATACACAAGAGACAAACTCCGGTTAATATCCCTCTCTCGGCAGAAGCTCGTTCCCATTACTTTTCCATTTATATACTGAAGATATAAATTACTATGTAAATAGATCCACTTCTTCGACTTCGACTGATCATTCAATTAACATGAAGTGGTTTCAGACATGAACTTTTCCCACAATATCAAACAGGTTCGTATTTTGGAATTCTTTAAATGCGCAAAACTCTCAAGATAAATATTGTGATTCTAAAACACAGTTGTCGGAATGGCTTTGGTATTTTTGTATAATTTGCCTCAGCCTGTTTAGTGTTTCGATAATTTTCAAAATGGAAATGAAGTGAAGTTTACTTATTTATATCCAAATCATTATCGTACATTTTAAAGACCAATCTTTTAAATTAGTATCGTTTAGAAACCGATTTATATCCTTAAATAGGAAACTTTATATTTAATATCGGGTTTCAAACAATTAAAATCATACAAAAAACTTCTGTCATCACAATCTGATAAGAAAATATGTGCTGAGAACTATAAAAAGTGTTAAACATAAACCTGTATCGTTAATGCTTCCATTTGGATCTGTCAAACGTCAACCGTAGTTGTATAAGAGCAGGAAGAATGGAATTTAAGAGAAACTTTAATTTATAATCCCCAATTTATTGAAACGTTGTAAACATAAGCTTTCAAATGGTATTCAATAATGTTTTTATTATTTAATAACTCGTGTAAACAAAGAGCCCAAAAAAAAACAAAGAATAAAATTGGATGTATTTGGAAAAAGTATCTCTAAGAAATTGAAGATATTATCAAATATATCAAGATAAAAATTGAAGTGAAAGTTCAAAGGATCTGAAAATAGTATGAAGAGAAGAGTACCATAAACTGATATAGAAGAAGATAAAATTTCAATCATTAGTGGAGTAAAAACTTGTAGTGTCTTCACCGCAAACCTCTCTCCCATGACGTCTCATTATCCTCATCCAATGTTTTCTAACCCTCGCCATTGGAGAAGAGAGAAGAAGCTACCTGCAATCAAATTATCTCCATTTTTATGCTTATCTTGTTCATTTTTATCAATCGCTGAGGCAAGCTCAGCTCTTAGGACATCTTAGCATACACGTCTAGAGCACAACGTGTCGTTTGGCTCTGCAGTCATCAAAACTACTGGTTATAGTCCAGCCTTATAACACATCTAGGACACCTTTAGTGCACACTCAACGTACCACTTTGGTCTAGCCAAACACCTTCTGTAAATTCAAATCGAAGCAGAAAGGAAATGATACAACTGATAGAGTAATAGAAATATCTCCAGTATCTTATAAAGAGAACACGGAGCTTGTGGGCAAAGGTTTATTTTAAATTCCTGAGCAGTTGAGCACAATCCAAACGAATGAGCTGCATTACGAGTTTAAGAAATCTCAATTAGTGGGTGAGCAGATTTGATGTTGAGCGTATCTGCCATATTTTTTCATTTCATAAGAGGTTTAGTATGTAAAAATAAGCTGAGTTTGGGCACTCTGAACGCGCGAGGGTGCTGCGCCACCTTGAGAGACCCGTCAGTAATAAAATTGCTAATTTATTGAGAACCAGAATGAAAACTGTAACGCGTTGGTAGTTGCAGATACTTCCACATATTTCAGCGCTGTTAACCCAACCTAAAAACTGCAGATCAACGTTTTACGACGTGTATTGAGTTATTCCAGCTTTTTTGTTTTTAAAAACCATTTTGCTTATTTGTGGGTGTGTTGGGGATTAGCTGGTTATTATTGTAATAGGAATTTAATTTTAAGAGACAATGTCGAGAATATGTATTGTGAAAGACTGTAATATTGTGAAGTGCACCCGGTAAGCTTCATTTTTATAAAAAACATGTTTCATTAAATGAAAAGTGACAGAATATTGAAGTAGCTATTCTTCTATACGGTTTTAAACTTCCCAGCCATGAAGAACAACGCTAAAGTTTGGCCGGAAAGAAGTTTACTTAAACTATACCTACCCAGTTTATTGCATTGTTGTTGAACATTTATTTGAAATATGTAAAAAAACGTTTTATTTATTGTATACTTTTCTGCAAGGGCGCCACGGGTCAGTTTCTCATTTATAAGTGAGTTTAAGCATCTACTATTACTCTCTTTTATTCAAAGTATGTATATTTTCACTATATTCAATTTCACGGAGCTAGAAACACCCTGTATCTGACACCGCTTAGCCTTATCGACATGAAGTAAGTTTTTTACGATTATTTCGTTAAATTATCGCTTAAAAAGATGTCTACCTACCCATAAATTCGAGATATCTGGGTAAATTTAGATTCAACGTCCACTAATTTGTTGCCGCTATCTACTTTCCCAGAAATAAAATACTTAAAAAAATGGCGGTTCGACCACTTCGGAGCTTGTTCGGCCTCTCTTCTTGGGCCCTATCGTGGTTTTCGAAGAGCAGGTCAACGCATACCGACGTTTTCAATAAACTAATAAAAACCTGAGGTGGCCATCAGCTGGCACGGCAATCTTGATTATATATTTTATGGGGAGATAACGACGAACGACAGTAGCGTATCTAAACACAAAAAGGCAACTAATAATATGTAAAAAATAGAGGAAGTAAACATAGAATTTTATGCAAAAGAGCCAGGAACAATTTAATTCTTTTAAGTTCAATATTTATGGAGATATAGAAGGCAAAACTTTATTGTCAAAGTCAAAAGCAGAATTGTCCCAACTATAGGTTACATGACACACTGGAATAGAATGAAAAAGCATTTAAACAAGCAATGAGAGGGGTTGAAACATAATTTTGGGGACCGACGCCCACCGAAAAGGTAGGTAGATATTGTAATGCTTGGGCAATCAGAGGTACTTCTGTGAAAGTACAATTTGAAGAATGCATAAGCCTGTACTGTACTAAGTGATTTGACACGTGTCAGAATACTACTGACTGAAAACGGTCCTCAAAAAGTTCAAACCAGTGCAGAAACCTCCATTCTCAAACGGAATACATGACACAATAGAATACCAGGGCATAACACTACAGGATAGAAGAGGAAGGAGCTAAAGGACCTAAAATTATTTCAAGGAATAAGACTAGGAACTACCAGTTTCAGACTACTCTCAGTAACAGAGTACAATCCTTCAGGACTCACCCAAAAATCCAAAAAACATAAATACAATAAGTAAAATAAAATTATTGATCCCCTTCTGGAGCTAATTGATGAGTGGTGCAAAATTATTGACATGGATTATAATTTTGGGTGCAAACAAACATAATTTTTTTGTTTGCATGACTTGAAAATGTGTGTAGTGTGTGTGCTTGATGATAAAAAGGAACCAGATCGATTTGGGGAGTCAAAATAAACCATCTTTGATACTGGAGAAATGTGCAATGATGTATTGCTCAGTGAAATATAAAGAAAGTGATAAAGTATAGAGAAAGAATAGTTATCTATGGAGTGTTCCAAATAATAGAAATAAAAACAGAGAAAGCAGGTGAAAATAGGAGTCTTTCATTATTTAATTCAAAAGGTTACGGATATTAAGCAAATCATTTATTCAGTAAAGCCAATTTAGCTAATTTGGTAAATTGGAAATAGATCCATTTAGATCGTAGAGGTATAGGTACAGATAATAGGCTTAACTATTTCATCATCTTCCAGACAAAGATGACACGTTGGACATTTCAACAATCCAAAACTTGTAGACAGCTTCTTGTTGTAATCCATTAATTTGTTGTTGAAACACTAGATTAATAAAAGACGTGAAATGAACCAGTTCTAGTAAATGTAGCTGGAACTCTAAAACGTTGGCTTAATAGGTAGGTACTAATTTGATTCTATAAACTCATAGCAGGTTCTGGTACTACAAAGAAAATAGACTATTTGCCACAAACTTTAACTCTAATTCGATCCTCTTGGGTATCTGAAAAGGTAATTTTTTTCGGTTTCTTCATGATTCATTCAACAATACAAATTTATTCTTGAAATACATTGGTCTAGGTCCATAAAAAGATTGACATTTCTGTCCCAGGTCTGCATCCTGCAAATTTATATTAAAACTTAAAGTTCTGATAATATCGTTAGATATTCTCTTTTTCTGATTTAATTTGTGCTGGTCCTCCGCCTCTGTTGAATCTAGCAGGCTATCAAACACGGCGTAACAAACGCTAATCGAGATCTGAACGTTACGTTTTCAGTTAACTACCTACGGACCAATAGGAATTCTCCACTTTTACAATCACATATTCAACTTGGGTGGTCTGCATTTTGTTTTACTTGCTCTACGGCTCGCTTTGCTTTATAGCGGCCGGCCTGGTTGCCGAATTAAGCTGGACGTGGACGCGCTATCTCTTACTAATCACCTCATCTTGCTCCCTTTTACATATAATTATGCTATATCGGGTTTCGACCAATGGATTCGGTGCAACCACTGTATTACAGGGCCGGAATTCGAGAAAAAAAAAAACTTGATTGGTACCTAATTTTCCAATGTTTGTAACGTCTCGATTTGAAGACATTTGAAATACATCAAGCGGTACACTGTTTACTTGAACAGAGGCAATTCCTCTTAATAAGAAATCTTAACCATTTTTTGCTCGATAAAAGTTTTCCCCGTACACCATTAGAGCTATTTTTGCTTTGTATATAATCTCCTTTTCGTATTTGTTCCACACGAGTTTACTGTCTAAAGTCAAACCTGGATACTTGACTTCTTGACTCCATTCAACTTAACTCCCAACAAGTTTAATGCTTTTGATGTAGAGTTTCCTTTTCTTAGTGAAGGCTATTAAGATGGTTTTGGAGGAGATGATGTTAACTTCCACTTAATTACACCTGCTATTTGTATAGTACAGACCCTTTTCTACGATGTCACAAAGGGAAGGATATGTCGAGATCAGTCAAACCACACAGAAGGTCGTCAATCGTCAGGCTCCACATTAATGTGGATGCTCCTCCTCCCCGTGGACATCCTCTGGTTGTACAGATGGAAACAATGTCTTTGTTCGTCTTCGTCTCTGCTACTCTAGTGATGAGCAGTTCCGACATGCATTTGGAAGTTGTACTGTCTATACCTCTTTCATTTAATGCTGTTTTGACAGCCTCAGTTTTGTGAAAAGCTCCTTCTATATCCCAGAATCTGCATACTACGGTTTTTTGGTTGTCTAGAGCACCTCAGATATCCTCCGTAAGCTGTACCAGTGCAGTCTCCGTAGATCTGACTACCCAGTAAACATAGTGATGCGGGAGGAGAAGGAGTCCCTCTAGAATCTGCGCTCTAATATAATTGTAAATAGCTTTTTCCATTGATTTGAGCTTATACGATGTGTTAGACTCATTGGTCTGAAGGATTTTGAGTTTATTGTGTCCCATTTCCGGTTTTTGGAATGAAGGTTACTATTGCCCTTCTCCGTGCTTCTGGTAAATAACCCAGTTTCAAGCTGCTTCCACTAACTCTAACCAAATGCGGTAGAATTTCGTCTTGTTTTTGATGGAGCAATGCTGGGAAAATCCCATCTGCTCCCGGTGATTGAAAGGTGAAAAAGGTATTGATAGCCCATATCCATATTAACCTATCATTTCTACAAATAGGCTCAGCCATTGTAGTGCATTCTCTCGAAGGCCTGCTATAACATTCGAGAGGATTATCTCAGCTCTTTCTATAGTTTCTGGTCGCACTCTTTCCTCCTTATTTGTGGTATAGGTATTTAACGTCTAGCTTCCCCAAAGCTATATCTGTGTTGACCCTACTGTTCACCATGAACTTCAGTAAGCAAAATTATTTCTTCTTCGCCTCACGATTTGGAATTATAGAAGTATACTATCCGGAGTGAAGAGTCTATAACATCTGTATAGTCAATGTGGCCTAGACGAACAAAGACAAGCAATTTTCCGACCGGCTCAGTCAGCTGAAACAAATTTCAGCCTTCAGCTTTGTCTTTCTAAGATTGAAGCTTCACGCTATTGACTTTTTCAGCCTTTTCAACTGTATTGGGAGGAAATAGAGTGCATGGAAATGGAAGGAAATGTGTAGGAGTAGCAGAGTTAGGTACGTAGAGACCCAGTATTAGATGATTGCAGTGGGAACAGATTTATGAGTTCGTTGATTAGTTTGGCACCAAGAGTCAGAGGCACCTCAGCCTTTAGGGTCTATGTATCCTTGGTTTTCAGTCTTTTCACTAGGTCCTTTTTGGGAAGATCCTTCATTTCCATGTACTTCCTTGGGGTACAGTCAATTTCCTTATCTAGCCCCTGCTGTGGTTAAATATTTAGTTGGTTAGCGAGTCCGGTGATTTTTTGTATTCCAAGATGTATAAACACGTGCAGCAGTTTTTGACATTCCAAATACTGATTCAGAACCAGTTGTGCAGTTTCAAACCCTTGTATTTTGGATGAAAATCAACATTTTACTTCGAAATTCTTGCCACGTATCATTCTTATATAACTTTTCCTACTATTAGAATCGGGTTTTTTCTTTTGCTATTTCCAGTAACTCACTTCAATGATATAAATTTGTTGTAATTGTTTGTTTATAAAAACCGATTGCTTTCGTAAAATCGATTAAAGTACCATAAGTTATTTATGACAGTATTTATGGGTCGACTAAATGCCCATTACAGAACTAGTCACGTATGTACCTACGCATATTAATTTAAAACTTAAAAAAAAATAAACAAGCACTTAATAATATTATGTAGCTTTAATGAACAGAACACCTACATAGTTTTTGCATGAGGTTATTGAGATAACAGTAAATAATTCTTGAAGGTATTTACTATTTATGTTTATATCAAATGTTTATCAACGATGTAGCAAATTAATAGAAAATTATTATTACAATAATTGTGTTAGCTAGGAAAATGTGAGTTGTTAGATACGTTGAATAGTCTTGACCTTTAATAGCTGTTGGTCTCCAGATAACCCAAACTGTTGAGAATAATGTTTATATTGGAACCAAAAAGATGAGGAAGTACCAAACAATTTTTGAATGCACTTGACCTTATTTAAATAGATGACAACGTAAACTAACCAATTTTAACCCAAACCGTCTGAAAAGAGACACATTGGGTTGATAAAATTCGTGGTAATAGTATATTATACACTAAAGTGGTGAAGACTATTATTATTGACCGAGCACCAAGATTATTTCGCGAAAGGCTTTGCCCTAGGCCAGGGGTGTCAAAGATACGGCCCGCGGGCGACAACCGGCCCTCAAGACATTCGAATCCGGCCCGCTTTGCTGGGGTCAACCAATCACATCCGATGAACATCTTCAAGCTATTCTGAAAATTAGAACATCTTATTTGACACCAAATATCGACGACACAATGAAACTTTTTTTAAGCCAGCCCCCCAAGCATGCTTCGGAGAAAAAATGGCATTCATGTAAATTGAGTTTGACACCCCTGCCCTAGGCGGAATAAAGTGCGAGTTTTGAAAATGTCTTCAACACTATGGTGTATATGCAATTTTTTCCACTACTAGCCAAATATAAGACAAAAATTAAAAATAATTCACAAACGCACCTAATTTTAATAAATGGCGGCCCAAATGGACTATTGTGAGTTCAAATTTTCTGAAAATAGGGAACATTGGGGTCAAAAAGATCCAAATATGGAAGACCAAGAAAGGAACTGGAAAGGAAGGTGATTAGAAATTGAATTCGAAGATTAGGAAAAAAAATTAAGGTAAGGCTACCTTTAATTTATAGTAGATACAAAAAAGAAAAGCAAATATAGGAAATGGACAAAGGTAAAAATATTACAGTATTACAGTACATGGATATAGAACGATAATAGTTATTTACGTAACTAGTTATGAAAAGAGCGATAGTGAGTTCTGCAAATTACCTACGCAAGTTGAACAATGTCGCTCTCTTCATAACGTGTTTACGTATAACGTTTCATCTAATTCCGCGCTTTTATAATATTTAATAAAATTTTCAATTACAATGGTAATATTAAAGTGGATTCAAATGGTGTTACAAGTATTGATACTATGAAGTATTCACCCAGAAAATTGACTTACTTCAAATAACCGCGTCCTTAATAATGTTGTTCCTAATGTTTAAAAATCTTAAAATACTATTGCATCAAAATAATGGGGTAATTGTCAGTTTAAATAATGAAATATTTGTCAGTTTTGACAGTACCGTCAGGAGCTAATTCATAAATTATTCTTTGAAACCCAAAAAGTCACGTAAAGTTTTTACATAACTATACTTACTGATATACGAAGGTTATGAAAAATATGACGTTACCTAACGTCAAGGAGTGTCACATTTGATAGCGGAATTAGATAAAATTTACTAACAGATATAACATAACATAACGGTAAAACTATGGAATGAAAAAATTATTTACCGCAATTTATGTATACAGTTTAATTTTTTATAATTAACTTCAAATTTATAGTGATAAAAGTAGAGAAGAGAAAATAATGTACCAATAATAAACTCCCAACATAAATACCTTTTTTGTGGTTGAGGCAAATTGAAAGTCAATTTTCAATTTATAAAATTCAATTCCAATTAATATCATTCAAGTCCCGCTAATTTACAAATAGAAAATCTCACTTACAATAATAGATATTGTGAATAACCCATCAATAGATGAATTAAATATTAACCTCAAAATACACTTAATAAATAGGTACCTTAGATGAACAAGAAAGATTTTTTTTTGCCTTGGGCGCTGGTTACCCTTTTAGCCTCGAAAATTTTGAAACAAACTTTAAAATCAAGGAATATGAAATAAACTACTCTAAAAAAACCCGACGTGACAAAATTATTTCGTTATATTGGTCAGATTGTCGTAAAAAAAGAGTTCACGATAGCTAGAATCTTGGTCAAAAAGTTCTATTTACAAAATATTATTCATCAAATTGAGTTAAAAGTTGCTGGTTATACCTACTGTTGAGAAGGGAGACTATATTATTATAAAGAGAACGAAGTCCGTGTATACAAATTTGTTCTAAAAATAAAAGGGCGCTAGTGTTGTATTCGTACCAAACATCTAACAGCAGTACAACAAAAGCCAGCCATAAGCATAAAGTTAAGATAGTACGTAAATAAGCGTAAGTACCCTAATCTTAATTTCACATCACCAACTCAGACTTCCTTCCTGTCCCCAAAAACCGGCAAGAAAGCTAGTAAGTAAGGACAGCTTTAGCAAGTGGATCCACTCTCTAAGGTAATCTTCAGTCGTAATAAGTCGGCTAAGGAAGTACTTTAAGAGGCAGCGACATACACACACTCCCCACGAGCGACGAAAAACTAAGAAGATACCGAGTGAAAGGTGACTATCACCAACCTCGTGAAAACAGAAGAACGCCAGAACTTTTCCATAAACCAAGGAAAGAAGATAGACTAGCCCAGCAGATCGGACTGAGGCCTCATCGTGAGAGATGAGGGGTGGAGGAATGTTCTTTACGGGATGTACTGCTCCTAGAGGAAGGGACGGGTTTGATAGAGGTGTGTGTGTGAATAGAGTTTGAGTTCATGATGTTTTATTGGTTGGCTAGCTCCTTCCTTTGACAGCCAGTGGTTCGCGTGTGGAGTTAGGAAATATAAATGAAACTTTTATTGTTAAAAACTCTTCAAAATATCTAAAATTGTGTTGGTCGTAAAATAATTGGTTCTTTTATTTGCTGGAAAATATATTCATGTTTTCACGTGATAGAAAATACGAATCTAGGTAAATTGTCTTGCCAAAAACCTTTCTTGTCAGACTGTTATTTTGGAAGACATTTGAAGATACACTACAGTTATAATGTTATATGTAGAGCCCACCCTATGTGTTGCTTATTAAGTGGGAATTTTATGTTTAAAGTTTTCAGAAAGTGGTTCCCTACTTAGTGAAATATTTACTAGAATTAGAATGTTTGGAGAAAATGTGCAGCCTCGAAGGTACTAAATTGAAAAGTTTCCGGAAAATTTCAATCTTATCCTAATAAGTTTTCTTTCCTACACTATGTATCTTGTATGTATGTATTTTGGGCTGACATTCACTGAGATCTAAAAGATCTATTGTGCCCCCTTACTTCTACTCAGTTTCTGAGGAGAGTCTCAGAAACTAGTAGTTCCTTTAGTCCTATTTCACGGAGGAATTTATCATGTATCTTTAAATATTTTTATTTTCTCAAAGTTTTAACTATACACAGACTTTGCCTATTTTCAATTTTCAAAAATTTATATATTTCGCCCATGTTTTTCTATTTGACTACTGTTTTTTACATTCATTCATTTATACGTTTGGGTTGGGCTCACCAGCCCAGGCACTTGAACTGAATCTTTGTACCATTACCCATGTCTACCAACTTCCATTCCTGAAGCTTCGTTTCTTCTATATAGGTTTAACTAGAGAGATCTTCAGTAGTTGGGATGGTTGTATCATTTCCACTCCAAGATGCTTCCGTCTGAGTTCACATTTTCTGCACATAGGTTCACTAACTTTGCCCATCCTATGCAAATGCTTCCTCGGTAACTGTCTTCAAATTTCTCTTACCCAGTTTCAGCAGCCTGGACGAGAGTTCCTTTTCTAACTTATTCAGTAGACTCTTAGTATGGAGGTGTCCTTGTGGGGACTACCGAGTTGTACCATGACTACCTAAGTTAATCCATTTCCGCCTTTATTGGGGATTATACTGACCATCGAGGTGGATCAATACGAAATTACACATAAGCCGTATTTATTGAGGGAATACCCAGTACCACTAATAATAAATTGTATTTAGGCACATATTTGTTTTTATTTACTTACATATGGATGTTTTGATCTTAAACAGTAGTGGGAAAGGCCTCATCTTTATTTTTGTATGTAGAAATTGTTATATATGGATGTTTTGATCTTAAACCTAATTTATATAAAATTGTTAAGGTCATTAGTAATTAGACTTTATTTTTAAATCGGTTAAACTTCCCAGGAAATTCGGTGGTACAACTCGACGGTAGGATTATACCTACCTGATATCTGGTGGTACAACTCGGCGATCCCGGTCCTTGTCTATTTGAGTTGATGTTCCTTAACTAGCCAGTTCCCGACTTCCCTTCTTATGTAATACTTTGTGATTCCACAAAACGGCTTCGGACCTGTGATTCTTCAGCTAGCTGGTGTGTCATTTTATTCCCTGCAATCCCTTCCTGTGCCGACACTCATATTAGAGACACTTTGTTGACTCTTGCCAGCATGTTAAGGGAATATTCACAGTTTTTCACCAGCTTACACCTAGTTGTTGGATTACTGATAGCAAAGCAGAGCTTGACTATTGTCAAATCAGTAAAATTGAGAAAATGTTTTTTTCTGTACACATTTTCTCTTCATGTAGTCTTCATGTTCGTAAGTAACAGTTCTCTTATATTATACTTCATTGTTTATAGCGAGAACAAAAATAAAAACGGATCAAAACAAGCGAAGTTGTTTACACGGAATATATGTCAATGTTATACAATCCTGGTAATAATTTTAACTACCTACCACGAACATAAAAGCTAAATAAATTAACCAAACTATGCACCTGTCTTTTATGAACCTGACACAAGTCACAAATCATGATTGATTTTCAACAAGGTGCTTCAAAATATTAATCACGAAATACACGTTGGAAGCATCACACATCTGAATAACATAAATTTATCTTTATAACAGTCAACTAAAGTCTTTTGATGTTAAAAAGATGATCAATTTACGAATTTGATGGGGCATACAATGAACAATTTTTTCTTCACACTGGATTTTTTTTTCAATCAGTCAAATGGGTAGTCTTATTAAGTCAGGTGTCTTTATATCGGTTTCGGACAGACTAGTTCTTCATCAGAAGAGGTTTTTGAATGAGCAGGAGCGGAGCAGCAGATTTTTTTTGTGAAACGTTACTGGAATTGCTTGAAATTAGCTCAGTATGTGACAAAAAAAATCAAAAATTTGATTTCCACTAACTAATGCATATAAATCTCCAGTCAAGCAACTGGGAAAGTGTCTTATCAGGAAAATATACACGCCGCTGAGCGGTAAGATTCGCAAGCTGAGTAGCAACAATTCAAATAAAGTTCCTCAATGATTAATAGAATCTGATGGCACATGTAAGTCTGTTCTGGTTACATCCTTAATGGGCTTAATCGATTTGTATCAATATATTTCATGCAAGAGGTAAATTTGAAATATTCTTCAAAATGCTCTTTACGCATGATTCAACCTTTTTATGTGTGTATCCGCGGCTTCTCGAGACTCGAAAATGATCCACTATAACGATGCGAATAGAAAAAAATTGCAGATGAACCAGAAAAGAGAGGAACTGAAACTGTTTGTAATATTGGAAACAATAGGAAAGCCGGAAAGAAGATCTGTTCATTGGAAACATCTATAGTAGGGCTAAGACAATCAAAGATTCTACAACCATATAAGATCAAGTAAATGCCTAAACAAGATTAAAACTGCTCTAAGAGCTCTGACAGGATACTGTCGCCTAAATGGGAACCTCCAAAAGCAGGAAGGATGTAGGTTCTGTGATCTGGAATTCAGAATTCTAGGGTACAACACTTAGGAGTCTACTGGATGGAAGAGTGACACTTGCCGAAACTGAAGCCTGTGAATATACCAAAATTCCTTCAGGAAATAGGTTTAAAGGAGCTACTGGTCTATGAGACTTTCCTCAGGACCTGAGTAGGGAAGATATTTCAGGTTAGCTGCGCCCTCCTCTTCATGTTGTACACTGTACGGCCTTGATGATAGCAACTACCCCGTCCAAAGAATCATCACAATCGGGAAAAGGTTTGTAAGGCAATCAAAAAGTTTTTTCTACTTCTTTACCATAAGTTGTTAATTAAATGCCAATTTTCAGTTTCATAATGATATTCATTATAACACTGGTTTTCATTATAAATCTGAAAAATTGGCCAAAGGAAATCTAGATTTCCAAATACCCATGTAGGCAGACCTAATATTTTCTGTAGAATGTTTGACAGTTTTTAAGAGATTCGTGTGTTTTATGATCTTTTGCGTTAGTTTTTAAAAGAAATGTCGAGCACCAGACCAAAAATGCTTAATGACCAAGGTAAATACGTATTTAGACTTAATTTTTGTTTACAAAAATTTATTACTAATTTTGCATAACAGTAACATACCTATGTTGTTTTCGATCTGTACATGCCGGGTTCGAGTGCCGGATAATGCATTTTTTTAAATTTGTTTTTAAATCAAATTTCTTCGTAGAAAAAATAGTGTATGCAACTCTCATGTAATGGTTATCAATACACTCGCATAAACCATACGAAACTCGGCTTTGGCTCGTTTCGTATCCCGGTTAATGCTTGTGTATTAATAACCATCATTACATGATCGTTGCATAATATACTATTTTCGTTAACTGTACACACAAATAAATATCAACTTTACGTATAAACAAAGATAACGAATGTTCTACAAACATATTTTAACGCACGCAATATATATTTTATATAGTTATCATGGTAGTAAAGTAATTCATAATTCCCTAATCATATGTTTTTGTGTATTCTGTAGTTCGCCTAATTTAGGTGATTAGATATTCCTCAAAACCATTGTTTTGTTATGTATTGTGGTCGTAACAGGGCCCCCCGAACAACCCAATTTACGACGTAGGGTGTTCTTTACCGACCTATCTACAAAAACTTAATGGCTTATTTATTCAAATCATCGTGAACGATTCAAAATGGCTGAATAGAAAACCGCAGGTAACCTCTGTAGACACAAACTGCTATATATAAGGTATATGATATACAGTCATTAAAGAGGGAGAATGCGCTGTCAAATATAAAATATAGATATTTTCAGTAAACTTTTGCCGTGAAAAATATATTCGAATATAAATGTAAACACGAATGGGTTCATTGATTTGATAGGTCATTGTTAAACTTTGTAACAACTAAACTGAATAAACGGGTGTGAATATTAGCATGGAAAAAGATGATTGTGATAAGAGAATTAAACATCTAAAGATTAAAAAAGTGGCAAAACGAAGCAATAGATATTTATTGGGAAAAACTAATTTGAAAAAATGACAGAAAAGAAGCAGAAGAATCTACTGATTGGGAAGTATGGTAAGAAAACTCCCAATGATGGAAGGAGTAGCAGAAATTCTTAATAAATAATTGTGGGAATGAGAGAAAATAATGAAACTTATACCAGTGTCGAAAGAAAAAGTCGTGAGATGCAGAAAAAACTACGAATAAAGGAATAAAGAAAAGAAAGGAAAAACTTAAAATGAAAGGAGTGCTTAGCGGGAGGTAACAATAAATATTGACCGATATAGAAACATGGCGAAAAAAAGAGAAAGGTCGCTGAAGGAAATTTTCCACAAATAATGAAGATGAAAGTTGTTAGGAGCAGAATAAACTACGTATGAAGAATAAAGGAAGGAACATCTTTCAAAGTTGGATTAGATTAGATTAAAATTGGAGTGGCTCTTCATCCTATTCCACTGCGACCTTTGCAGATCTATTGCTTTATTCTTTTTATTAGACTTATTAGCCTGGATACCGCCTCCCTTGCGTAGCTCTCTGCCCTCGGTTTTTCTTCTCCGAGTAGGTGAAACCGAACTCTTGCTAAGCCTTCCCACTCTCAGAGTATCTGCTCCGTGGTTTCGTCTTCTTCCTGGCAGAGCCTGCACAGGCTGTCATCTGCTAGGCCAATTGGGTGCATATGTTCCCTCAGCCTACAATATCCGGTCAGCATTCCCACCATCATCCTTGTCGTTTCTCGACTTTGACATAGTAGGTCGTGGGACCGTTTGGCCGAAGGGCTTTTAAGGAATAATTTAGCGTGCCTTTGTCCTGATGGGGTTTTATACCACCAGCGCAACGCCTGGTTGTTTATCCACTTGTGGATGCTCCACAGGAATGTTCTGCTAGCTGCTAAAGTTTGTGAAAAAGAAAGAATAGAAAAAATCGAAATTGTAATTTATTTGGGAGACTATTAATTTGTTGCTGCTGTGGAATGCCTGCCTAGATGACTTTCAATGCGTTTTGGGTGATTAATGTATTGTTTAATTGCCTGGATATTTCACAGTCCAAACATGCCTTTATATCTGGTGAGCAAGGTGGCCACTCCATCCTAGTAAACCCATGAAACTCTACCCGGTCTTTCACAAGTCTTGATCGGTAAAAACAAATCTTGCGCTTACAGCGCTAGCAAATGGTAAGCTAGACTCAATAACCTTGTCGCGATATCCTACAGCAGTTATTGATTGTGGAATCAAGACCAGCAGCTCAGTGCTGCCATCATACCTACACACAAACTGATCTTCCACCGAAAGAAGTGCTTGGCGTTATTGAATTCGCATTATACTTCTTAACTTCAAATAACGAATATAAAACCTTCTTCTGGTAGTCTTGTCAGAAATAACTAGTCTAGTACCTTGTCTAACGAAGCTGTGAGGCCATAAATGTTGGGTTTCTCCTTGCAGTCAGGAATATTAAACGGTCCAACTAATATTGTGGCTTATTTTCATCCTCCTCCATATATATACTCTGCATCCCCAGTTGCAGCATGGCTATTCGATGCTCGACTGACTACGTTTTGAGACATATTGAAACGCGTAGCGACATTTTGCTGGGATATACCTTCAACACTGCTCCAGGTGCACAGCCTGTAACCGTCGTAGAGACATAACGTAATAAGATTTATTGGTAAAATTTGCAGTAATACAGCCGATATCAGCTTTTCTCTTCATATTAAATATAAACAGTACTTATACTAATATTTTTCAGTTAAAAAGATAAGATATGGACTATAAATAAACGGTCATACATAGCATACCGACGAGAAAGACGTATAAGTGAGAAACTAACTCAACCTGGGAATTTAACAAACTTTAAATTGATCTCCAATCTGTATATTTTTTTTTCAGTTGATGTTTCGAGAAAAGACATGCTGTCTCCGAACAAAAACTTCTACGAAGACCCAACAAAGTATTCAGACAGGAATAAATCAGTGCAGGTATAAATAACTTTATAGCTGATCCAATCTTAATAATATACCCATTAAAAGTAGATCTTTTTTCGCGGAAACTCATGTTTACCTTGAGAATATTTTTATAGAGGAGAAACGGTTATTCACTATGATAACATGAGATTCTTAAGAATTTAAATTGATTTTTAATAATAGAAAAAGATCAAATGAAGAGATGGTAAACATTTAGTTGGAACTTGCAGGGTGCAATGTGCAGTCTATTGTAAATTCTAGTGTGATTATGGAAAATTAGATAAGTTAGACAAGGAACTCTCGTCCAGGCTGTTGAAACTTCCTAGACTTATAGCATGCAGAGGGATGTGAAAGCGTAGCGTTTGCAGACGACCTGGCAATAATGGTACAAGCAACAAGCAATGAGGACCTCGTGCTCAGAGCCAACCTAAGCATACAGGAGGTTGAATACTGGTTACGAACCAAAAAGCTACAGCTGGCTGCTCACAAAACGGAAGCAATCATTCTAAAGGGAACTAAATGGGCAAAGATAAGAGAGCAAATAAAGTTTAACGTTGGAAATCAACAACTAACTCCTTCGAAAACTCTAAAATACCTTGGCAAATACCTAGACCACCAGAGCACATTCGGAGCCCACATTAGCAGAACATGCAAGAAAGCCGAAAAAAAACTCTAGCCAGGCTGATGCCAAACATAGGAGGACCTAGTAGCCTGAGAAGAGAGGCTCTAGGCACTGTTGTGAACTCTATTCTACTATATAGAGCCCTAGTTTGGTGTAAAGCTCTTGAAATGACCAAATACAGAAATCTGTTGGTAAGATCTCAAAGGAGGGTATTACTTAGAATTGCAAGTGCATACAAAAGGTGTCAGCAGATGCACTTACGGTAATAACAGGGATCCCACCTGTGGACATTCTTGCTCAGGAAAGACATTACATACACAAATGCGAGTATTCCACAAAACCTGAAAAAGAAATGGCAAGAAGAAATACCGTGAATCGATGGCAATTAAGATGGAACGAGAATACCGAAAAGGCACAATGGACGAAAAGACTCATCCCAAGTCTGGGCCCCTGGGTAAATTGTCGATTTAGGAGAACAGACTTCTATATAACCCATTCAGAATAGGAAAATCGGACAGCGACAAGTGCATCCACTGCCAGCAGGTGGACACTGCCCACGAGAAAGCAATAACAGACACCGCAGTGGGAGTCCAGCTCACTCCGGATAACATAATCAATACCATGCTAAGAGACCAGGATACTTTTGCCATCATTGCAGATGCATATAGACAGAAAACTGACCTGGAAAAAACATATTTTCACGAAGAGAAAACAACTTGGCCTGAAACTTCGTAGCTTATATTGGCTCATAGGTCGAAAATCACAACTTTCCCTACAAAATAAAATACTTATTTATAAAACAATTCTTAAACCCATCTGGACCTATGGAATACAACTATGGGGAACTTCTTCCAACTCTAACCTCGAAATCCTGGAAAGGTTTCAATCCAAAGTCCTTCGAGTTATGACCAATGCACCCTGGTATGTTCCTAACAATTACATACGAAATGACCTTCAAATACCTACTGTGAAAGAAGAAATTTCAAACTTCGCCCAAATATACCAACAGAGGCTACAGCAACATCCCAACAAATTAGCAAAGACTCTCACGGGAATACCAGCAAGACGAAGGTTAAAACGTTATATCGTTAGTGACTTACCAAGAAGATTTTAAATTTATATTTAAATTAACGTGCAAATTCCCTAGTGACAAATAATTTTATATCCTGTATAAAATATTTAATAATGAGTATGGTCATAGGACTATTGCTCTGCATGTCAATATGTTTAGTGACAAACTATTTACTTATTGTAATTCTAATTTACAGATTGTAAATAAAATGGGAGGTATAAAAAAAAAAAAAATTGCAGATCTGATTAAGAAAACAATGGTAAGAAAGGAGAAGAAAGAACGAAACGAAACATCGAAACATGGGACTGTCGCCCATAGACCGACGTAAGTCAGAAATGACGGTTCCGGCTATGGAAATGGGGGGTTTTAGTGGAAGTAGCGCCCCACACTGTTGGATGCAATCGATGCCGATAGCAAGCATCCTTCGCCAAGCGGTTTCCCCCACCAAGAAAAAAAAAGGCTGTTGAAACTGGGTGAGAGAAATTTGAAGACAGTTACCGACCTGGCAACTGGACACTGTACCACGGGGAATCATCTAAAATGTGAACTCTACGATGGAACATACTCTGCTTCTGTGAGAATTTATAACGACTCAGACGGAAGCCCTTTGAAGTGGAAATATGACAACCATCACAACTACTGAAGATTCCTCCAGATAAACTGGTGGCCTGTATAGAAGACACGAAGCTTCTGGAATGGAAGTAGGTAGATAGGATGGGCAATGGTACAAAGATTCAATTCAAGTGCCTGGGCTGTTGAGTCCAACCCAATCGTATGAATGAATGAATGAATAATAAAAAAAGTTCAAATAAAGAGATGATAAATATAGCAGCTAAGGTTTTTTCATTTAGTAAGGAAATCTAAGCTGTGTTCTCTTGACAGTTAATAAAATTCGTTTATTTGCAGCTAGCAAGGTGCAGTGTGCAGTCTTTTGTGAATTCTAATGTTATTATGGACAATTTTAGCCGCGTTAACGCCGAAAAGTGGGTCCATTAACAATTAATGAATAAAAAAAATTAATAATCAATTCGCTCACTCGAAAAAGATTTACAAATGCCGAAAAAAATAGAGGAAATGTTGCCGTATACTTAGACACAGCTGTACAAGCTCCTAAGTTACAGTTTCCTTTTAAATTAACAGTTAGCCTCTGTTAGTTTCTATATAAACCCATAGGTGGACAACTATCGCCGCAACCACAATATTGCTTCCTTTAAAAAGGTCTATTTATAATAACAATAATTATAATAATAAATAAATCAAATTTTATCAACCTAAAATAGTATTTGTAGAAACGCCCCTGATAATAATAAATTGAGTATACGAATCCACTCTACCACAGATGTTCTCGTTCTCCACCACTCCAAAAAGGCTTTTCAACTTATTTTGATATTATTAATGCACGACGGCGTTTCGACGATAATCGTCAGTTAGATTAACCACCGAGAGGTAGCCATTTGTCCGAGTCAGCCGAAACTTTTTAAAAGGGATGTTTGTATGTTGTTATGTCCTTTGTGCGCTGCCTTAGATGATAACCTTTCGGATTATCCGACTTAATGGGTTACAAGGTATCATTTGACGTCACTAAAGATATATTTCGCTCGGTAAATCCTGGCGTCAAATGCAAAGTCGTCACAATTTATTTTTAAAAAGAGGATATTAGTTTTTTATTAGTGGAGCAATACATCCAGAAAATCTAGATACCTAGATTACCATAGCAACCAAAATAACGACTTACCAATTTGACGTAATAGATAATAGTTGACATTTTGCTTTTTGAAAGTTTCCATGGTTTTTGGTCGCGATTATTGCAGACAATGAAACCTACCCAATACCAAAGGTAATTTCAACAAAAAATTACGATTGTAAGAAAAAAGTATCAACTCTTAGTTTATTTTTACTTCCAGGCAGCAAAAATTGCTTAGTACCTATGTAGAATTCGATTTGATGGAAATTCTTTTCTTTCCTCCACTATTTTTTTCATTTCTTATACCACAATCTAATTTGGATTGTTTCAATTCCAGTTGTACGTGTTTCATATAGCCTGATGATGGTGATATCTTACCAAAACTAGTAGGTAGCAGCCAATTGATTGATAGTGTGGCTTTATTGAACGCTTTTGGTTACTATACATTTTATTGGCTGATGATTTCTCAAAATATTCGTGTAATATTTATTATGGTGTTATAAGATCATCTGATCTGAAACTTGGGAGGGTGGGGCACCTAGGGCTCATTAGGACCTTTGTGCATCCTCCTGGAAAGTCCCTCTCACTACATTGTTGTTTGTCACCTCAACCAAGCCAAGGCAACTCTATGAGGTCCATGGGTTTTATGATTGCCATATACATCCAGGTGCCGATCTTAGGGGATAGATCCCAAGTCAACCACAAGGTCCACCGGAATTGCTAATCTCCATTTACTAACAGCTAACATAGACAGAGAGTGGTCCTCACAGCATAGTACGATTATAATAAGAGCCACCTGCATTTTAGTGTAAAGTACGCTTCCAAATCTTCCTGTTTGCAGAATGACTAAGTTCGGAGGCTGAATAGAGTGTCAAGGACCATGCTCCACAGTAGTGGCAATAGCACCACTACCTGTGGACAATCCTGTACTGTTAGGGCTCGTAGAGTAGCATCTTCGACCTTTTTTTTTAAAGGAGCCGTCCCTTCGCCGGCACCATCTCAGCCTCCTTGGCTTATTGTGGATACTGCTAGTGTTCTGACTACAGCCTATTCAGCCAATCCGTTCCCTGTATTAGCTCATATAGGTTCTTTGCTGGTTGGTTGTAGAAGTCTTCTGAAGTCATTTGGGGTCTACCATACAGTTTCTGCCTTCTGTGGTCAAGCGTCTCACAGCTGCAGCCCTATTTTGTTTGGGTGCTCCTTTGTGGGATCTTCGACCTTAATTTGATTTGAATTTTAGATAGAGCATATTATAGATCCACCCGCTTATCACCTGAGGAACGTCCCTCGTGATAAGTGAGTTAGATATTTTTGGAAAGGTGGTTTTGTCAAACGCGCATTCTATGTCTAAGAATACTCCCAATGCTCCTTCGATCTTCCTGAGGATTGTATCTTATTTGAAAGCTTACCCATAATTTTTTATCTTGGGTCACTCTTTTTCGAATATAAATGTCACAGAGCTTAATAAACAATTAAAACCTATTTAGTAGTAACCATGGAGACTGGTAACTTTAACACTCTGTTAACATTTGGGTGAGTGAGGCTATGTAGCCTGAATTTATGTTTGCAGCATGTGCCAGAATTGCATCAAAAGCAACTTCAGCTGACAGTTTTGCTTTTGTGCTTAAATTTGTCGTATTTATCCGGGAATAAGTGCAAAAATTGGGTAGTTTTTTGGATCTCATAAGCTATGCCTCACCTCCTTGGATGGTAAAGATTCGAATTGAAACTAAGTTAAGATATTAAAATGCTTACGCGTATTTTGACGACGATTTGACTGGTCTAATTCTTTTATATTTGAAATTTAAAAATGCTTCCGTATTTGTATAGGTACCAAAAAATATATCATGTACAGTTTAATCGTTGTTGCTTATTTTATTACATCAATTTTGTTTTTATTTCTTCTCCGTTCCTTTCATTTCCATAATTCCAACGTAAAATGCCTGAATCCACCCCTTAGGTAATGGTTTTTTCGTGCACATCTTTTACCTACCCCTGGAAATGTTCAACTTTTCAAGAATCACAAGAGAAATATCACCATCAAAAAGAACAGTAATTATATATTTTGGGACGGACTCGAGACCCTGTAATTTTTTGTTGTCTACTCCAAACCCGGAATAAATTGATTTTTACCAAGATGGCTTTCATAATTGAATCTTCTTCTATAGACGGATACATGGAATTACCTAGGATTTTATAATTATAATGCCATGATTTTAAGGAAGGTATTTAATTGGTTCAGGTGGGCGTAATATTCGGAACTGCGTTGAAAATTATATTATACCAAATAAGCTTGTCTTTTCAAGGTTAAATAAAAGTTTTGTGCTGACATTTGATAATTTTAATTTCCTATACGGTTTCATCCCAAGTTGTTTTGGAATGGAAATCAACGCGGACAAAACAAAATATATGATAGTAGATAAAAAAAAACGAACATACGAAGGGAACTTAAAAACGCAATGGTGTGGTGGAAGCTTGTGGTGGTAGTAATAAAACACTTGATTAGTGAAAAGAAAGAGATTTACTTCTAATGAATTACAAATTATAAGATCATCAAATTAACATATATATGACACATTGCGTCATTACATAAAATCGCCAACTAACTAGAATATATTATCGATCCATAGTTCAAATACAATATATAGTATGAATACAATTTTGAGTGGTACTACTACAAATGGCATTCATTTGAAAATGTAACAACATTCAACTACTTAGGAGTGACGATGGGACAAACAGGAAAAGAGCGGGTGCAAGAGAGAATACTCAATGGAAACCAAGCTTACTGCAGAAATAGAAAACTTCTGAAAAGTAAAGCCATAAATAAAAAACAACCAAAATAAAAATCTTGTAATGTTTTTCTTATTTATTTGAACTGTTTTTAACGTGGGATAAAATTATACACTCACTATGGCCAATTACTATTGATTTATTAAAGAAACACTAACACACTATAATAAACTTAATTTATATACACACTACTTAATGTCTATTAATGTATCTACACTCGGTATAATAATTGTCCTAATTTATCTTCAACACTATTTATATTCACTTCTGTTCACTCACTGTATACTGAAACTGTTTACCGATTCACTGTATACTGAACAACTCTTCTATTCACTCGAAAACCCGTGTATATATACTCCTTTTCGAATCTCTAGAAAATTCTTGAATATACCACATTTGCGTATACTTCATAATTCGGGAACATTCGAGTTAAACCATTGGCCTTGGTACGCTTCGAGAAACTTTCTAGAAAGGTCGCATTCATAGTTTGCGACAGGAGCGGCTTCTGAATGAGTGAGTTCGTAACAATATACAAAACACTAAATACCAGTGATCGCGATGGCTTAGAAACAACGGTAATAAACACAAAAGAAGCAGAAAACTCAAAAATCATAGAAATAAAGATTCTTAGAACGATACTGGGGCCGACCATAACAAGAAATGGGGAAAGGAGACTTAAAACTTACATAGAAATAAAAAGCTAGTTAAGCAATAGGTGTTTTCGGAAACTCCGGCTCACTAACTCGATCCAGAGAGGTCACGTGATGAATCACTCCGATCACCTACCCGGGAACTGTAGTTTACGAACTAATAGGTTTCGTTTTTGATCTGACAGATAACGTCAAACAAAACATACATTTCTTCTTCAACTTCGTCATCATCTTTGAAAAAAGAATCAAATGCCAACGCCGTTAATGTATATATAACCCTTCAGTAATGCGCATGCGGTGCCTACAGCGTCTTTACCGACTTACCTCTCGAGGTGGGTTACGAAAAATGAACCTGGGTCAATCATCCAGTCAACAACTCGGAAGTTTCCGAACACGGGTAGGCAACTCGGGTTAGGTAAACGAACGTACAGGTTAAGGATCGTGTCAACCCGAGTAAGTTTCCGAAAACGCGTAATGAGATAATCGTGAAATATATAAAACTGCAACGCCTAAAATGGGCAGGACATATTATGAGACGAAAGCCTGGAGAAATGATAAGAAGAATAACACAATGGCCGAGAAGAAGGGAAAGACCCAGTGAAAGTTGGAGGAATCAGATAGAAGAGGATCCAAAAAGGATGGGAATCAAAGAGCGGAGAGAAAAATGCAGAAATAGAGCAGAATGGAAGAAAATAACTTCTGAAGCCAGGACACACAAGAAATTGTAACAATAAGGAGTGAAAAGGGAGTAATCCACCCTAATAAATGGATTTAAAAGCGCATTAGCGTTAGACACAATTAGATTTAAAGGCTTGATGATGATGATACGGTTTCATCACAAAACATACTAACCTAGGCTTGTTTGTTATGTGAGTTTCATTCAGTGGCGGATTCACCACTAGGCAGACTAGGCAACCGCCTAGGGCCGCATGTCAAGAACATTTTTGTAGATCGCGTAAACTGTGCGCCAATGATATGCTAGTTTCAACGTTGCCAAGTTGAGGTTCAATTTGTTATAAAACATTCCTTAAAAAATCTTAAAACTTGCCATTTCGGTTAAATTTTAGAAATGACTTCCCGGTTGTAGGGGCCGCTCGAAAAGCCTTGCCTAGGGCCTCCAATGTCTTATATCCGCCACTGTTTCCATTTAATGAGTTCTTTGTGATTTTTCGCTAAGACATCAACTCCAGTATTCGCTAATAAAGTGGCCATTCTTCTAAGAGAATACGCAGTATACTGACACTGCAGTCAGTATCTGTCTTTGCTTGGCACTATTTCTCGAACCCGAACTTTATTGCCATCCCTCGCTATCACGTTCTGTCTGTCTGTCTGTGAGAATTTGAAGGGTGGGTGACCCCCACAGCACTTAGGCCACAATTGACCCATTGTGCATCCTTCCGAGGTTCAGACTTTCTTCTGGCTCGTCATCCGGCCTACTTGTTTGAAGTAGGCGATAACGTCGCCGGAAGTAAACTCCCTCATGCTGGCTTGTGTTAGCCTGTACTCGCCAAATACGGAAAACCTAAATTGAGAGAGTGTCGGACATTCACAAAGAATGTGTTCGACAGTCTCATCTTCCTGTTCACATCCTCTACAGAGTGAAGTGTCAGACAGACCCAGTCTGTAGAGGTGCTTTCGTAGGTGGCAGTGACCGGTCAGAATACCCGTGGCTGTCTGAAGGTTCTGTCTGTTCATAGTCACGTATTTTTTGGCTACTTTCTGTCCGGATACTGCAGCAGTAACTTGGCAAGCCTGCAACCTTCTGCATCGTCCCATCTACCCTTAAACTTATCAAGGGAGTGTTCCTTTATTAGGTCAATCATAGCCGACGCCGACAGACCAATGAAAGTGCCAGGTCCCAAGACTTTTTGGGTGGCTGCTTTCCTGGCTAGTGAGTCGGCAATGTGGTTACCTTTCGATTTACTGTGCCCCTTGATCCAGCCTAGAGTGACTTCGTTGTTGCTACAGGCTTCGATCAGGGACAGGTGACACTCCAGTACTAGGCCTGATGTGATACGTGGTCTGTTCAGGGCTAGTAGTGCTTGTCTACTATCCGTAAGGATGTGAATTTTATTACCTGTGTTTCTTTTGGTAATCTCTTTTGCGGCGATGTAGATAGCAGAGAGCTCTGTTTTAGCAACGCTGACATTACAGCCCATCGCCCATTTGATGTTTAGATTCAGAGATCTGGAGTAAATTTCACATCCTGAGCCCATATTGGTTTTAGAGCCATCCGTGAAGATGCGGAGTGCGCCTTCTTCTGATGTGTCTTGTGTGTTATATTTTAATGATTACCTTGTAGGGTATTTGGGTATTAGGGTATTTGCCTGCAGCAGTGGGACCTCATTGAGTACCTCACGCCATAGGTTTCGTCTCAATCTACCAGATCCTACGTCAGGTTGTATACCGGTAGAGCGTAAGCGTGTCATGGTCATCAACATAACCTCCCTGATGTGTATGTCAAGGGGAGTGAGACCAAGGATCACCTCCATCGCTCTGGTTGGTGTGGTTCTCATGCCTCCTGTTGTGTTGGGGCATGCTGTTCTCTGAATTTGATCCAGTTTACGGACGACTGTCAGCTGGTTTGCTTTAACTCCCCAGGCAATCGCTCCGTACGTTAGCATAGGTCTGATGATGGCAGTGTAGATCCAGGCAGTAACCCTGGGTGACATTCCCCAGTTCAACGTTACACGATGAGAGTTAAGTCGGATGCGAATTGAACGACTCTCATTGAAATGTTAGCAGTAGGGTAACAGAATACACCCCATGCTCAATGCATGTAAACAAAGACCATGCGTAATCTATTCTAAGTCGGCTCTATTCAACCTTATCCATTTACCTAGGCCATTTAATGTTCACGTGATTTTGTTTCAAGCGATTTTTCTTGAGAACAAACCGACTATATCAATATTTATTTATGGTACACTAAATTTTTGACTGATGTTTTTACGACAGTAAAGAATTTGCGATTTAATTCATTCACCTCCCAATTTATAGAGATCTAAAAATACATGAGATCTCACTACATGGAAACATTTAAAGCGTGTAATAAAAGTACGATAAAATTTTTATGGTATCTGTTTTGAGAAATGAGAAACATAAAATAATATCAGTGTATACATATTTATTTATCAACATCATTTAGAACTTATAACTCACTTCGAAATTTTGACCTCCATATTCATAAAGGAAGGAACTTTGGACTCTTGGAAGCTTAACGTAAGTGTATTATAGTCGGTACGTTCTCAAGTAAAGCCGCTCGAAACAAAATCATGTGAACATTGAACGACCTAGGCACGTGCGAGTGGTCTATACGCACCCGACTTAGAATACATCACGCGTGGTCTTTGTTCACATGCGGTTTTTCTTGGTACCATACATACTAGAGAAAAAAAGTATATTTGGTAAGGATGCAAGTATACCAACGTTTGGTTTAACAGACAGCATTAACATAGCATGCGCACTTCCAGCCACATATAACCTTACTCTGTGTGTCCTGAAATCCACAGTAAGTTGACGACGTGGCTCTGGATCAGTTCATTGAGTTTTCCTAGGCGTTCCCATACCATTTTGAAACTGATTACACAAAACCGCAGTCAAAACGATTATACAGCGTCTGTGGTCGTTCTGGACTCTTCACATCCGATGAAACAGGGCTTCCAAGCTTCAGACCTCATTCTGTTGGATTCTTCACATTCTATGAAAAAATAGGAATTCCAAACTCTAGGCCTCTTTCTGTTGATAACACTTCAATACCAGAAACAGATAGAATCAAGTATTTAGAAATTATTTTAGATCACCTCAAGAGGAATTTACACATTGATGCCTTAGTACCTACAAAAACTAAGAGGATTTTTTGGCAGATTCAAATATGTGAGAAGTTTTTAGGTACCAGACAACTGAACATTATACAGGGTGATTCATTACTAATTGGAAATAATTTAATAGTAGAATCCTGACTCCAAATTATGAAAATTCAACCCAAAACACCTAAATAAAATGTAGCTGCTTGCTTAGTTACAGGGTGTTTTGCTAAAAATTTGAAAACTATTTGTGCTCAGTACTTCAAAATTGTTTTATGTATTCATTTCATATTTGGCAGAAAGTGTAGGCAGTGTACACCCTACTAAATTATATTAAACAAACGTTTCTGGCTACTACCAGAGACGTACGACAGGAGAAAGTGACAGGTTAATCGTTCCCAAATTCTACGACACTGGCGGAATAGAAATTTTTGCACAATTTTTTGATTCTCCAATACTTTTTACGTAAATAGAGTGCTTACATTTTACTCAGGTGTTTTGGGTTAAATCTTCATAATTTGAAGTCAGGATTCTACTAATGAAATGTTTCCAATTAGTAATGAATCACCCTGTGTATACTTCTCACTAATACAGTAACAACTAATTTATGGAATCCAAGGATGGGGATGTGTTACCTTATGTGATGTTTTGGAAAATTTTAACCCTGTTCCAAAATCACTGACCTATTTTGAACGATAATACTGGTGACAGAAAAATTATAGACCCTAGCACAAAATCAATTACCTATTAATCTTCAAGTGAAATTAATTGGATTGTTGGGGATGAAACTTTCTTTGGGATCGCCCTGATTGTCTTTTCAACATTACCTTCTTATCTGCTATACTCAGGTCTCCTTTTTTCTTTAATTATAAATGTGATGCACATAATTTATGAAATATACCTATATATTCACTAACGCACACTCAGTAAAATGGCATTTAATAATCAGTGTTTAATAATGATGCTGTCCATATTCAAACACGGTAACTATATGTTAACAATCCGTAATTATTCCAATTTATGTATTAGTTATTATATCTATTAGCAGCAAGAACAAAACAAGTAGCTCAACGAACACCTTTTGCTGTAATTTTACTCTAAAGTACCGTCTATATAGGTAAATTGTTCATAAATTATTCATGTAAGTACGACATTAATTATACCGGTTGGCAAAAATTTACTTTTTGCTTGTAACATGAAAAATTTTAATTCAAATTAAATTAAATATTGTGAAATATTTCAGTACCAGCAATTTTATTTATTGAAATTATAAAAGTGAGGTTGGGTTTGGTATTTATGCGAAAATTTACGCCATGGGAAAGTGCGCCTCGTTCAATATTGATGGAAAATATTATGTCGAATGATCGAACAGCATTTGGAAATAAGAAAATGTGAAATGATGATAGAATCATCTGGTAAGGCTAAGGCAATTAAAGATACTACTGGTGAACTACTACTAGATGAGATGGAAAGACTATGCTAAAGTGAGACAAGAATTTCACATGTGCCCTATCTGGACACTGCTGTCTGAATGGGCTCCTCGATAGACTACAATTGGTAAAAAAGGGAGAATGTTAAGAGGAATGGAAGAAGAAACCTTAATTATCAAATGAAACTATAAAATCCCAGCACAATAATGGGTAAAGTTCTGGACAGAATAGGACTTGCTTAAGCTGGTGCCAAAGGTTATCAAAAGATTCCTTCGTGAAATAGAATTGAAGGAGCTACTCATATTTGAGACTTTCTTCAGGAACTGAGTGAAAGAAGGGGATGGAAGATCTTTAAGGTCTTCAAGGTCTGTATTCTGTATTTTGTTATGAAGGCATGAACTTGTCCATCAACCATCCACATACTATCAACTGTAAACATAAAAATTCAGAAATATAATTCCCAAATCACCCATAAATAATACACTGCTCCAATAAATTAACGCACCACTTAATATTTTCTGAATTTTTTTGCCATTTTGAACAAACTGTAAAATATTTCATAAAATTTTGGAAGAGCATTAAATATTATTTATTTTAACGACATACTAAAATTATCTTCACTGTGTTTGTTGTGTTATTGAGTTTTTTTCTGAATTCCTATAATTGCTTGTAAGATAAATAGGCCATTAGTCGTTTGATTTTCAGCTGCTACATTTGAATTTTTAAGTCTTGTGATATTCTTCTGGTTAAATTGTTAACATGCAACGTGAAGCCAGAAATTTGACGCCTAATGAATGTGCACAAGTCATTGTATTGCACGAAGAAGGTTGGAGTTATCGCCGTATAGGTGAGAGATTTAATGTGTCCCATACAACAATATCGCATATGGTTGAACGATACAGGGAGACTGGTGAGCACATTAGAAGAGCTGGCCAAGGCAGATATCGTATCACGACCCCCGGCCAAGATCGTTTTTTAAGGCTTTCTGCTTTAAGACAACGATTCGTAACAACAAGAATGTTACAATCTCAGCTTCAAAACGCACATAGGATTCGAGTAAGCTTGGAAACCGTCCGACAACGTCTTCGACAAGATAATTTGAGACCTCGCATTGCCGCTCGAGGGCCAGCACTAACCGTAGATCATCGTAGAGCCCGGTTAAACTTTGCCAGAGAGCATGTCAACTGGGGGGAAGCTGACTGGGAAAGAGTTCTTTGGACAGATGAGTCCAGATTTTGTCTGCATACTTGCGATAGACGTGTTCGTGTTTTTAGAAGGCCAACAGAACGATATGCACAATGCAATATAGCGAATACCACCTTATTCGGCGGAGGCTCGGTTATGGTATGGGGTGGAATTTCGTTAACGGGTCGTACGGACTTGGTGGTGCTAAATAATGGAAATCTTAATGCTGAACGTTACATATTGGATATTCTTGAGGAACATGTTGTGCCGTTTGCCCCTCATATCGGTGAAAATTTTTTATTAATGCAAGATAATGCTCGACCTCACACAGCCCGAATAGTAAGAGATTATTTATTGGAAGTTGGCATTGAAACTATGATTTGGCCTGCCCGAAGTCCCGACCTTAATCCAATAGAGCATCTTTGGGATATACTCGCAAGGCAATTACGAGCTCATCCCAACCAACCTAACAACTTGGAAGATGTGGGGCGACTTCTGGTTGAAATATGGAATGAACTGGATGAAAACAGTATTCGAAATCTTATTTTAAGCATGAATCGCCGATGCCAGTCCACGATTAGAAGCAGAGGTGGAAATACCCGATATTGAGACTCTAAAAAATCTTTAAAGAATTAAAATTTCCGTTTTTGGTTCTTTTTTCTTTTGTGTTAGTTTTGCTATGCTAAATTTTAGGGTTATATTTTTAGAAAATGATTCCTTTGTTAACAATTTAATAAGGTCTATAGAAATATAATGTTTGATTTTTAATTAAATTTTGTAAATAAAATAATTACAAATTTGTTAGTGGTGCGTTTATAATAATTAAATAGTCTCAAATATTATTTTATTAGCCAAACATTTCAGTTGTAAAACTATCATTAACGACTACCTGCTGTGGGTTTTGGTCTTAAATCAATCATGTTGGCCTAAGTCAAAACGACATATCTTGTAACGAAGTATACACTACAAATTCGAGTAAGAATGTCATTACGAAATGCCAAGTAACGTTTAAACAATTATTTATTCCAATAAAAAATGTATAAAATCAGATATGGTAATGGTATTGGAGAAAGTACCGAAAAGAGGTTCATAATATAGAAAAAAAGACATTTATTCCGGCGCTGACAATGTCGATTTGTGTGCGATAGCGAATACCACACAGCTCGTCACACTGGGACGCCGTCCATCACTGAATTATGGCCGACCTTTTGTCTGTTTTGACGCTAAACACTGCTATTTACCCGTATACAGGTGAAAGCTAGTCAAAACACTTTTTAGATTTTACCGCCTTTTGTAATCTTTTCGGGTGGTTGTTTTCCCATTCTGTCCTATTCGATTTATGAGACAGTGAAAAATTATCTTTGATAGATCAAAGGGAAGGTGCCTACATTCAAATATCTGAACCTAGAAATATGGGAAAGATATTATTTTAAATTTTAATTTATGTTTAAATAAAATCAGGTGAATTTTCAAAACATCTGCTAGCTTTTAGGAGTATTTAATCATAAAAATGAGCGAATCAATTTGCTGTTTCTAGTAGCGTAACACTGAGCTTTATTGAGTTAACTGTCTCACTTCGTGGAATCTACTCATCATATGGTTTTAAATGAAACTTACTGTTTCTAAGTGACTCCACAATATATTTGTAAAAATGTGTAAATTGCAAGTAAATGATTGACAATTGTTTCGATATAAATATCATCGTCAGAATGACAGAAGTTACTTTTGACATGATGTATACTTGATATATATTTGGCTAGTCCAAATATATATTACAAAACCATCACTTATGCTGGTAATATTTCCAATAATATTTCAAAGATAATATCTTCAGCAACAAATACAACAATTTCTCTTAAAACAGAAAACAATGTAGATAGAAATTTGCTAAATGTAAAAACAAAAATAACCCCATTAAGAAAATCTGGGATATACAAACTTAAATGTCCGGATTGTAATGCTGTCTATCTTGGTCAAACCAATCGTAATTTTGAAATTAGGTACAATGAACACTTACGAGCATACAGATTAAAACAACGAGATAAATCACATTATGCAAAACACCTACTTGACACTAAACATTCAGTAACACCTAACACAGAACCAGAAATACTACATGTTTGTGATAAGAAGCAAGAACTGGACTTCCTCGAAGAATTAGAAATTAGAAGACACTTAACAGACCCACAATATGAAGTCCTCAATGAACAGCTGAATCTAGGAAGTTCTCCATTATTAAACTGTCTTCTTAAGTAATAATTGTAAAGATCAGCAGATATAGTTTTCCTGGTTTCCTATATCATTGCACAGTTATACTGATCGTAAATGGGACAAAGATATCCAGAATATCCCCATAGGGCTAATAATATCAAAGCTACTATTTGTAAAATCTTCTTCTTTTTTCTATTCATATATATTAAGTCAATCACTAGATAGGGCACTATTTGGACTAGCCAAATATATATCAAGTATACATCATGTCAAAAGTAACTTCTGTCATTCTGACGATGATATTTATATCGAAACAATTGTCAATAATTTACTTGCAATTTACACATTTTCACAAATATATTGTGGAGTCATTTAGAAACAGTTAGTTTCATTTAAAACCATATACTGAGCTTTATCTTTATCGTTATTATTACCGTTATCTATACCTACTTCTGAAATAATTCATCATTGGGTGGATAAAGAACCAAGCTGGAAAATGTGAACTTGTGCATTTTTTTCATATTTAACCCTTGTACATTTCTATTTAGACCTAAGTCAATGTTGATCTTCTAAGGCCGTTCTCTTTTCAATCAATTATGTCAAAATATAGAGATATTCCTTCAATGAACCTGTTAAGATTTTTAACATAATGTGAAATTCAAGGTAGGTCAACGGAATAAATAAAGTTAGATGAGGTAAAGTTTGTGAAATCGTCAAGAAGCGATACATTTTTACTATATTATAAGGTTAGTTGGAATCTAAGAAATTCTGGAAGGATACTCTCCAAAATATTACAATCAGCAAGGCTCTCATTTTATCAATTATTAAAGTAAAAGTAGTGAATACCTTCGAATCATCAAATACTAAAACCAAGTGGACTTATATCTTCAATCATTCCATGAAATTAGATTCATGGACTTAATTTCTTGCAAAAATGTGAATTTCAGTCAGTGATGTCGCTGAAAACAGAGCCTGAAACCAAAACACAAATGGAATTGACAATTCCGGAAAAGAGAGAAAATCGGAAAGAGGCGAAAGGAATAGGGCTAACAAAATCGAAGAAATTCATAGGAAACTACAACCAGAGTAAGACTGAACTATGAGTTTTGACTAGCATGACAAGCAACTCAAACTAGTGGAGCCAGTTAACAGGTTAAGCGCCAAGCTGCTTTTTGAAAAACTTCCCTCCAGG
>CAJUYI010000170.1:172724-187762 GCA_910591695.1 Galerucella pusilla
CTGTTGCGGCTGCAAAATGCTTGTTTTGCGTCCGGTTGCACGAAAAGGATATGTATTTAGTTTTCAGCGATTCTAAAAAGTCTTTCACCAGCAAAGTTGTTATTTAAATGTCAGTTATGTCACTTTGACAATTCAATGAATAATGAATGAATTCAATGAATAATAAGAATCAATTTTCCGGTATTTTGCATGGAAAATGGAAATTCGTCAACCAGTGTGCAGGAAACATCAACCATTATTTTCTCCGGGTAGGTACCCATATGTGTAATCTCATATTTTGGTAACCTCTGTGTCTTCTTATTTGATACATATATTAGCAAATTGATAATCAAGCCAAATTACTCATATTTATCCAATGTTATTGCATAATTACCTTCAACATCCAATAGAAAAACATTTGTCGAACACAATATTCAGAACACTAAACGTAAAACTTATCTTGTTAAAATGAATAAAATGCAGAGCTGTCTCAAAAGTTTGCCAGCTGAGTGTTTTAAATGTGTCAAATAATAAACGACCGTAACGCCATCTCACAATACTTTTTTGGCGTTATTTGACAGCTGTCACAAGAGCTCCTCGATCCACGCACTTTATACTAGATGGCGTATTTCTTAATTAAAAATAAGTTAGGGGCCAAGATAGAAAGGGACCATATTACTAACTTCTCTTCCTACATTCTCAATGTCTTTTTTTTTAATAAAAAAACAATCGTTGAGTAAAAAATCCCGTGTACCTATTCCTTTCAAAACACCAACAATTAATCTATCAATGTAACCTATATAAGGTGAAATTCAAAAATCCCCAGGCGTCTGTGCTAAAAGCTTAAAATTTCTATGTGTACTTTTGCCGCGCCTATTCAACAATCTCTTTACGTGTTTCCTTTGATACCTGAAAAGGAGTGATATATAGCTCCTAACAATTACTTAACCTTGTTTACCACAATATGTCAAAACGAACTAATCTTCTTATTTTCAAACTACAAAGGCAACTACAAGCAAGGGCCGCTATACATATACTATATATCGGTATCGGCGTTTGATTTTTCAGGTATTGTATGCCCTTTTTGTTGATAAAGCGATGCCACCCGGACTTTGACTTTTCGACTAGAAGCGGCACTTTGTCGCCAAATGATAAGGCAAACTTTGAGCTTTTGTTACTTTGTGATATATTTTGACTGGAGGTGTCTAATTCGTTTTAGATGTTACTTTTGATGGGTTTTGGGCATTGTTGTCAGGAAAGTTACGCTTTTATATTTTATCGATTGTAACGTACACCTCGTTGGTTTTTCAATGGATTTGTTGGGGGTGTATTGAATTTACGGAAAGCTCGATTTCTTTCAAGTATTCGACATAGTTTCACTTTAAACATTACTAGGAGCTTCTTTATTGTATATATAAAAAATGTCCACCTCTGAATTTTATTTACTTATAAGTAATAACAAGAGGTTTGTATTTTATCGGGTAAATTTGGGTTGCTTAATGGCAAATGTTGCCTTGCAATTTGGTAGGCGCAATAAACTGATGTCAACATTCCTGTCAAAATTTCTTGAAGAAAAAGTCAGGACTTCCTTACTGTAAGGAAATGATATTTCCGTACAGTTGTTAGTGTTCTACATAAGTGATTGAAAACACATTGCTTATAAGGAATTAATTTATATTTTGAAAACATCAAGTCATTGCTGAATACATTTTTAAGATCAATTTGTTATATTTACAGTAATTTGACAGTTAGTACAATTATTGAACATTGGAGGAACACTCTTAGAACTATGAGAAACATTTTGGACAACATGCAGGGTGGTAGGGTCATTTTGTTGAATATTTTGTACTGTGAAAATTTTATTTGCCACCTCAACCTTATTGTTAAGCGATTCTTCGATATATCCTTCAGCAACGTTTGATGACTTCCATCCGCCATGCCTCTAAACTAGTTATGTCGGCACCAGAGTCAACCAATATTGTTGCAGAAGACCGACGAAAGCAGTGACCAGTATATTCTGTCGGATTTAGCAAGTTCAAAAAAGTAGCAACTATTTTGGGCATTTTTCTAAATTGATGAATTCCTACCACTTGTCTACAACCCTTTCCGCTTTGATATTTAAAGAAAAATCGGTCACTGTTCATATTTTCTGGTCTTAAGGAAACATACTTTCGATAAACATTCAAGTAGATCTGATTAATTACAAATGATCTTGGTTTGTTGGTTTTCGAATGAGGTATGCTGATTAAAAGCTTAGATTCTAAGTCTTCTATATCGTGTACAGTCATTCGGACTAACTCATCCATTCTACAGGCCCCAGAAATACCAAATATTACAGCCACCTAAAAAATAAATAAAGCTATAATCTAAATAGAAATTAAAACCTTGTAAATTACCTTAATCATTAAATTTTCTTTATCTGGAGCTTCCTGGATAAATTTTTCAATTTCTTCCTTCGTTAAAATCTTAGATTTCTTTGCCCTATAACCTTGAGCTTGCCGTTTCAATAAAGAACGAAGTTTTGAGTATGTAGATATATCTACATTGTGTTTAAGTGCAAGGGTTGACTTCAGCATTGAATAATTGGCCCATAATGTTGAAGATTTCATCTTTAAACAAAGGTCTAGGAAGTATGCCATTACAACATTTTCTGAGAAAGAACTCGTATTTTTACTCATGCGATAATCCATAAAACGTCTGTATGCATTTTCGTACTTTTCTCTTGATTTCTTTGGCAATAATTCTAATGAAGCAGTATTCGCTGCCTTAACCAGCTCTGGAGGAGTCCCAGGAATGGAAATTTCATCATCACTTATCATTTTACTTTCGAGAACACCAGCAATTAAATTTATAAGCGTCAAGTTTGACAATTCAACCTCAATACGTTTCCATAGTAACCCAAGTAATTTTATTAGGAATTTCAAAGCACCATTTATTTGGGAATAAAATTATCGCGTTTTTTTCTTAAATCAATCAATATCTGTCGAATTTTAAACGATTTGCGGAAAAATAGTATGTTTACCTCGTAGGAAAAGCCACATTCCTGGACTCTGTGTCTCGGCTTGCGGCTTGCGCCTCGACTTAGCAATCTTCACAGTCGTCCAGGAATGTTAAGCTTTTCCTACCCGGTAAACAATGTACTATTTTCACCAAAAAAAACGGAATAGAATACTTCTAAATTTTGCCAATGTTCATAGGCATAATTATTTATTTTCACTTGACACTTTAGGTTGTAAAATTACACACTAAAATCTTATGTCTAGGAAGCCTAGGTTCACAACATGGAGAATAGGTAAGGAAAACGAACTTATACCGAAGAAATCTGTTCTCAAAATCGTCTTTTCAAGTAGTTTTTTTTTCACCTTCTGAACTATTTTTCTATCATCAAATGTTATGGTACGGGTTTTAAACTGGCGCCCTCTACCATGATCAGAAATTGGAATGGAATTAGATCTCCTTATATAGGTAGTCTCCATGATTCACAATTCACCATCAGGAGACATAATTATTGTTGACCTGTTGTTGACCTGTTGACCAGTGCTATTAATGTTTTAAGTTATTGTGAAGGCGGTTGTCATTTTTTGAAAGCAGGCTTTCCCAAAAGAATCGATTGAATAATGCTGGAATGATACCTTTGTCAACTTATAGGTATGGTTTTATTTATGCTCTGTGACATTTATTACAGCTTGGCTCTTTAATTCCGCTTTTACTTAGTTCGTGATATGTAATTTTGCTACGTTTGACATCTATACCAGAGAATACACCAGCGAGGCCCGACGCAATATCTTTGATGTTTTGGTTACAAAAATTTATGACCTTGAGAGACCAACGTTAATAGATAACTTAGTAAATACACTGGGAAAATTATGAAATTTTCAAACATTGTCGTTATAATTGGTCGACAAAGTGAGGTATGACCAGTCTCTAATTATAAAAATGGCTCCTTTCAGACATGCGCATACAAAAAAGGATCGGAAGCTTAGCTTCTTGTTAAGCTGGTGCATGTACTCTTTGTCTATACCAATGCGTTGTGCTGAGCACTTAGTTCATTTGGACATTTCATTAATCTCAATCGCCACATTTTTATACCAACCTCCAGAATTTTTCTTCTTGACTTGGTGTAAGAAATACTCTGTCCAATATTACGGAAATGCCCCGTTTTCCATCAAGTTTTCTAATAAGCGTACTGGGCAAATTTAATATCTTCCTCCAGCATATTCATTTGCTGTCACATAATTTATTGGCACCACCCAGTCTTGCTTTAAAAAAAAGGATTACTCCATACGTCCAGTTTCTTTTCCAATATTTTCAATTTCAGATAAGAAATCAGTGATTTTGCTGGCCCCTTTGCTGGCCCCAAGCTAATTCAAATTACGGTTCATTTTCGTTATATAATCTGGTGATTGAAAACACTTCGCACTTATTAAGAGCTGGTGCACTCTAGATTGTTGACCTTGTAGGATTTCACGTTTAGCATCACAAGTAAACTGTACTATAATCTTATGCTTATGAATAAGTAATGCCACAAGGAACATACAGAAGATATAATTTTATGATTGACCCGTTCAATGGAATAGTATACCTACCTATTTAGACCAGCTCGAGATACCCGCGATACAAGCAGATACATGTAGGTAAACATTGTAAACGTTAGTCCAGTTCAGTCCCGTCAAGCTAACAAAAGAATACGGCGGGTGTAATTTGGGCGCTAACCATCCTTCTTTACCTTTCTGACCAAGAAGGGTAGATAATCCGACATGTATTTTGGGCGCTAAGAAGTGCAGGTAGGTCGAGTCATGAAATAACTCTTATCTTAAAATAATTTAACCACCAATATTTGGAAAAACCCAATAGTTTTCTATTTCTTATTTTCCTTATATTTTTATACATACACTGAAAGAACAGTTTGGTTACAATCACTAAGACTAATTAACTATCACCAAATCCGTTATTGAAATATGGCTTATTAAACGTTTGTTAATAAAAAACAAATTATTTATTTTCACTCTATAAATAAAGAATTATTTACTATTACATGAGAATATTTTCTTATAATAATTAGTTATTAACAATAAATGTATATTTTGTATTTATGAAAAAGTGATTAATCACTAAGAATATATGTTTTTCCACCACACCGTATGTTATTTATTATTACTAAGACATTGTATATAGTTATTACATATTCTGCCACTGTTATTCCAGATTCAATTAGTATACCCATATATTTATTCACAATGAAAACATGACAAAAGCCCCTTTATTGATAATAAACAAATATTTTTTACATTTTCTTATCAATATTTATAGATTGATGTCCAAATACTTATTTCGGCAGCTAGACTGCTATCTTCAGTAGATCCGAAAAGTTATCATTATATTAGCAGTTAGTGAAACCATATCAGCTTTTGGTGATTTCTGCTAATACATTGATTACTTTTAGAGGATCTTACTGGAGATGGCAACTCAGTATACAGTTGATGAAATAAGTGTTAAGACATTTTTGAAAATGTCTCTGTTCTTTTTAGTGTTTATAGCTATACCTATTATTTTACACCATTACAGTTTTTTTAAATATATAAATGATAAATTGTTGTGCTTTTCTTCAAAATGACTTATATCTAGATGCTGATAAATGAAACAACAAAACTTTTAATAAAGCGATTTATTCAATTTTTTCCATTATAATTTTAACAAAAAATACAATATAATTATATAAAAAAACTGTGTTTCAAGAAATTCTAGAAAATATCACTCCATCGTATAAGAAATATTGATCATTCATGGAAAAAGAGGAGTCGGAATTATTTCCTTCCTTCTAAAGAATAGTATTTACAATTAGGTACAATTAAATACATATACTATAGGTATTTTCACTGTCTATGTAGGTACTTACGTTCGAAATTTGCAAATATCAGCATTGGTTCAAGTCGACACATACACCGCCGTCCGCCATTATTTTGGTACAATCACATGTACTCTGTGAAACAATATCCAAATACAAATAGAATCACCAGTTCAAGCACATACTCATTAAACACTATTTACCCACTATTTACCCACCCCTACGCTGCCACACTATTACTAATATCCAAATAATATAATTAAACATACAAATCTCCACACTACTGAAACGGAGGAAAAGATTAATATTTACGACGATACACAGCAAATCTAAAAGGGATAAGGGAAGCTCCATCACATGTGCAGACTGAGGTAACGCGCATGACAGTTTGTTGATTTATAAAAAACAAGATTAACTATTAAACAATATTTGCTCATATGTATAATGTAGGTTTATAACAAACAAATGAATTTATCGAATGTTATAATGATACAAAAAGATTTATTAACAGACACTGTACCATTTATAATAATAATCAAAGCAAGTTATAATTACTTATTAAACTTAGTAATTATCATCGCGAAGTTGGCGTATTAGATGATTTGTTTATTATTAAAACATTTTATTCAAAATTAACAATCATAGCAGAAACAAATCCTCCATTATTTATTAATGAAACAAATCATCGGTAATTATTATAATAAATAAGCTTTTTCATTTATAAATATCAATACGTAATTATGAACAAATTTGACATTAACAAACATTCGATAATTATTACTGAGATTTTTCTTTCGGTGTAGTTACACTTTGATCAACCGAGTTTGGGCCTGGGTTTTCTTGTTCTTTTTAGTTTTCTATTTCTTATTTTCTGATATTTTTATACATAGTTACACTTTGATCAACCGGTGTTGGGCCTGTGATTCCTTGTTTTTTTTTAGTTTTCAATTTCTTATTTTCTGATATTTTTATACATAGTTTTTACACTTTGATCAACCGGGTTTGGGCCTGGGTTTTCTTGCTTTTTTTAGTTTAGAGGGAGGGTTGATAGATTTTTACTTCAGTCGGTTAGCGCCCAAAATACACATAGGATTAAAATGACCCTTCGGTCTTGGCGCCTAGTTTACATGTTGTTAAAAGTGCATTAATTTTTTAGCGCCCAAATTACATCCGCCCATGTTAACGATCTATTTTTATACATTTGATTTTTTCCACTGAAAACCACTGATATGTGTGAGTGGCATTAAAATGTGTTCCTTATTTAGAAGAGATTACATCCGCCCAAAGAATATTGCTATGGAATGAAAATACTCCTGAAGGTCTTATGCATAAATTTTACCATATTGCTGGTGTAGAATTAGCGTGGCGAGGAAGACAGGCAGTTACTTGTCTGGCGAATTTATTTCAAATCGAGAAAAATATTTATGACTCTCCTTCAAATCATTGAATACAATCCGGTGTTCAGTAAAACGTGCCATGATGGTTCTAAAAGCTGTACAAGTAGTGAAGGGTTGGTTTTCAATAGTGAAAGACAAAGCTGCTCTGTACGTCTTTTTTCATAAAATAATATCAAAACGAAGCTACAATATACCTTACCACGACTATGTTCTTAAAACCAAATCGAAACTGGAGTAATGAAGCTGACAAATGGTACGAAAATGGACATGTTGGAAGAAATACAATCAACGTAGGTATGGACTATAAATCTACTGATGCTGATGAGGTGATTGGCTTGAAAGTACCTAGAGGGAAAAAAAGTAACAAATCACTCGAATAGATCAACTGCTTTGGTTGAATTGCATAATTCTATAAAGACCATATAGGTACTCAAATCTCGATCAAGAACACCATAGCAAGATCATAAATATTATGAGTGGTAATAGATCTTCTATCCATAGTAGAGAACAGTACCTATCTATAACAAATCTAATGTTACGTTAAATTTGGGTTGGGTTGGGTTGAGTTTTCAGTCAAAAAACTCAAATCCGAATTATCAGTTTGTTTTGAATAGTAATATCCTTAGGACTTTGACAAAGATCTCATAATTTGATGACAAATTCCTCAATCTCGTTACTTGGTAGAGAAGAGTTCCCATGATCGTACCGTATAATTCATCGTACCAGCTCCTATTTTCCCACTAACAGTGATGCTAGAGCACTCAAGCGGCGACAATAAATACTTGCTATTGTGGAGAGTCAGTAGCAAAAGTTGCACGTGTTTGTTTGTAGTGGTTTATGTTTCATATTAGTTTATGTATTTGTGGCTGGTTCCATGTAATATTTCACCATCTTTCGTAAGCTCATGGATCCTTTTACGATAATCACTTAAGTACATATACTTATTTATTACACTTAATTAAGTAATTAAAAATCATCCAATTTCCGCCGTAGTTTTGTTTGCGGGTTAGGATTTCTATATTTCCCGCAACGACGACGAGTTGCCTTCGTCGTAACACTTTAAGGTTCCTTCATCGTACCGCCATTTTAAGGTTCCCTTGATCGTACCGGTTACTTTTAAACGATACTTAATGTCTGATACGCACATCTATGTGTGTTCTAGATGTCAAAAAGGAAATATGGAGCGTGGACCGAAGATGATATTATGCTCTCATTTCTTTTCGGAATGGAGATATGGGGTTCAACGATTGCTGCCGTACTTATAACATTCCTAAACCTACTTTCAACCGCCATCTGAAGGAGACAAATATTTCTGCTAATGGAGAAGAAGTCAAGATCATCGGCAAGCAAACCACATTACCGGAAGATGTATGAAAAGTATTGCTTGGCCACATCTTACGCCTTGAAAACCTAATGTTTGGATTGACAATAACTGATGTGAGGAAATTAGCATTCCAGATAGCTGAGGGTTGAGGGATTCAATGAAAATAATGTTCATAAGTCTATTATTTGTAGTTTATTTCATACGATATTAAACACATATGAATTGTGCAGGGTACGATCAAGGAGCCCCCTGGTACGATGAAGGCATTTAGTTTCTTTCATTGTACCACTACCACTTAGTAATTTATTGTTTTCAGGTACTAAATGAACTTGTACCACATTTAAAAAAATTTATAAGGTGGTGAAAGAATGGATTTAACTATACAATAATTTTGGGCCTAACAACTATTAGTATGTGAGCTACATAAATTGAAAGACGAGAATTGGTACGATCAAGGCAACTCTCCTCTAATAAAATTAAATAATGAAGCTACTTACGATTAGGTAAGTCATCGAAATCAGCGAGATTTATTAAAATAAAAATACCTCTCGTACCTAAAAACCTCATGTATTGAAAATCCCATATGAAGCTATCGAAAATTTCCCTGTAGGTCCGTAACTATATTAACGAGTGTTAAAGTTGCGTCATTGTGACATATGCCAAATTTTAAAAAACGTTGAAATGTCTCGATTTGGGCAATATTCTTTAAGTTCTATTCAAGAAAAAGTGATCGAAAAGTAAACCGAAAAATACAATACTTTTATTTCTTCTACTCGAGAAATATTCTACCGAATTACACTCGTACATCAAAATAAACCAGATAATTTCTTATTCAAGCATGTCAGTAAAAACTGCATTCGGTTATTTTCATATTTTGTTAAAAGAGCCCTCCTCCTTAGGAGCCTGGCTCTTTCGCCAAAATATGATACATAAACTGTTATTAGACAAAATTTGCTTTCATAAAAAATTATCGGTAATTACCTACTTCCGAAAATTTCGAAACAATTTTTTCGTCAATGTCACTGTCTCAAACTATTTTACGCGATTGCCATAATGATCCTATATCACACATCTCACTAAACATTATTTACCGATTCAATTATTCGATATACTTGAAGCAATCAAATAAAGATTTCGCCGCAGCCAGCCATGAAAAGTACCAACGCGAATTTCTGATCATTTCACAGATCTTCGCCGCTAATGTCTCAATAATAAATATAATTTTCTCCGGCCGCATGAATAATTACCTCATCAAAATGAGAATACGCAGGCTCTCTAAATTAGTGTACACATACTACATGAAACTTGAAAATGAAAAATTACCTTCTCGATGGTGGTCCTCACATTATAGCGTCGTTTGGTACATAACTTCTAAAATACAAATATTAGTCTAATCACTGTCAGAAAAATAGCACAAAACAACTAGACAAACAATAATATTCTGAAGTCTGGGACTGCAAAACATTTTTCAAAGCTTTACGCAAATAGGATCTCGTTTAAGTCCCCTTTTAATACTTTTTCTGGCACCACTGAAGGTACAAATGATCTAAGCCTTATAATTATCAATTTTACAACTTTTATAGGACTATCTTTGCCTCTCTTGCTATAGAAATGTCTTAAAATAGTTCATGTTCTGGTTGTTTGCTCTATGTAACACAGCTTAATTATACTCACTACACCCGCACACGCGTGAGATAGTGTAAATATAGTGTCAATGTAGTGTAAACTTTGTTCAGTGTCAAGTTCTATCTCCAACGATTCCAGAATTCTCATATTACTTAGGTGTCTTCCAAAAAATAAGAGAATTCTCCAAAATTGGTTAGTTAAGTTTCACCCGCCATGTCTCAAAATTTCTAGCAAACTTTTTTCCATATTTAGTATTCTATTTGAGTCAAACTTGAGTCAAATTTGAAAATTACTCTTCAAAGAGAGAGAGACCGTTCACTAAGAACATAACTACTTCTCGGGCTAGGTGCCTCGACAGACATCTTTTATTTTACATTTATACTTTTATGGGACTACCCTTGTCGCTCTTGCTATAGAAATTTCTTAAGATAATTCAAGCTTTGCCTACTCTATGCATGTAGACTACAATGTACTAACATACAAAACACTCTCTCACTACACCATAACCAACACTTTTTTTATTTTTTAAGACACAAAATACATCCTGTCAAATATATCCATTTTTTCCAGAATTAATTTTAAACAAAATTCAAATTTTTTTCCCTATTTCGTATTAAGTATATTTGAGTCAAACGTTTGAAAAAATCTTACATGTAGTGATGAATCATAAAAATTGATAATTAGCCTATTTAACGTCTTCAAAAAGTAATATACCAAACGACGTTATTATAAGGTTGATATTCCATTATTTCCCTTAATAGCCTGCTACGATGAACTGGACCAGGTGATTAACAGATGTCTGAATAATAGCATACCTGGCGGGCGAGAAGGGAGACTGGTTCCGCCTTCCATTGGCCAGAGCGTTAGTGCCACGCCCATTATCACACAGTCTGCCGCAGGAACACCATGTGTGGCATATGACTTTGCTATGGTGGAGAAAAAACCTCGGAAAGAGCTTACGAATAGCTTGACGGTCGTTTAGAGGTTTTAATAAAATACTAAATTGCTTTTCGAGAAATATGTTGCAGAATGTTGAGTGCGAGATGAGTTATGGAGTGTATATAAGGTGCAGAGATGGTTGTGGATAAAAAAACAATATTTCTACTTTGAGTAAAAATTTAAGCCCACAAAAACTTTTGAAACATAATTGTTTTGGAGGGTGTATAAGAGGTACAAGTTTTTGGAAAGTCAGTAATACATTTTTATCACTTAACCAAGATAAAATATTGGATACCTACTTTATCATGTCTTGTATCGTTATCATTATTTTTTTCCTATTCTGTTGTTATTCTCATTTATGCATCATTCTAATTTGAATTATTCTTATGATTCTCCATAATATTTTTCCTCTCCATTAAGAAATATTGCTGTCTTTGAACATGACTTATAATAATTGTCCCAGTACTAGTTTCCAAGTTTTTTTATTGTGTATAATCTTTTCTATGTCTTCAGTATGTCGTCTCTGCTAGTTTTCAAGTGATTTGCTTAGTTCTTCTCCTACCCAATCCAGCTCTTTTTTTCACTTATAAAGGTTTTCCTGGATCTTTTCACTTGTAGCTTGTAGGTACTTAGTACTTTGTACCAAACAAGATGTTTTCCATAGCGTTTTTTTTGGCAGTACCAATCTCGTTCGTAGTAAAAATACTCGATACCTACTCGATTGAGGAGTATCAAAAGCAACAATTATAACATAAACTGTTTCCATAAAATCTGGCGCAAGTAGGGACATTATATCAAATTTTATGGAGATAAAGAAAAACGGTAAGAGCTTCCTATATTTGTTAGGAATGTGTATAGGTACCCAGATCATGAGAGGCAGAGGATAATTGTTATGTCGAACATTGAGGCACTGACTTCTTGTCAAAAATGGTATGGAAACGCGTAACGAAACTCAATGAAATAGGCAAGACCAATGCCGTAATTCTACGCTGTGTTCCAGGACAAACTGGAATGAAAGGATATATTATTCTGATATAGCAGGCTCTCGAACTTTACTGTTAGTAGTTCTCGACTAGTAAATGTTTCTTACATCCATTATAGTATAAATAACTATTAGTGCCTCGTAAAATATGATGCCAATGCCTTCAACTCGAAAAACTATTAGTACCACATTGGAAAAATATTTGGCATAAAGCAGATAATATATTGCAAATTTAGGCATCCACTCTGTCCAGGAACTGAATTATTTCTCCAATGTTCACTGTAAGTAGGCTCCAACTAAATTCTCGAAAATATTCTTTGTTGTTTTTGGCAGCAACTGGACTGAAACAAAGATAGACTAGGTATAGCAAAGAGTGTGACTGAAACACCCTATTAGGCCCGAAACTCTACTGCACCAATATAATATTCAAAGAAATAGGTGAAACCAGAGAAATTATACGATATCTAGTAGATACTATCGGGAAAATCTAGTGCGTATAAAACAGTCAAGTGTATCCCTGGAAAATCATACTCAGGTGAGATGAATAAGCCATAGAAATACTGCATTAAGGTTTGATAGTTGTCCCAGCAGGATATTGTCACCTGAATGGAAACAGTTAGCTCAAACCAGAGTGGAGAAGGAATAGGAAGAATGCAAATTACCTATGTGGAATAGAAGTAACCTCCGGTCACATGTTTGTATTTGTAGAATGCTAGGTACTACAGAATTCCACACTTTCAGACTACTGGATAGACTGAAAAGCTACCTCCCATTCCGATCCCTGGGACGTCAAGTCCCCCATTAGCAGAAACCGTGCAAATACCTTCTCCTCAAGCGAGGAATCCAGAAACTGAAACACTACAGCCATTACAAGTGGATGTCTAAGAACCCCGTCATTTAACACCTCAACTGTCTCCACTTCTAACTTCGACTCCAATGATGACTCAAAAATCTCCACAGTCATCGCGGCAAGCACCATCCTTCCCAAAAAATACCTAAATGTCTGAATCTTCTGGAAGATTATCTCCAGCTTTTGGTGTTGTTACACCCAGGGAAGTACGACCAACACCAAAGATAGTTGGAAAAAGAGCGTGTGCAAGACAAATAAGAGTAGACACATCAGTACTGACTTGCGCACCCTACAAAAAATACCTTGAAGAAGAAGCCAGAAAGAAAACAGATATAGAACTAAGGAAAGCTCTTAAGAAAGCGAATAAAATAAAAAAAACAGTGACCAGCAAACAGAACGATAAAGGAAAAGGTGGTAAGAAAGGAAAAGGAGTCGAGAAAGGAAAAGGAGGCGGAAAAAGAAAAGGCAAAAAAAGCAAAACAGGTCAGATTCTTCTGAAGATTCTTCTTCTGTACTGCAAGCTACTCCAAAGACAATAAAGGCGAAGGGTAGATTAGGTGCGTTGTGTGTCTTAAATGGGGACATGAGGCTTGTGCGGGAGTAGATAGTGACGCTGAAGGCGACTTTACTTGTGATATTTGCCTTTATAGTAATCAATTTGACAGTGTGAAAAAAAATTAATGCTATAGGGTCTATTTCTAAGTTCCTGATAAGAAAATTATTATTTTTTTAAAGAAGAGTTAATATTTCTATTGCATTTTGACATTGATACAAAACCTTTGAGAGGGATGAGTATCAATTGTGTTTTTTTTTATTCAGAAGAAGAGTTTATTTGTCTACCTATTGCTTGACTAGGTATGTTGTTAATTTTGGTATAAAATGATGCCTGGGATTATTTTACCCCTACCCCAGGGATCATTTTAAACATAGGTATGTATAAAATGATCCTTTACAAAACTTCAAGAAAAACCTATAATACAAAAAAACTACATACATATAATAAAAAATAACTATGCAGTTACAAAGTTAAGTAAATTCACTACCTCCAATAATAGTGATCTTGCGATTTTGCCTTCAACTTTAGGCACAGTTAAGTTTTTCCCTTGAGGGGATCATTATACCTCACCTTCCCCTATTTGGGATGATAGTCACAGCTTCCTTTTTTCCCTCCTGATGAAAGTCTCAAAGACTAGACATATTTCCCGAAGAAATTTTTATGATATTCGCAGTCTTTGGTTTAGATAAGTGTCGCTTTTTTATCCTTCAGTAAGTGTTGTGCCCTAGGACTGCTATTCAACCTGCAAGTATATTTGCATGTCGCCCATTCTGGTGACAGTTATTCGTCAGGATACCTGTTAAGACTACTAGGTATAGGTACTGCGAAATATCCAAGGATTTCTGATTTCTAAAAAGCGAAGATATGGTAGTAGGAAAAGGAGACAAAATATTTTTTACCTTCTCCCACGTGTATCTTTTTCTCGTGTGAGTGCAACATTTTAAGAATTGTCCGTCACGAAAGTCCGTCTCTGCTTCATGTTAATTGTATGTAAATCGACCGACCGATTTTTGCGAATTTAACAATAAGAGCATGTAAAGCAGACGGGCAATTTGTCAACGGCTTGCATTATTTATGGGCCGCATGACAGCCACGCCACTTGCGAAGAAGTATCTGCAAACCGTGCATTGATAGGGATGCGATGGTATTTATAGATTGTTTGGCTGTTTTTGTTTTTTTTATCAGTATTTTGTTTGTATTATTTCAACGCTCTTAAATGCATATATTGTTGTTATTCTCATTACCAGAAATTCTACTCAGTCGTATCCAAATACCAATTAGGTAGAGACCATCTTTATTAAAACAGAAAAAGAATTGGATGGAGTAGAATTTGAGACCTCTGGCGGAAAAAATTCTAATTGTCGCAACGAGTAACATAATTCATTTTGCATTGTTTTTGTATTATATGCAAGTCAGCGATTTACCGTCAATTTATACCTACTTTTTTTTATACTTAGTTTGCTCAATTTTTTGTCAGTAACAAACTTTAAACCTTGTTTTCCTAATCCATTCAACTGTCATCATTTCTGAGGTTATATTC
>CAJUYI010000170.1:188371-222778 GCA_910591695.1 Galerucella pusilla
ATACATTTTTACTTCACTACTGTAGCTAAATAAAAATTATGAAATAATCGTTTATCTAGTATGTGTTTGGAAAAATTTCGGGGGGGTTTGAACTTCCTGGACCCTCCCTTTGAAAAGTGCCTGCATTTTCCTATCCAACAAGATATCTGTTAGATATCTTCTTAAATGGAGTTAACTGTATAATTAATGATTTTCATTTGACAAAGTTCTTTCAGCTGATCTAAAGGCAATTGAATCGAAATTCAGAGTACTATGACAAGTGGTCAGGTGGTATTTAGGCTGTTAAAACTTATTCAATAATTAAAAATTATGCACCCCACTAATTTGTTAATTAGTTCCAACAATTTTCCATGTGTACTTTTTTTTTCAAACCCATTTTTATAGCCAGAAGCGTATAATTTATAATTCCAGCTCAAGTTACCGATATAAACATTTCAGAACATTATAACCAGCCTTTACATTTGTCCGACAAGTGACATCGTCAAGTCCGCGAACGGAACCGGTTCACATGTACACTGAAAAAAAGTTCACAATGGTGTAAGTGCTTATTATAGTCTGAAAAAGTAGCAAGTGAATTCGTGCAAACATTTGTTTTTAAGTCGCAAGGGGCTGGACTACAAGGAGCTTTCAGACTGCCATCAACTCTTATTATAGTTATTTGCCAAAGATGATCCCGTGCATTCTGGGAAAAGAGACATTGAACAACGCGATGGGTGAATTCTTTTAAACAATTTCGGTTTTTTAAACTGGTTTAAGAAGGTAACTATCATTATAAGACAAAAAAGTGGTTTTAATTGTTACGTTTCACCTGAGACCCAGTACGATGAAGTCTTTACTATCGGCTAGGTGGTCATATATGAAAAACGATTGGTTGCCGTTGAAAAAATTTAATCGTTTTAACTTGTGCTAAAAAATACGAGCCGCTATTATAATCAAGATCAAAACAACGATTACAAATTTAACAAGGTCATGTAAAATCTTCACGAAAACTGGTACTAATCATGGGTTAACAAAATTTGGCTCTTAAAAGAGAAAACAAGGACATTGCTAATAATGACTTACGTGTGAAGTTGCATTCAAACAAAGTACAATCAAATAAGGCCATATAATAATAAATCAGATTTTAACTATTTCACTTTCTTTTTTTATCATATTGGATAGTGGAGTAGCCGTTATTACATACGTAAATAATTCTAAAATGGTATCGGAATCTTGATCATAGAGTGTTCAAAATTAAGATTATTTTAAATTTAGTCTTTAGATTAACAGAAAAAATGAAAACAAAAATTCACTTAAATTATGAAACTTATAATGCAGATACGTCACTAGTTTAAATGTGAAGTTGTCGATAGTCTTTCTTTACTGTTTCATGTTTCAGCTTCTTCTTATTCTTGTTCTTCATTGGGATGATCGAGCTTGTTCAGGACAAAATTGTTGACATATTCTGAAATAAGTATATCGCTTGTTGTTTACCTTGCTTAATTTAAATTTGAAGCATTTTAGGGGAAGAGCGGGCAAAATGGGGTACTTAAGGTTCTAAACTAAAGCGTTTGGTATAGAAACGCGTACATAAGAAATCGACCGGTATATTTTATTGACTCTATATAGGAACAAAATAATAGACTACAAATATTTTTCTTATAAAACATACATAAAGAAAAAACAAAAACCAAAAAGTGCAATTCTCCCCGCTTTGCCCGTTGGGTGGGGCAAAATGGGGTACTGAATGCCAAAACAACGGCAAGTAGAAAAAAAACTAAAACTACTTATCGGTACATAATTCACAAACTAATACAGCCACAGCATCATCGTCGTCTATTCCAGCACATGAATTATGTGCCCATTGCCAGCACGAAGCACAAGAGCCCATCCCTCACAGGACTTAGAATACAAATCGCCACAATGAAGACATTCCACGTTGTTGTCCCGGTTATCTTCACTATCACTTGAACTATTAACTTCTTTTCTAGCTCATTTCCTTTTTTTCGCAGTTTTATAACCAGTCTTCTTTGTAGTGTCCACAGTCCCTACCTTTCTTTTTGCAGCCTTCTCTTTTAGGGTTCTTTTTTTAATACTTTTTTCAAGAGATTCCTCGAGCATTAGTTTAAGATGTGCCTGGTTGGGAGTCAGTGGTTAACATAGTCTGCATATTTTCTGGTGTTCTTTCATTTGGAAATGCATAATCTGTAGTTTTAGATGTGCCTGGTTGAGTGCCATTAGTAGGATTCTTTTTTTCTAAGGAGCCGTCCCTTCGCTGGTACCCTCCTGGGCTTATTGTGGATACTCCTAGTGTTCTGACTACAACCTATTCAGCCATTCCGTTCCCTGTATTAGCTCATACAGGTTCTTTGCTGGTTGGTTGTAGAAGTCTTCTGGAGTCATTTGGGGTATACCATACAGTTTCTGCCTTCTGTGGTCCAGCGACTCACAGTTGCATAGTATATGCAGAGCTGTTTCGGTATCCTTTTTGCATCTTCTGCATGTAAGGTCTCCGTTATACAGCCCTATTTTGTTTAGGTGCTCCTTTGTGGGAAAGTGTCCCGTAAGTAGCCCCGTAGTGGTGCGCAGTTTGTTCCTGCTCATTGAGAGCAGTTCTTTCGCTACTTTTTCTGATGGTTTTTTTATGAATTTCTTCCCATGTATTTGCCCAGTCGTATTCTTCCAGTATTTCTTGTGTTGTTCTTTCAACCACCCTTTTAACCATGACCTGGTTAAGCATCTGGGGATGCCCACAGCAGGTTCGGGTCCGTTCATCAGAGTTGACGATCCTACTCTTGCGAATTCGTCAGCTTTTCATTGCCTGCGATTCCTTTATGACCTGGGACCCACTCCAGTGTTACACTGTTCCGAGTCGCCAGTCTTCTAAGTTCTTCGCCGCATTCCCATACTAACCGAGATGTCACCCTATAGCTCTGAAGTGCTTGAAGGGCGGCTTGACTGTCACTGTAGATCCTGATCTGCCTGTTGTTGTAGGCTCTCATATTTTTAGCCCTTGCACATGCAAGTATTGCATAGACCTCTGCTTGAAATACAGAAGCGTATTTGCCAAGCGAGACGATCCCTTCATATTTGCTCGTCTTGCTGTATATGCCCGCTCCGGTGCCGAGTTCATTTTTTGATCCATTTTTATACCAGATCAGTTCATTCGCTCTACTAAGTGGTGGTGCGTTCTATTCGTCAAGCTCCTTTCGATCTTTGATGACAATCTCGAAGTTCTTGCGAAAGATATATTTGGTGGTCATGTGGTCTGTTGGCATTTTGAAAATGTCATCATCCACATGCCTTATCTCTGTGTGTCCTCTTCCATGTGCCACGTCATGGTCTGATGCTTTCTCCAGTCGGGTTAGTGCTGCCCATGCTTCGCACATTATGACACAATGTAGCGGAGGAAGGTCTAGCATTGTCTCCAGCGCCGCTGTAGGAGTAGTCCTCATTGCCCCTGTAATGCCAATGCATGCAAGTCTTTGGACCTTGCTTAGTTTTAGCATAGCAGAGGATTGTCTGATTTTTGGCCACCATACCAGAGATGCATATGTGATCCTGGGAATGACAACCATTTTGTACAGCATCAGTAGGATTAGTATTCATTTTGTCTGGAGTTCTTTTGTGTGAAAAAGTTTGTGGAGTTTTTTTCTCCTACAGGTTCAATTGAGTTGGAAGTAGCTGGTGACGCAGATTGAACAAATATAATAGAATTAATAAATAAATACAAACAGTCGGGCAAAATGGGGTAGGTACCCCATATTAGCCCACCCCATTTTGCCCCCTCTGGACGATTTCAGATTAGCCGTGGAAAATATATCTTGAAAATAAATTATTTCCACAAAACTATATGTCACCTCAATCCTAATACTGCATAGTTTTCGAAAATTTTATCAGAAATGACTTTCGAGTAGATATGTTGTGACTTACCTCCATCTAAATGGATCACATGCACGCATCCATTACGCGGGATACGTTCGTACTAACAAGCTGAACCACTGCCAAGACAAACGCAGTTAGGAATGTAATTGGCCCGATAAAGCATAGATTGTGCTACCATTATTTTCAAAATCTCTGGTACCCCGTTTTACCCGCCTACCCCGTTTTGCCCGCCTTTCCCCTATTAATAGAAGGCATAATCAAAAGTTTATACCAAAAAAATCACTGTCACACTAACTTAAACATCTTTTCTTCTTCTTCTTCAATTCAGGTAACTACCTTCTCTTATGTTAATTTCGTTCCATGTCAAACTTGTGACTAACTTCAAGTTATACTAGTGACGTCAGAATCTAAAAGGCACAAGCAAAAGTTTGGTTATTTTGGTTATTTAGTTTTGTATTTTCTGTTCAATACTTATTTTACCTTGACATTCCTAAACTGTTCGAATAGGATCAAATTTTATTTGGATGCGTCTAGTAGGTATAGTCAAAAGCACTCTTATCGTGCGGGCTCAAAGGCAGCGGGTGTAATTTGGGCGCTAACCATCCTTCTTTACCTGTCTGACCAAGAAGGGTAGATAATCCCACATGTATTTTAGGCGCTAAGAAGTGCAGGTAGGTCGAGTCATAAAATAACTCTTATCTTAATAATTTAACCACCAATATTTGGAAAAACCCAATAGTTTTCTATTTCTTATTTTCTGATATTTTTATATATGGTTACACTTTGATCAACCGGGTTTTGGGCCTGGATTTTCTTGTTTTTTTTAGTTTTTTATTTCTCATTTTCTGATATTTTTATACATAGTTACACATTGATCAACCGGGTTTGGGCCTGGGTTTTCTTGTTTTTTTTTTGTATTCTATTTCTTATTTTCATAGTGGGTACTTCAGTCGGTTAGCGCCCAATATACACATAAGATTAAAATGACCCTTCGGTCTTGGCGCCCAGTTTACATGTTGTAAAAAGTGCATTAATCTTTTAGCGCCCAAATTACATCCGCCCTTCAAAGGTCACCAACCATATGTATCAAATCATAAGACAAAGAGGCTACCAAAATGTGAGATTACAAATATACCCGGAGAAAAGAATGATGGTTGATGTTTCCTGCACACTGGTTGACGAATTTCCACTTTTTCATTCATTCTCGAAATAATCTGTCAGATAAGGTACCATTTTTTTTCTTGATGATGCAAAGAACCGGAAAATTGCTTCTTATTATTCATATTGTCACTTTAAACTGTCAAAGTGACATAACTGACATTTAAATAAAAACTTCGCTGGTGAAAGACTTTTTAGAATCGCTGAAATAGTTATTTTCCTAACAAGTGCGGAAAGTGATACTTTCCCGCACGCGACTGCAGTTGACCCGAACGACGCGAAGCGGAGTTCGGGCAAGCGGTCAAGGGCGGGAAAGACACTTTACGCATGAGTTAGGAACATTATTTTTTCTACGACCGTATATACAAAAAATCATATCAACCCATTTTTCAAAATTTATTTTATTTTAACATACATATAAAAAACTTAGACCAAAAACTATTATTATTATTATTATCAATTATTATTATAAATATTAATATTAGAAACACAATTTGTTGCATTCTGTGAATTACTTAAAATTGCCGGTCCAGTAGAGTTATTTGGTGTTAACTGGTGAGTGAATGACCTTGATGAGGATGGCATCGTTTGCAGGTCACATAAAGATGACGATGAAGGTGACGGCAACAATTTTAAGTCATTTGTAGATGAAATAATTTCATTTGATATATTTTTCTTATATCAAACCCGGGTGGTTTGATAGTTGTTTTGTGACACTACTTTAAAGAATTTACAAGGTTATATCAAAATATTTTCATTATTTTATATTTTCAGAAAATTAAAAATGCAACAAAAAGCAAGAAAACAATATGTTGATTTTATTTGATGGACTATTTATTCACCTGGTGTAAGAATAGTTATAACTTCCGAAGTAAAAAACTATCTAATAAGGTAAAAATTTGCATAATTTTACTTTCCCGCACTAGTGCGGGAAAGTGACACTTTCAAAGCTAAAATGCGTGCGGGAAAGTGGGTTAAAGCGCACGGTAGTAGAAAAACTAAATATGAGGTTAGTTGTGTCCAGAATTATTCTACTTACTTTTAGATGAATATCATTTCAAATATTAACATCACACTGTAGATCTAGCGAAAAAATATCATCTGAACATTAGCCACAAAAAGTTTCTCATTCTCGTAAACTGTGATTTGATACAACTAACTTTTGTCTCATCTTTCAACTATATTGTCGTCATTGGTGTCCCGAATGCGGTGATCATTTATTGCTGTATATACGAATATTATCACCATATGTTAGCTCTTTTGTAGCAGTTATAAGATGTCGTTAGGAGCAACTGTTACACGAAAACCATCCCGTTGATATCTTTCCAAGTCGCATCTTTTAGGGTTTGAAATGTTATATTACGGATTTTTATCATCCTGTTTTACTAGCTTGGCAAAATTACATCTATTCACCAGATTTTGAAATAAAATTGAGGAACTTTTTTCAATGAACGAAGTTACGTTGGGTTAAAACTCTACTTAGTATTAGTGTTGAAGAAAAAATTGTATACAGACAAGTGGGACTCATAAAAAAGCTACTTTCTTGCTCTTTAGAAATTAGAAGTCTTGGGACATGAAAACGGATAACTTACAGAATATAGTAACAAGAAGGAATGGGTTCCCAATAATATTACCAAACTTGGAAAAAATCCCATTCAATGGTGAATAAATGGCTCTAAAGCAATGGAAGGAGCTGGATTAGAAGGTGCAGACCAGCGGAAAGATAGGTTAGGCTAGGCTAGGTGTGGTGAGTGGGTCTATAAGGCCCTCCACTGCGACTAGCAAGAGTATATTGTGACTCACACGTATTCAGATTTCACCAAACAACTTCAGCTTCTTAACAAAGCCGATTAGTTAATTTGGTGAATGATATTTCAGGTCCGAGGGCGAGAGAGAGAGAGAGACTGAAACATCAGATACCTGATTAGAGCCGCGGCGGAGTAGGCACACATTATATGCTCTATACTGTTTCTTCATCTTCCAGACAAAGACGGCAAGTCGAATCTTCCGACACTCATTTTAACATATGATGATTCAGATGACAGTGGCCTATTAGATAACGTAAGTCATGCTAGCTATAGAGTCTAACATTTGTTTGGAGACATTCTTCGAAGGATGTATAAAAGCCTTTGAATGAACCAATCCTGGTAAATTATGCCAGAAGTCTGAAGCTCTTCTTGCTGTCCAGGCATTTAGTGTTTGTTTGGCAAAACTTATTGCGATGCCAATAGTAGGTTCTGGTCCGATAGAAACACGTGCGGCACCCTCCCTTGCAAGAGAATCTGCTTTCTCGTTTCCATCCATACCAGAATGGCCAGGGATCCAGACCACACCAAGAAAAAGATTTATTTGTGACAATCAAAATCTTATTATGTCAAATAAATATGATTTTCCACATGGCCTAACTTATATTTAATTTGTCTTTAAGAGAGGATTTGTTTCAAGTTCGGAAAGTTATATTGTTTATGATTAAAAACATATTCATTGTCATCAATAAAATGAGTTATCTATATTTATTCTTGTAAAAATGTATCATATTTGTCTCAAACAACATTTATCGAGGTATAATGACAAAATAGTTATATTAATCTTTGAAAGCATTTAAATTAAATGAAGTAGTTTTCCAATAACAGATACTTATTTTTGCAAGCTAACTATGTTGTTTTATTATAAAAAAATTACTTTATGGCAGAATAACATTTCTTTACCATAAAAAGGTATATTGTCTGGGTTAACGTTATCTTTTTTATTCGTAAAAAATGTATCTTCCCTGCAAATATATTTTTTTGTTGGAAACAAATGTTCCTTCTTCAAGAAAACTATTAATTTTCACTGAAATTCAACATATTTATCATAACCGAACCATAATTTTCATAAACATTATATTGCGTTATAGTGAAAAAATATATTTCCCTAAAAAACCGAATTATTTATGGTATTGTTTTTTGTTTATGGAAGTTACCTACATGCACTATTCAATACACTGAGCTTTTGAAATGTTTCTAAATATTTAGAAATATATTAAAAGGTCATGGTGTATTAAGCACTATGGGTAACTTCCACACGGTTCTCTAAATAATTAGGTTACTTAGGAAAATATATTTTTCACAAATATTTGTCTAAGCCGTTTCCAGACTATGTCGAACAACAAAGTTGACTTTCGTTTTGAATGTGTTGACTAGTCGATCGAATTGGTCGATGGTTAGTCTGGACACGGAAAAAAATTACAGTATTTTTATGACAAACATGTTTAACTCTAATAAAAATTAATGGTCTCTATTTATGCATAAAACTGTTTAATAGGAAAGCAGGATAGGAATAAAAAACTTGCTGCTGAATATTTTGATCTATTAAAAAGAAAACTATACTTTTTAAAATAAGTACCATACATTTATAAAATGGAAACCATACATTGTTAAAATTAAACATACCTACATGATCTAAAACATAACCAACAATGGTATCCACAAGATAGCCTTGTCTATCCTTAAGTGTGCTCATTAATGCTTTCCCCATAGTAGTTTTTTGGAGTTCTTGGAGTAGATCTGACAGGTTTAATTGAGAAATGTGTATGTTTGAGGTACATGTCGCTTGCTTGTTACTTCTACCCACTTGAATATAATTGTCATTTATTTCCTTATACCTTCAAAGATATCTCACAACTCTTGTAATCGCCATGAGCTTAACAATTCATTCATTCTATTATTAAACTTATTTTTGCTCAGAGCACTTTAACCACATACTTCACAAAAACAAAATAATTAGTAAAATTGCAAAAACTGATCTAATTTCACATGCAGACTGACGCCAAACGTATACAGGTGGTGACCGTTACTGAATGATAGGGAAGGGTGGAGTAAGAATTCTTTGTTTCAATTGCCACATAATTTGTAGGCTAATGTGATTTCTTACGGGTGAAGAAATATGTGATTTGTAGCAAATAAGTTTTTTTTCTCGTAACAATAAATATACAATTATACTGAAATACTTATTTTTTCAGTATAAAGTAGATCTTATTTGAGGCTAATAATCCATAAGCTTATTTAAAAAATATAAATTTCTGTCAAAACTTTCAAATGATTTACTAAGTATTAATATTTAATTTGTTGTTTTAAAGTGATGGAATATTATTGAAGATGTTAGGCTTTTTTCTGGGTAATTAAAACAATTTTTACCCAAATCGCATTGTTATATTTTATAACAAAATATTATCTTGTGCTTCGTAGACTTTCATAGTTTCTGAAGAGCAATTGTATGAAGGTGTGCATAAAGGAGAACAAATTTTTTTAAATTAAAGAAATTACACTCGAATAAATCATTTTTTATGTCAAAATTTCCCAACATTTTCACGTTAACATGGCTTCTTAATAATAAATAAGCAATGTTAGTTTTAAACAAAGGGGGGTCAAACAAATCAGCTTATTTGTCTATAAATAACTCTTCTCTCGGTGAGCAATACTTTATTCAGTTCTCCTATTAAGGAGAGTCTTTTTTGGCAGTCTAAAACCAATTTCGACGATACACGGTGAGAGCTAAGTGCTTTTAAAGCCGCTTGGCTGCCTGAGAAAATTTTTATTGTTCTATGTATGATGGCTTGCTCCAATCACTCCACGCATGAAACAATGATGTATATTTCCGCCTGATAAACGCTTGCATAGGATTCTAGAGAGGTTGAAATTTCTGTCCTATAGGTCTGCGCCCGTATACAACTGCACCAGAGCTTGTTTTTGAGCTGTCTGCTCTTAATAGTTCATCCTTACGGGGGACCCATTCATTTCTATTTGGAATTAGGACGGTATAAGGCAGGTCGAAGGTTACTGTTGGGGGCATTATGTCAAAGGTCATTGCAAGAATACTGTGACTTTCAGTGTCCGCTAAGCCTGATTTGTGCATTCAGAAATATGCGCAATTCTGTATGTTGTCCATCTAGCCTCTCTTTATGGAGAGGAGGTAGGTCCAGAAGGATTTCCATGGCTGCTGACGGTGTGGAGCTAATAGCACCAGTAATTGCCAGAGAAATATAGGATTATACCTAAATAATGTACAATAATATTTTTCAATTCAATATTAATAGGAGCTTTAATTTCAACCTTGATAGGAACTTATCCACAAAATTAATCAACTGAAAGTATTATACATTATATTACTATCTCTATACATTTACTTAATTAGTTATATAAGTAGAAGCCATTGCGTTTCGATTTAAAAAAAAACGACCTACTCGACAGGTGCGTAGAATCCCACAAGAAAAACGGACCGAGGGTATGAGCCCTACACAGTGTGGATACTGAGGGTCTAAAGTTACCACCGAAAGCTCGTTCATATTTTGTGCATTAAACCAAATATTGGTCTCGGCATGCCTTGATGGGTCTCATTAATAGCCCGATGTGCAGCTGTTATTTTTCCATGGACCAATCAAGCGCTCGCCGCCTACCGGACGCCATATTGTGAGTAATTTAGAGTTTTGAATTTTTGGGTTGCCCTCTGTCATTTCGAATTGTTCGAGCCCCACAGAGATCATTATTTTTTCTACCATTACAGGTACGGATTGAAGACAAATTTTGTTTTTACGTGTATATTTAGATAATATGAGTAAATATCACTTTTTTCAGGATTGATAAACAAAAATAATAATGAATATACAAAAATTCATTAATATATTCTTTGGATTTCACTTTAACTATCTTGGACGTAATTTGAATTAAAAAGAATAAATTACTCCGGTTTAATTTGGTAAGAAATGGGAAATCCAAAAATAAAGCTGGGTGTCAAAAAATGTCAACCGTCTTCAGACTAATAAGTAGGTACCTATAGGGAATTCGGACATGCTGATATAAGATGTATCGTGTAAGAGGTAACCTTGAAATTAAATAACTTTCAACTTGACGTGAATGTAAGATTCTTACATGTAACACGTATTGCACATGTATCCTAGATTGACAACTGACAAAACTATTTGGAGTTTTTTTAAGAGACGGATCTCTAGAGTCTGATTCCAGTGTAAACATGACGAGACATGACTGTTCCACTTGAGTCAACGTAAAAAATAACAGTGGTTCTTTGGAGCATGTTAATTTTAATGTCTTCTGTAGCTGTACGTTGTTTTAGCAGTAGATAACATAAAATGAGATAGAGTCTCTAGGATCTCTGATTTCAGAATAAATATGGCGAGACATGACTGTTCCAGTTTTGTCGGGGAGGATAATAACAGTGATTTTTTGGAGCATGGTAATTTTAGGGTTTTCTGTAGCTCTACGTTGTTTTAGCAGTAACATAAAAGGGATTTGGTTATAGAATAAGATCGTCGATTTGTTCATGTGGTGCTAATAATAATACATAAAAAATAGTTGATACTGTGTGTTTATTAAATCCGTACCATGATAATCTTAATACCTAATATTTATATTATTATTTTTGTAATCTATAACGTCTCGTACGGCTGACTAGTTGCTCCAAAATAAAAATAGGAACCACTGCTGATCGTTTAACAAGCGAAAATTATTTTGTTTTTTTCGAGCCATACATCAGACAATTTTTGACCGATTTCTATGTTTGACCTCTCGTTACATTCACAAATGTCTGAACTTTCGTAAAATAATTCGCAAACATATACAGTGCGAAACAAAAAATTTCCAGTCAGTTTTAAAGTTTGGTAAAGTTTGGATGTGTCCGCCATTTTGTTTTTTAAACAAAACGCGAAATATTAGATGAATAGTGTGTCTTGATCAATTATCTTTTAAACACAACCGACATCAATAAAATCGACCTATAAATAAAAAAAATATCAATAAAAAAGGAAATTCCGGTTTTTTTTGGACAACCCTATATATATAAGCTTTTCCTGCTTAAATGGATAAAATAGATCCTTTTTATAAATAAAAATGTAGCTGACTCTATAATTATCAATTGTTTTGAAACGGTCCGGCTCTGGATTTTCTAAGATTCCAAAAGTATTTTTGTTATTCAAAATACACCGCAACTGTCGTAAATTTTTCGGTATAATGAATGGTCAGTGGTTTTTTGTGTATTTTTGTGGTTGCCATTCTGAAAGAAATGACGGCTTTGAATTCGCAGTTCGATTTGCCTTTGGGGAGACTTGAAACGTTCACGCAAAGCTTCTTTAAATAAATTTGAAGGGATACGAAAAAAATACACGCATTTATATTTACACTAAGGCGGCTTCACACGTTCGGATACTTGTCATATAAGTAGACGATTGTATTTTTTATGTAGTCGATATATTAAAAAATATTCGTATAAAATTATATATTCGGCAAATTGAAATATATCGGTAAATGAAAACAAATATTTGCAAAATAAGCAAAGAGATGACTATTTCTCTAACTCGGAAAACGTGAGCAGATAAAGGCCGGCACACATATAATCGGTCCGTGCCCGATCCGAACTAATATGCCCTTTGGGAAGGTGAACTATCCAGAAAAGGAAAAATTAAATTTGGTTTAAATCAGGACAATCTTTTTTAACATTTTTTTTCTTGTTAATACAGACGTTAATAGGTTAGCGAACACATTATTATGTAGGGTATTTCAAATGACAACCATATTTTTTCGATATCTTCAGGAGAGCCAAACTTTCTTAGCTTCAAATAACATTTTCCGTCGACCGTGTATTGACATATAACGTTCTCAAAATTGGACAAAATCATACATTCATGTCCCCTATATTAATGCATGATTTACACAATCAACGATTTCTCTGTAGCCAACCCAACGCACATCTTATACATCATTCTTATATTGACAGTTACCTGTGGTGTAGGCAACCGAACATACATTTTAGTGTCATTATCCATTTTTTAAAATGACAAATGAATATTTAAATTTTTTAAATATTGAGAAAAATGAATACAACTGATTCAGTCGACGGAAAAGCTTTGTATCTAACACGAGTATTAAAAGGACAATTAACAATCTCGAACATTAACGCACTCGCTCTGCTCGTGCGTTAAATTGTGTCGATTGTTAATGGTTGGTTAAATAGATATTTCCGATAGTTTCACTCTTACATTGGTAGTGGATTTTTGATAGTAAAGTTATCTAAACGTCATTAGATGGCAATCTGTCCTATGCGAAATCCTAGTTATGTGGATTCCAGGACACACTGGAATAAAAGGAAATGAAATAGCAGATGAACTAGCAAAGAGGGGGACTAAAATACTCTCTTTCTACGACAACCTTGATAAATGTTCATTTTATAGCCGTAACCTCAATCATAAACAAGCACATTTTGTACAGAATTTCATTTTTGCATCGGCTGCTAGGCAAGTTGCCAAGCAACAAATGCGAAATGGACTATTTCGTGTTAGGTCTGGGTTCACTTTAAAATCACGTCGACTACGGCTTGTCAAATTATGACGTCCAGCGACAAATTGATGAAATGTCAGCAGATCGTTTCTGTCAAAGTTTTAGTAGATAACGAGTAATTTCATAGTTGTTTTCTATAAATACATTTTTATAGGCTTCTATTTCTGTGTACCCATTAGAAATAAAGAAAATATTTACATATTTCTTTAATTTATATTTTAATTCTGATAGAGAGCTCATTAGCGGCGAATGCGGAGTAATGAAATATTATCAGTTTATTTCTCTCAAAGTATTTGCAATGTATGCATGTATTAAACGTGAACGATATGTTGTCATAGAAAAAGTATAGTATGCAATTCGCCACAAAATGTCCATTTTGCACTCGTATGAATTGCAGCACTTGCCTTTGGCTCGTGCTGCAAACTTCATACTCGTACAAAATGGGCATCATTTTGTGTGCTCATTGCATAATATACTATTTTCTACTAGCGTGCGGAAAAGTAAATTTGTCAAGCTTTTGGGGAGTACATTTCAATATTTAAAATATATATTTGAATGATTGTCATTTATCAAATCACTAAAAAATTAATAAATTTGATATAACTCTGCTATAATTTTTAATAAAAGAAAATAGAATATTGTTTTATTAGGAGTAAAAGTATAACTTTTTGCGGCGAGTCTGAATGTTTGATGGCCGAACGTTAGTGAGGCCGACAATTTCAGACGAGCCACAAAAAGTGCTTTTGCTCCGAATGAAACATGCTATTTTTCCCGCAAACGGCATCCAGACTATAGAACTAATTAATATTTAAATAAAAATTCAAAACGATTGCAACGAAGTTGATAAATTCAGAGAATAATAATTATAAAACTGCGCACTACATTTCCGTGGTTACTGGTTTTGTGATTGCCAAGTCAAGAACAAATTTGACAGTTCAATAATATTTTATAATGTCAGAAATATTGTAAGTGATTTAAAGCAACAATTGGACTGTGCATTTTTGGTAAGTACTTGAGCATCAAAATTTCGTTTGTTGTAGTAAAGTGTACTGAAATTTTCTTTTAGATTATATTATGTCGGATTCAGAACCCAACTGTACACCGCCCGACTTTGTTGACATTGCTAAGGCAGCTACGAATGATTTAATTCTAACTAAGTCAAGTAGAGTTTATAATCATGCTTACGAAAGATTTCTCACATGGTGCAATGATAAAAACATTTCAAACTATTCGGAAAATGTGCTACTAGCTTATTTTTTTGAAATGACAACTAAATTAAAAATGAAGAGTTCAACAATGTGGTCTCAGTATTCCATGATAAAATCATTACTGAATATTAAACATGGATTAGATATTAGCAAATATATGAAACTACGTGCTTATCTGAAGAAGCAGAATGTCGAGTATACTCCCAAAAAGTCAAAGGTATTCACAAAAGACCAGTTTGAAGATTTTTTAAATAATGCACCTAATGAGCAATATCTAGGAATTAAGGAAGTGAATAAATCAGGTAGTGCATTAAATATGTGCGGTGCAACCTTAAGTAACTGTATTTTTACTATTAATAATTATTATCGTTAATAAAGTTTAACTAATAATTATTTTCCCTGTTAAAAATTCTACTTTTTTGTACGCCCGTCAGCGTACAAAAAAGTGGCGTCTGTGAAATCATACTTCAACATCATGAATTGACGTTAATAATGTCTACTTTTTTTGACGTTTGCGGAAAAAATTATTTTTCAATCATTTTTTCATGGCCCTGGTATAAGCCTCATCAAATGAATGTCAAATAATAATAATTAATATGTTGATCTGTATTTAATAAGAAATGTTTCTTTATGTTAACTTTTGGGTTTTTTTCCGCATGCTAGTAGAAAAAATAGTGTACCTAACACGTGCCTTTAGTAACTTTTCCGCACTCGATTGCTGGCCGAACGACGCCTTAGCGTGCGGGAAAGTATCACTTTCCACACTGGTTACTACTATTTGGGAGCCTGAACTCTTTTGCGGAATCAGCTCCAATGTAATATTGAAAGAAATAGGTAAAGCCGAGAAAAAAAGAAGATCTGACCATTGGAAAGATCTAGTAGCGCTTAGACAATCAAAGATTCTTCTGGGTGACTACAACCTGTTGAGATCAAATGAGTGCATAAGTCAAAGTAAAGCTGCGCTAAGAATTTTAACAGGGATCCTAACTGGACATTGTCGCCTGAATGGGCACCAGAAAAAGCTCAAAATAGTGGAGAGAAAGGAAAGTGGATTTTGTGGCATGAAAGAAGAAACCCCATCTACACACTTTCTAATTGTAAAGCAATGCAGAATCCTGAGATACAGCACCTTGGAGATTACTGTATAGAAGAGGAACATTTACCTGAGTTGAAGCCTGCAGATATCCTAAAATATAAAAATAGGACTAAAGGAGACTGTCATCAGAAACTAGGTAAAAGTAAGGGGGCACAATAGATCTTTCAGGTCTCAGTGAATGTCACCCCAAAATACATACATAGTAAAACTTCTTTTTCAATTCGACATTTTCCTTAATAATACTCCTACATTTATTTTATTTTGTTATACTCCCAAATTTCTTTTCTGTTAATTTTTTAAACTTCAAACGTTTCGTTGACGGAGTTTTTGCCCTGTAATTTTCATAATTCCTAAACATTTTCTGTCTCCTCCAAGCCTCTAACCCATAACCTTTGAATAGCAGTACATTTAGTTAAAATATTTTGCCTCAAGTTTTGTTTTCCCTCTAAGTTAATAATCGCCAAGATCTATCCGATAAAACAAGTCTCTAAATACACCTTAACATAAATTGTCACTACTATTAAGTTAACATAACTTTTATGAGATTTGTACATTAATAGATATATTTATTCAGTTCTGGTTTACCCACGATTTCGCTTGAAGGAATATCGCACTTAGATCCACTTATCCAATATGCGAGCAATCAATAACATTTTCGCGCTCTGTAATTTAAGATCATTCTTATTTGAAACGCGAGTTATTACTGATAATAATAACTGGTTGAAAAGCGACGATGCCAATAGCGTAACCGGTCATCAAGTAGTGTCGGTGTTCCGGTTAGGTGACAAAATAATGATAGTATGCCGGATACACTTGGAGAAAATAATAAAGGGTTTCCCTATTGTTATGAAGTGCTTTTAATTTAGTGTATTTTGTAGATACCCACTACATAGTATTATGATTATATGGTTTTTTTGACTAAGTGTTTTTTTATGGTTTACGTAGAGTATTTGACAAGGATCGTTTGCAGGGACGTATATAAGGGGGGGGGGGTTTGGGGGGTTCAAACCCCCTCCCCCAAAGAAAATACAATAATTTTTCATTAGCATAATGCCGCAATATTTGAATTACATTTAATACGAATTGCGAAATATAAATAATATATTTTTAATCAATATTGGATCTGAAGCTTTAAGAAACTGAATTTCTAAGTACTTACTTATAGTAGTTGCGCCTGCCAAGTGTGAAAAAAGTTAAGTATAGTTGTACATGTTAAACATTAAAAATATATATTATAGTAAAATAAAAGTTTTTTCGGTGAAATAAAAACTAAGCGTAGAATTAGTTTCATTTGTTACGTAGTTGTACTTTTCATTATACCATAATTGGGCTGGTCATAATGTATATTTGAAAATAATTGCTAGAAGTACTAGATTCTCCAAATAGAACATGAAGCAGAAATCGCAATTCGGTCCGAAGTGCAAGAAGGCGTTCGCGCTTATGAGCGCGGATGCATGGTCAAATTCAAGGTCAAGGTTTTATAGCACCGCTCCCCACTCCGGCCAATAGCTTCTATTTTTTTTGTTATATTTCTTCATTTTATTCGATCTGTTGTTACAGACAATGTCCCGAATAAGATAATGAGTGAAGATAAAATCCACAGATTCTCTTCAAAATGAAGGTGACCAATATAATAATTTGGTTTCAAATCAATACCCAAAGACAATTTCCATTTTTCTAATCTTGCTGCTGTCTGTGAAGTCTTATAAGTTGAAAAAGAGTTAGGTACTCACAAAAAAATTATTTTTTCCACTCTAGCTGCGAAGTTGATAATTATTGCTTCTCATAGCCAACTATTAATAATTTTTTTTTATTATTAACTTAGGTCAATAATGGACAAATTCAAATATCTTGAGAATTCAGGGATAGTAGTTCAGCAAAAACTTGTGCGGAATCATTTTGTATATACTGAGGAGGTTGTCTTCAACATATTTGCTGCTTGAAATTACCCATCAAGATGAAATTATTTGAATAAAAATGAAATTAGTTTAAAATTCGCGCTTAACCAAAAATGACTGATGACATAACGAGTACGTTCATAATATATCGAAAGCTGACAGTGTACTTGTCACTCAGACGACGGGATAAACGCTTCTCGTGTTTCTTTTGTGTATTATTTTTAATTTTGTCTAAAATTAGATAGAGATAGATATATAGATAGTTTTATTGTGTGTAAGATAAATCTTTTCACAAGGGTTCGGTACAAAATATCAAGTGAGGAATTAACATAATTGGAGTTACATTACGACATAGACATAGTTAATACAAAAATAAAAGTGTAAAATATATGTGTACTTGATGGTAATGTCAATCATTCACCATGTGCAAATGCTCGCAGCTTTATGATACTAATAATGCTATGGGCTAATTCAGTAAGTTCAAAAAATCCATTTTGTGTATTATTAGTATTAAGATAGTGTACTAAGTCATCAATATTATGAACATTGTGAAAAAAACTATTTTTTCTTAGAGGGCTGTAAATGGGACATTCAAAAAGCATATGATGTAATGACTCCAAGGAATCCATATTACAGACAGTGCAATTATCAGTGCTGTTGATTATATAAAAATTTCCTTTAAAAGACAATTTTAAAAATGTTTTACTACACGTTTTAAGTTGCGCTATTATTCTGGTTAAATAGATGTGAGCGGGTATTTGCAAATCACTAATATTTTCACCAACTAGTAAGTGTGAGTATAGTAAAGAATACCTAAAAGCAACCTTTTTGTTCATGTCACTATTAAGCAGGCGTTTTCGCAATTTGTCTAGAATAAGTCTATCTAAACTACGAACATTTTTTGTACTTAAATAAGTTTCCCATAGACACTCACATTGCGCATAAATAAACAATTCTTTGAGTTGCGTCACCCAATTATACTTTGAATTATTATCAGATTCTAACTGAGCAAGTCGATTGAAGCAAATTTCTGAAAGTCTTAAAGAGCCCATTTCTTCCAGTTTGTTCATCCAAAGTAAGGCATGTTTGAAAACAACCATTGACAAATGATCGGAACATGTTTCCAAGCGTACAATGTAATCTGGGGTATTCTTTGACAGACTTTGACATTCTTTGACAGAAGTTTTTTGGAAAAGTTGTCTTAAATTTGGCTAGTAGTGGAAAAAAGTTGTTTATACCTACACCATGGTGGTGAAGACATTTATAAGCCTCGGTCAATAATAATTGGGAAAAGTATAATTCGATAGATGGCGCTCTGAAATGTCAACGTCATCTTAGCAACGAGTAAAACAAATCAGCTGCCGTACAAGCCCTTTGCTATTTAACTGGTTTTATTTGGCTGTTTCAGCTATTTTCAGTGTGTGTTTTGTGAAAATTTTGCTTTTTCTTTCATTGTGCTTTAGTATTTTGTGTAGTTAAACTAAATTTTAACTCCTAATATTTTCATTTTTGGAGTAATAGGTATGGCTGATATTTGTGAAAAGTACAACAAGCGTTCAATTAACTGTTCAGTTTTGGGTCTGATTTTGTGTTTATATTTTATTTTTGATATAATTATATCTACAAAAGTTGCAGGGAAGGTAGGTTTGTATTGAGTAATATTTTAAATCTTTAATATATACCGACTTATTTTCTCTTTGATCTGCAATGAAAACAAAAAATAGAATAACATAACCTCCTTCCATAATATCTCTGATTATATAAGAATATCACCTCAGAATTGATGACAGTTGAGTTAAATAGAAAAACACAGTTTTAAACTTGTCACTGACACTAAATTAAACAAATAAAGTACGAATTTACGGTAATTACGTTGACTTGCATATAATATATAATACAAAAGCAATGCAAAACGAATTATTTTACTCGTTGCGACAGTTGCAATTTTTTCCGCCAGAGGTCTCATTGAATTCTACTCTGCCCAATAGTCTTCACCACCTTGGTGTATAATATATTATTACAAATTGTGGGTAAAAAAAAGACAGGACTGAGGTGTATAATAATAACTTGTTTTCCCATTGTTAATTTGTTTAAATTTTGTTTAAAAATATACACTACATATCTACTAAGGTGACGGAGCCTATGTTAGGTTAACTCGGTCGGTGTTCTTCCCTTTGGCGGCGTACTTTTTCAACCTCTAGCTACTCTCGCGCCATCTGATATTTACTGCCATCCGCTGTAAACTATTTAGACAGTTTTTCTATACAAATTCATAACTTCTTTTGCTTAAACTTGAAGTAGTTCAAAGTCCATTCAATGAAAGTTAAATAAACACATTCCCCCCATGAAATTTAAAGGAAAATTAGTACAAACGATCAGTCACGTAGCTATAGCTTTTTCATGGAGGGGGTTTTGGTTTTTTTCATCTGATAGGTTCAGAAGAAGAAAGCTTTATTGAAGGCGCCGCCAAAGGCAAAAAAAATCGAGTGCCACGCATCAAAGCAATTTTTCAAGTAAAAGAAATAATGTTAAGTTTTTTTCAAATCATTTGTTTGACTTGGCTACATCTAAAAGTATTTTTAAACATCGTTTTTCGTTTCGCTCCACCACCCCAGCCTCTTGGGCGTATTGTGGATTCTCCTAATGTTCTGACTACAGCCTATTCAGTCAATCCGTTCCCTGTATTAGCTCATACAGGTTCTTTACTGGTTGGTTGTAGTCTTCTGGAGTCATTTGGGGACTTCCATATAGTTTTTGCCTCCTGTGGTCCAGCGTCTCACAGTTGCATAATATGTGCAGAGCTGTTTCGGTGTCCTTTTTGCATCTCCTGTATGTGAGGTCTCCGTTATACAGTCCTATTTTGTTCAGGTGCTCCTTTGTGGAAAAGTGTTCCGTAAGGAGCCCCGTTATAGTGCGTAGTTTGTTCCTGATCATTGAGAGCAGTTCTTTTGCTAATTTTTCTGATGGTTCTTTTATAAATGTCTTCCCATGTGTTTGCCTGGGCGTATTCTTCCAGAGTTTTATGGATTGTTCTTTTACCCACCCTTTTAACCATGACCTAGTGGAGCATCTGGGGATGCCCACAGATGGTTCGGGTCCGTTCATCAGTGTTGACGATTCTGCTCTTGCAAGTTCGTTAGCTTTTTCATTGCCAGTGATTCCTTTGTGACCTGGAACCCACTCTAGTGTTACACTGTTCCGAGTCACCAGTCTTCTAAGTTCTTCGCCGCATTCCCATATTAGCCGAGATGTTACCTGTATATTAATTTGGGAGCACCTATTTTAAAAAGTGATAGATGATTGAAAATCGAAGCTTTTATTTAAACAGAAAATCAATCTCACAAAAGTAAATTTAACTTCTTCAGCTAAATTATTCACAATTGTTGAGGAATCTATTTCTATTGCCGCATCCCGATGAATACTAATATTAAGGCAGTATGGTAATGAAAAATTATTGTACCTTCATTGTATTTTCTATGGGGAGGGTTTGAACCCCCAAACCCCCCCTCTTATATACGTCCCTGATTCTACAAAACCGTCAGTTTTTTTGTCATAACGAACTTTAGTTTGTGGTTAGATATGTGGATGTCACTAGTATCGCATATTCAACGTTTTCTTCACTGATTTTGATGTATTTGTGTGATAACTACTATATACTTTTCCTTTTGACATCTTTTAAGATTACATCTCGCTGATAAAAACACGTAAATAAAGTTACAACTGTCCACACTCTTTTTTATACAATTATTCTAATATAATAATATTTGATCTTAGATAAACGTTTTCGTAAATTTTTCTTTATGGTAATGATAAAAATCGACCCCCATCGACTTTTATATTCTACTTTTCAAACTGCCGAATCCATTTGATTTTAATCTTTATATATACGTGGGTTTTCTTGGCATAGTCCCGCGATTTATCATCACTCTGGTCTATAATTTAGCCATCGGTTATAATTTCATCACAGTGCGTGTGAAAGAAAGTTTAAATCGGTGGGATATTGTGTGAAAACCTGTTCGGTACAATCTGTTTGAATCTGTTATGAAATAACATCAATCAAAACGTGTTTGTTTAGTAATAAAAGTATATCTTGATCAAAAAATCTCGGTACGCATTCAATCTTACGTGATTATAAAGTGATTTCTTTTAGCACGGTCCTGAGAAAATTGCGCATTTTAACCACGTCTAAGCATAACAGAAAGCTATTTTAACTACTTGATACCAAATAGTGTGAACGTTAAGTCGCTTTGACATAAAAACAATTATCTGAAGCTTCTGAATATTTAAATGCATCCACTTCAATCTCCCGTAGATGAAATACCTATCAAAGATCACGATAGATATGAGCTACATGCAAACAACAATATCAGTAAGCAGTTAACATTAAAATATGTTGTCAATTGGTCACTGGTTGTGCAAAATATAATTCCCCAATGTGCAAAAATATATAAAACTCACAAAAAACGCCCTTGGCGAATTTTTGTAGTACGCTACTGCTTTTTCTTTGTAGTAACGGCAGGCTATGTCTGTAAGATAGCAAAAAAGAATAAAATTCATACAAAAAGAAGTCAAGTGACGATGATACCCGGGCAGGCTTCGTTTCATGTACCCAAGTACAAAAACACGCGCATCATTCTGTGTTTGCGTTTCGAGATATTGAGAGTTTCTCTACAACAGCTGTACATTCTCAAAGACTTTTCTCAGTTCGTTACACAGACGCCATCAATTTTCTTTTGCTCCCTAATTGATTGCAACAATTGTAAACATGGCAGATAAATGATGTCCCACCGCTTGAATCTTTTCAGACCGGATCTTTTTTCATTTTTTTTTGTTGTTGTGAAGGTGTAAGTTGTATAGGGCTCTCTTCGATGCTGGAGCCATTACAATATTTGAAAGGACGATACCGTGATCGTGCTTATTTGTTTAGAAATATTAAAAATGCATTTGTGTTACTTGCATCTTTGCAAATACATCATTTTTAAATATAAAAGAAAATATACATCGTATTGATAAAAGAGGCAGATTTACTAATGACATTCTTTTTAGAATTACATTTAAATACTCTGGAGATAGGGGGTCCACAGAATCTGCTGCATGGAGAAAGAGCGCAGCTTTAGAATGGGTCCATTTGACTATTCAACTCCCTTACTAAAAATCAAGAGCTGAATAAAAAATATGAAACAAGAAAAGTGGCGCTTTTGGCAAATATTTCACAATATAAAAATGATATCCTATTTGTATATTTCCAAATTTCATTGTCACAAGAATATCATGTCTAAGTTTGGCAGGGGACACCCACCCGAATCCTTTATCACCGGCGCTGATCAAAATAGAATATAACAAAATTATATATGGATATACTAGCAGAATGTTGACTGATATACGATACAATTATTGTTTTCCACAAGTTAAAATCTGAATTAATACTCAATAATAAAAAGAAATTAATACGATTTCAAACTATTGGTAGGCAATATCAATTCTTTACTGTATAAAGTGTTGCCAATTACTTCATATCCTCAATATTTTTTTAAAAGATCCACAATTACTTTACTAAGTTATAATGTTTCAAAGATTTTTCCAAGTTTCAAATAATAATAATAATTAATAGCATCCTTACTATCAAGCAGAAACCTTGAATTTTTCTATAGTTTTACCTATGTCATATGATAGGAAACTTCATCAAGCTTTAAATGGGAATATCTTACTTCTGTACCTATCCAATAGATGCCACCTATATTCCGCTTTAGTAGTTCACAGAACGACAATTACTTTTTTAACCTAAAATAAGATAGTCATAGCATAATTAATATTGACATGTATGGAAACAATTGAGTAATTGTTTTGATGATTTGTTCAAATTTTCAAAAATAAGACCAGTGACATCTGGTGACATCCTTACTTCCATTGAGAAAGCTTGTATTTTAAAGTAACCTAAGTTAATCATGGGAAACTTCATCAAACTTTGAATAAACATACTTTGCTTCGGTACCTACCCAATAGATGTCACTTCTGTTCTGCTTTAGTACTCCACTGTAATGGGCTCACCAGCAAGCAGCAAAGATTATTAGGTTTGGGATGGTACATGTTATGCTGTCTTGTAATTGTAAAAAAGAAGGCGAAATATACGTCAGTTGAATTTTGACAGCTAGATCTAAAGTCAATATTGACATGTCAGAGGTCAGTCAGACCAAAGGTGTGGAGTGTAAACGGAATATACAGTTTTCGATGTTCTCTCCGTAAAATAATTTGTTCGTTTTAAATGATATAATAGTGAAGTGTTTTAATGAAATCAGCTTTTGATTTCTAAATTAGATTAGTCCCAGTTAGCAAAATGGCTTCTGGAGACACAATCGAAAGTATTCAAACCATGGATTCAATTCAACTGACGAATATGAATAGCTCCAAGGAAATTCCAGGATATCATGAATCATCAGAAACTGAAGACACTGATGGTATGTTTTATTTTTATCCATTAATACATTTTCACACATCTTTCATCAATACCAACTCATAAGGAAGTTGGGAAACTTTTGGGTCAAAGTAGGGAAAAATATTATTATTGTTTTAGTTAACAATTGTATAAAAAAACTATAAACAATACAGTTTGTCTACAAGGTTCTTTATATCATATTAGATATATAAACCACTTATATTATAAAATTGAGCTTTATTGAGATTAGTAATTTCAACAGATAAGTAAGTAGTGTGGTTATTTCTGTTTGAAACTATTATATTTATTACTTGATTATTAAAATTCACTCGATAAATTCTTTTGTATGAAAGTGATTCATTATAATTACAAGAATTGTCTGCACAGAAAATCTTGACATACTTTTAAAGTCAGTATAGACTGAGGTAAAGACTACTCACTATCTTTATAAACATTCTATTGTTAAATATGTAATGCTACATACCTATAATAGGTATGTAATAAACTATTGTGTAAGAAATCTTTAAATTGGTTGATATTGATAACAAAATACCTTGCAAAATACTTTAAACAATGTGAAGAGGTCTGTTAGATATTGTGGTTGTTGTAGAATGAATAAAAGAAAGCATATATGATGGATGAAATCATATTCATTATATTTCCCTGAATCAATTGTACAAAGGTTCTATTCACCAGCTTGAGATTGTGGCTTGAAACTAACCAAAATACTGTTTGAAGGGAACAAACATCTAATTCATATTTGTACTTGTATTTGTATGAAAATACTTGTTGTCTAACCTCGGGTCTAACTTTTTTATTACTTGTGGATAGGAAGTTTCTTTTGTTTCATCATCTCACCAAGCTCAACACTAAAAATTATGTTTCCTAAAATGTTACCAAGACATCTTGAAATTCAATGAGTCTTGTTTTTAATTACAGCCTAAAAATGATTTAGATTGCCAAAAAAACAAATATGATTATCTCATAAATTTTTTGTATAGATTCACATTGAAATAACACATGAATAATAATTATTTAAAAAAAAACTTAGTAAGTAGGCCATGGACTGTCGCAATTTCACCATTTCTCGGTAGAGTGGTGCTAGAGTTTGAAATTAGTAACGTCCAATTTAAATATATCACATTATAAAGAAAGGAAATTTTAAATTAGCTCATTCAATATGCAATTTAAAGTAATTGGATCAAAAAGTAATGTAGATGAATCATTTTACTAAAACAACGAATAACTCCAACCTGAACTCCAACCATCTCAAATTGTATCAAAACAAACTTTGAGCATATTTGCTTACATAATATAATCATGAAAACATTAAAAACTAATGATTATTTGAATGTGAATTATAATTCAAATTGTGACCTCTACAAACACATCAGTGATGACTAAATTGCCACCTTCAACTTTACATATAAACATGTAGTACCAGCTGCTAGCAACAAAAATGTGCAAGGGAAGAATACCATTCTATGGGATGGCATTTAAATATTTGCATAATGTGAATGACTATTCATACACATAATGTTCTCTTTTTTAAATATTGGTGTACTTAGAGTACAACAGCAAGGAGACAATGCTGTTCTTGCCTAGTTCGTTGAGTGTTTCTAGATATTCCCATTGATTCCTTGACTAACTGACAATGATAATTCTACTACTCCACACAATGGCTCCATAAGTGATTATTGGACACACTATGGATGTATACATCTACCTCAGGACCTTTGGGTTACATCCCTAATTTTTCCCTGCCAGGTTCCAAAACATTAATAGAGTCAGTTTTGCTTCATGTGTTATATCTTTCTCTTGTTTGATCCATGAGAGTTTACTATCTAAAGTCAGCCATAGGGAGTTGGATTTTCAAAATTTTTGTCATCCAAGTTTTCACAAAGAAAAGCTATTAACTAAGATCTTAGTTTTGTTAACCATTATTTTTGTCTCTATTTTAAAATTAAAATCCGCTCCATCACTAATCTGTGACATAACATCCCCACTCTTACTACACCGTAGTGTAGGAAATACATTAGCCTGTTTAAAATTGGATAAAACTTGTAAAATATTGTGATTTTTTCACACTCCATCTCTAATAAGATTTCCCTATTTTTACGTAATCATTGTAACTTTCACCTTCGGACTTGTGACTCGTGAAAATGTATTTTCTAGGGCTTCCAAATGTTTATTGTATGTTACAAAGATATTAATCTTGATTCACATTAGGAATTTATCACAAGCCATTTTTTATATTCCATTGGTAATAAATATACCTACTTAGTAGAAATTATGTCCTCTCCTTTTTTATTATCTATTATTTTTTTCTGTTCATTTTAGAAACAAGTAATTTTTTGTCATCTTTTATAGTGGAGCAAATATTTATCAATGCGTCAAATAATACATTGTGTTATCTGATAGTGACGCACACATTTTTGACTAACAAGATTTTTTAAAGTACTTTATCTCATTTAACTGTTTTTGTAGCCTTAAAATAGAGTTAAAATAAAAAGCGGTTCATGAGTTGTTGAATATTTCAGGCAGTTCACAATGACATGTAAGTGAAGTGTACTTGAATAATTAATAAGACTAAAAATAGGTTGAAATATTGTAGATAAGATTTACTTATAATAAAATAAGCATGAGTAGTCCAGCACTCCTAGCGACGTTTAGGAAGTGTGTCTATACACATTTACTCATTTCTAGATATTAAGAAGACCAACTGGTCTTTCTGGATCTATTTAATGATTTTTTGATCCTCTATGTACCTGGGCGTGCATAAATTCGACGCTAAAATTTCACTTAATCTTTTTATCAGTTTATGTACCTGCTTGTAGACCCTTAAATTCGACGCTAGGTACCTCTACTAATCCTTCTACCTGTATTATTTTGTATAAAAATATCAGAATATGAGAAATAGAAAACTAAAAAAGAAACAAGAAAACCCAGGTCCAAATCCGGTTGATCAAAGTGTAACTATCTATAAAAATATCAGAAAATAAGAAATAGAAAACTGAAAAAAGACAAGAAAACCCAGTCCCAAACCCGGTTGATCAAATATAAGCTTAATCCTTAAAGGACATAATCCTTCCGGCAGCGTCCAATTTAAGGGTGTCTCTTGTGGGCTACAGGTAGTTAGCGTCCATTTTGAGGCCGCCCATGTACCTATATTCAAAAAAATCTTGGTAAAGAACAAATAACAATATTTCGTTGACTGGGCATCTGGTCTTAAGTATTTAGTAATAAAAATATTATAGGTAAATCACTCATTGTACAGTAAACAGTAACAGTAACGCTTGGATTTATTACCGAGTTTATTACATATTCATATTGTGTACTATACAGGGTATCTGCTATAGAGTTGAAGATATCATAGTTGCAATTTTTATATAAGTAATAACTGATATGAAATTGAAATAAAATCGAAAAGGAGCAAAGTGTACATGAAGTGTGAACATAGGCGTGCCTACAGGGGGGTCGGCTCACCCCCAATTCCTTAAAATATCACTTTATTGAAAACTTTATAATTTTTAAATTTTAACGTTCTTTCAATGATACGAGGAAGCAGTTCTTTATTCTTGAAATGAATTGCGATAAACTGAAGGGCGGCAATATGCAAAAGCAATGTTTCGGCGGGCACAGGGTTCCTTGTCTAGACCCCTCTGTTACTACAATGTATGCATAAATGAAGTGGCTGCAGGTTCAGGAAGACTTCTACTCGGACTTCTAGTACAACTGTTGGGGTTGTCCTCATGGCTCCTGTGGCAGCCAGGCAAGGTTGCCTTTGGATCACCCCAGCCTACCGAGTATTTGTCCGACATACCACAGGCTATCGTGAGTCTGATGACTCTGGTATATAGACATATGATCATTTTTGGTTGTAGCCCCCAGCTCTTCCTGCATATTCTTCTGCAAAGATTGAGGGCTATCGTATATTATTTTCTGTAGGTGTTGATTCCATGTCAACTTGTGGTCAAATATGACTCCCAAGTATGTTGCCTCTTGTGCAATTCGAATTTCCACCCTATTAAGAACTGGCGACTTCAGTCCTCTCAGTACTTTCTTCTCTGTGAAAACAACTATCGTGGTTTTAAAAGGGTTTACAGTTAGTTTCTCCTCTTGGCACTATTTGGTGATTATATTCAGAGCAGTTTGTGTCTGCTCCGAGACCGTGCCTGCGAATTTGCCTTTGGATGTTAGCCTCTTCAGAAGTTCGTCTACTAGGATAGCCCACAGAAGTGGTTAGGTTAGGTTGGTCAGATAAAACCCCTCCTTGCGGTCAACCCCTACCTGTTATGTAACAGGTGGTATCGCCAATGCAGTGGTACCCCTATTCTTTCTATTTTTTGTTTGTTTCTTTTGGAAGCCGTTCTAATATCGGGCGCACTGCAGCCTATTGGCTTATTGTACTCTACTTCCACATTTAATCCACCCATCCAGTTATCCCCGTACCTTCAAGTAGACGATATTATAGGTCCTTTGGATATGTGCCAAATACTTCAGGTGGCACATTGACTTCTCCGAAGATTGTTTGTCTCGTCGAGTCCAATGCTTCATAGTCAGATACGATATGGGTAACGGTCTTGGTCTCCATGCCACAAAGTCTGCAGCTGAAGTCTCCGTTATATACCCCTATTTTATGCAGGTGATCTTTTACCGGGGCATGACCCATGATAACCTGTAATAGTTCTTAGCTTATTCCTACTGATATTCAGTAGTTCTTCGGCCCGTTTTACACATGTGTCACCTATGAAGGTCTTACTGAGTACCTGCTTTGGAGTGTTCCTCCACTGAAGTCTATGATGGCTTTGTACCCATTTTTGTATTTGCCCTCGGACTACCTTCTTTGTGGTCCTTTTCTTTCTATAGTTTCGGTAATTGACAATGTAGATGCATTATTGAAAGCACCTTCGATGTCTACAATTAGATTGAAACAAAAATAAAATATTTATAGATAAGGTGGTCAACCATTTATCGTTAAAAATATTTTAACTTGAAAAATTCCTTAATTTTTGTGTGTGTTATTAAGGAAATTATCTTTAAACTCCTTGAAACTGAATCTGTAATGTTAAGAACGCGATTGAAATGAACTCTGAAAATGTTGCTCAGGACAATCAGTAGGTTGAGAGGAGGAAATCAATTTCCTGATAGCGTGTTTGAAAACCGCTGCCTACTATGGAGAGTAGCTTTATTCATGAATATTGACTAAATAATTTTTAGAATGTTTGGAGGAATAAAAATAAATTGACGAGGTCGTTTGTTATTGATACAGGGAGAAAATCCAGATGTGTCTGGAACTTTACGTATTTTAAATATTTATTGATATAATAATGATAAGGGATTCAGATAACGATTATAATTAGTTAGTATATGTAGAAGGATTATATGCCAAAATTTATCACTTAATCACCCTCTATATGGTCATTATATCTTTCCAATTAGTCGAGTTGAGAGTATATTCAGTTTTGGAAAGTGGATTTTCGGAAATTTCAGGACTCCATTTGGAGGAGAAAAAATTATTTTATACCAAAACGGACTGTCACAGTCAATCTCTCGTCCCCAAAAAAAACCTTTAGGCGAATTTCGAGCATTCTTCATGTCAAAAACATTTTTTTTTGTCGAAAATTTTGAAGCAAGGAGTAGGTATGGTAGGTATGAAGACTAGAATGTTTTATCTATCATATTAGTCGAGATGTGAGTATTTTTAGTTTTGGAAAGTGGATTTTCGGAAATTTTATTATTCTATTTGGAGGAGAAAAAATGATTTTATACAAAAACAAACTGTGCAAGTCAATTTCTCGTCCCAAAAGACCCCTTGAGATGAATTTTGAGCATTTTTCATGTAAAAAACATTTTTTTGTCGAAAATTTTGAAGCAAGGTATGGAAATATTTCGCGATACAAACTGTTTTCTGCTAATGCGGGAATATTTCAAGCGAGATTTCGAGTCTTCTGATTTTAATAGCGAATATGCTTTAAAGTGGATGCATTTATAAATATTTGATATGCTCTAAGGGTATTTCTGTGTTATTTCAATTTTCTGCGATATAAGAATCTCCTCATAGCGCAGCATACTAAAAAATGTAATATTTTCTTTCTACCTGCATACTATTTAGTACAGTCATTCGGTTGCCTGGAAAGTTTTTCTTGAGATTTGAAGATTGGTGATTTAATATAATATTCGGAATATGGCGACGCAAAAGATGAGAGATGCGAGAGGAAAGTAGAAATTCGGAAAGAAAGAGCACATTAAAATCTATAAAATCTCCGGAACCTGTTGGAAACTTTCTGTAGTAATATAACAAGAAAGTGAGAATAAATTGAAAATAATTTGACACATTTTAGAAAACTTGTTGCCAGGCAGTGGATAGGAGAGCCCGAAGGGTTCGAGTGGCTCTTGCTAAATGTAAATAATTCTCGATAATAATACAAGTGTGTTAATGATTATCGAAATACAAATTTCTTCGATTTTGAGAAACAAATTGTTGTTTGGAAACAGCACGAGCACGTAAGCGCGAGTGTGGTTTCCTAAAACAACAATTTGTTTCGAAAAAGGGAAGAAATTTTCGATAATCATTAATTACACGAGTTGTATTTGTCAAGATTATTTCTTGATGCAATGATTCTGACGTTTCTTTAATAATTTGACATTTTCTGTCAGTCAGTAGATTTTTAATATCGAATAAAACAACTATACTGTACCTATTTGAAAATCAAGAGAGAGTAAATTCCCAGAATAAAAACTAATTCGGTATGCAAAACTATAGTACAGTACGTGCGGTAAAACTTCAATATTTGTAATGCATTCTAAATTGTTTTTGTTAATTTCAATACAAAATTTATTAAATTTCTTGGACTATCACATTATTTTATGATCTTTGATTGTTACTACAGTAGGCCTAAGAGGATTAACGTGCGTCATAGGCGTAACCGGATTAGAAAGGGATAATTGTTATTTAACGACCTCCGAATGGCAACAGCTTCTAATGACAGATATTTTGACTTAAATAGTGCTTAAGTTTCTAGAAATGCAGTTATTTGATTTTCGATAAACGTAACAAGTTAAAGCTCAAAATAAAAACATTTATTATTTATTTAGATGAAACATGGGTTAATGAAGGACATTGTGTAGGAAGAGTTTGGAAAGACACAAATATAAAATCATCCCATCAAGCTTTTCTAGAAGGATATACTTTTGGTTTTAAGGAACCTATAGGAAAAGGTAAAAGATTAATTATTTGTCATATAGGCAGTACAAACGGTTTTCTTGAGAATGGTTTACTCTTATTTGAATAAAAAAAAACCGTTGATTATCAGGAAGAAATGAATGGAGACGTGTTTGAGGAATATTTTGAACAGATGATTCAATTCATACCAAAAGGATCGGTTATTGTAATGGACAATGCAAGTTACCACTCCAGATTACTTGAACCTTTACCAACCACTAAATGGAAAAAGGATGAAATTGCAAAATGGTTATCTTCTAAAAATTTAGCCTTTGACAATACAATGCTGAGGGCAGAATTGTTAACTATTGCTAAAAAACATAAGCAAAATTATAAAAAATATAATATTGAGGAGATAGCCAAAAAACGAGAAATTGAAATCCTTCGTTTACCACCCTACCATCGTGAGCTGAATCCGATAGAATTGATATGGGCTCAAGTTAAAGGTTATGTTGCCAGAAATAACACTACTTTTAAATTATCAGATGTTAAAAATCTCTTCAATTAGGCAATATCTGAAGTAACAAGTGAAAATTGGCAAAAATGTATTAGACACGTTACAGAAATAGAAAAAAAAATGTGGGAGCTAAATAACATAATTGATATTACTATAGAGCCCATTGTAATTTCTCTAGAATCAGATGGTGAATCTTCTGACACAGAGTGCGAGGAACCATAACTTTAAAATTATTAATTTATGTACTTTAATTTTATTTTTAGTTTTTTATTTTTTAATATTTAATATTGTCGTATTTTTGCATGTTGCTCGTCAAATTTTATCCTTGCGGTTGATTTTTTTTTTCTCATATACCTACTTAATTGTTTTTTTAGCTCCTCATATTAATTTATAAATAATTGTAATTATCTGTACATATTATATACATATTTTGTAAATAAACATATGCCTAAAACAAAATGCCTAAAATAATATTGACTTTTTCTTCATTTTACCCAAATTAAATTACTACTTACGAATTATGTTTATCTATCTAAAATTGGTTATCTAGGTATAAATAACTAAAACAAATTAAATATTTCTATTTCCATATTAATTTAATTTTGAAAACGCACGTCTATGGTTTACTGCCTTTAACACTGATAACTGCAAAACATTTTTTACTCTCTCTTGATTTTTAAATACAGTATAATGACAACACGAAACACACAGATAAGAAAATTGCATGGTGTTTTCAGATATCAATCCTCATATTTAAACCAATCGAAGGCGCGTATTTTGTATTGAGTGAAATAATCGATGAAATAATTTTATATTATTCTCACTTAGGGTTGTGGATTTGACCGGTCAACTTTTTTTTGTCAATTGACTGAAATGGATTTAAAAAATAAAATTGCACATTGTAAATTGTATGTATAAGTTAATTAGTATTTTATTTTTAAATATCAAAATATACATGAACAACATTAAAAATATTAAAATATTAACACAAAACTTAATAAACAAAAACTAGCAAACTCGGTTAATAATTTAAATTATTATGAGCGTAGTTATGATAGTTTTATATCATAATAAAAATCTCGATAAACACCAAAAAGATGTTTTTTTAAATATTCTATAAATTTCAATTGAAACTAACTGGTCAAATCTACAATAAAACTGGCGAGAACGAATCATTCGCTTTTCATTTTAACTCAAAATTTTTCGTACTGCCGCCAGTCTTTCGGTCAAGTCAAATAGGTGTTGGTCAATTGACCATGCCCAACTCTATTCTCACTATTATAATGTTTTTCCACTACCAGCTGTGAAGTTGACAATTATTGCTTCTTCTAGCCAACTGAGAAGTTGAATTTTTCTATTAGTGGTTAATAATTTTTGGGCAATTCAAATATTTTGAGAATCCAGAGATAGAAGTTTAACAAAAACTTGTACAGTTCAATTTTGCATACCCAGGAGATTGCCTTTAACATATTTGCTGCTTGAAATTACCTATAAAGCTAAAATTATTTCAATAAAAATGCCATTAGTTTAAAATTCCCAAATTGGCGCTTAATCAAAAATGACTGATGATATAACAAGTACGTTCATAATATATCGAAAACTGACAGTGTACTTGTCAATCAGCACGCTTCGCGTGGTGCGTTTGTGAATTATTTTTAATTTTTGTCTCAAATTTGGCTAGTAGTGGAAAAAATTGTATATACACCATGGTGGTGAAGACATTTATAAACCTCGCACCTTATTCCCCTCGCGAACTAATCTTGGTGCTCGGTCATTAATAATAGTCTTCACACACCTATTTGATTGGCTAAAACGTATATAAATTACTGAAATTTTAAAATTTCTCTTGATTATGAGTATACGATGATTTTTTGTGCGGGAGTGGTATGATATTAATTCGTGATGTTAGGTATTCATCATTCAAAAATCCGTAACATGCCAGCAATGTATTAAATTTGGTGACTATAGGTATCAAGGTATTTATTGCTGTTTAAAAATTCCTACTTTATAAGCCCGAACGTCGAAGTATACAATTAAGGAATAATTTTTTTTGGATTAAAACTCATTCTTGTATAATTTTGATTAAATCCGAATTGTAAAAACGGCAATAAAAGGAAATTGTATTTTATAATCTATATCTTGGATTTTATTATTTGGAGATCATATTGTCACGAAAAGACGATATAAACGCAAATACTGAAATTTAATTTCCATCGAGTATGCTCTTACTAAAGTCAATGTGAAGATATATGAAAATATCAAATTTGTCAAATATATTTTGCTGAGCTAACTTTACAAAATGTTAGTTCATGACGTTCTTAGTTTGGAAATAGGTTAAAAAACTACTTACATCGACAAAAATGTATTTATCATTATCATCAAAATAAGACGTTTCAATTTGATTTAAAAAGTAATTAATTAAAACAACAAGCGCGTTGTTTTGAATGGCAAATGTCGTTTGTCCATTTAGATTGTATATCGACTAAAACAAAAATTTTTAAGGATTAAGGGAAATAAGCAGAAATAAATGAAATCAAAGAGAGAGTGAGTTAACCTAAAAAATGTGAATAACATTAGCTGTATTCTTTTTACTACGTTTACCTGAGATTAACTGAGTCACTTTAGTTAGTCTCAGTAAATTAGGAAAAAGTATATGTTCTTTCAATATGGCTCGAGTTGAGTACAAAGTGAGACTATAACTCTATTTCTTAATGTCTGACAGCACAGTAGCCTCATTAAATATT
>CAJUYI010000170.1:227778-259901 GCA_910591695.1 Galerucella pusilla
TCATTTATTTTTACTGTTCACGATCCACAAGTTTTGCCAGAAGCACCACCTACAGACAGTGGCGGGTTAACGTAGTGGCTAGACGGGGCTTAAGCACCGGGCCCCGTGATACAAAAAAATGCGGTAAAGAAGAACTAGAGAAAAAATCAAGAACTTTATTCCGCTATTGTTAATATACCTCGTTGGTGAAGTTTTTGTATTACTTTTACTTATTTGAGGTTTTACTCCGTCCTTAAGTGGGCCCCAGCTTGATTTGGTCCCGAGCCCCGCAAGAGTTGTGTCCGCCACCGACTACAGAACCTCACTGTACAAAATAGTGTTCGGCTATCGAAAGATGAATACATTGTTGTCAGAACCAAACATGAGCCCCGGAAAATATGCGAACTAAAATAAGGTCATCGCAAGCAGCCAATCAAGAGCCAATGTTAACGATTGTCCATTAGCAATTGTTAAATATAATCGAAATAATATGACCGAGTGATTTCATCAACATACATCATTTTATTCATTCTGTATCAGTGTTGTTAATGCGAGGATGATTATCCGATTTTTAGACAATTCGACTAATTTGGATCCAATAGTTTTTCGAATATTTTGTAGAAGGTATATATAAAATGGCTATTGTTTTTGGGGATTTTCCATATTGACTGGGGTCGAAGACTTTATTTAGTTAACCAATGTGTTCTTTTGGTAATTTTGACAAATTCTGATAATTTGAATAGTAACTTTGGGTAATTTTCATTTTTGCATCGGCAACACTGGACTATAAGCAGTTCATATTTTGTTGCTTTCCATAGAAACTTGGCCCTTCTTTTTCATGACATTAATACAGTCATGTAATTTAGACATTTAGGGCAAACGGTAGTTTTAGTTTTGGTCCAATATACATTTTTTTATTAATATTTAGAGTTACATTTTTAGCAAGTTTGACTTTGTTTACATATCTCTTAACAGTTGACATTTATGGTATCGATATTTGGTTATCGATTCAAAATATCGAATTGTTACTACAAAAATACAACTACAGCGACATGAACACGCCCACCAGGGCTCACGTTTGCTTCTGCCAACTTGTAAATTTGAGAGATGTTAAAACAGCACATTTTGTTGTAAGATCCATAAAATTCAACTCAGAAACATTACGACGGGAGAAAAGTTAATAGATATTTACGATATAAGTGTCGTAAAGATTCATATTACGAAATGAGATGGGAAATTCGTCAAACAAGGCCGTTAGGCTTCTACCAATACCTAATGTTAATTATTTACTCAAAATTAGTCAATATTCCTGAAATTAATGATATTAGAATCATGTAACAAGCAAGCGTTGCGCTCATTCTTGATTTATTTTGCGAACTGTCAATTTTGACACGTTCACTTCAGTTTGGTAGGTATATTGTATCGACATCAGTTCCGACTATGAAAGTGTGGATTCTGATATAGAATTTGCTGCAAATAACGCAATACAAACCCTAGTACCCGCTTAATCCCGCAATAGATACGAAAAATAATATAAGCGATTCGAAGACTCGGGCATTCTGCAAACTGTCAACTTTGACAAGTTCATTCCATTTAATTTTACTTTACCGCACTAGTGCGTTAAAGTATCTCATTACGAAATTCATATCAGTATCGTAATGTTTGATATTACATATTAGTAGTAAGGCGGCGCCAGACATGCGGCATTCGGCGAGTACCGAGCGACTGCTCGCAGAGTGGCAAGTAGTTGAACTTGGCAAGGTGTGCGCGGAGTAATCACCAAATGACAAGCACCTAAACCAGATATTCGCCATATGTGGATGCGGATTCAGAGCGTTATACGGCCAATACTCGTTTCCTTTGATGTTGCTTCAAAAGACCGACAAACAACGGGAACTACGCGAGCACTGCACAAAGACTAAAATTGGTCATCGGCAAGTAGCGATGAACCCGTCCACACTACTTGCTACTTGGCGAGCAGTCGCTCGGTACTCGCCGAATGCTGCATGTCTGGCGCCGCCTGTAGATAAAAAGATCAAACAAAACTCAAAAAGATTGAATTAGAAATGAATTTACCTTGATAATTAAAATAAACCAGTCACATTACTTATTTATGTCCATTGTAAACTTGGCCTTGTTCATAGCTTAGTGTGAAACCAGCTTTACGCAGTGTTCTGTTTTATTAGCGGAAGTGAATATCGCCTTTGAGAGGGAGAATGTCAATTGTCATTGAAAAAGAAGGTTATGTGTTGTTTGGTTTTGGTACATATTATGTTTTTGATGATAAATTAAATAAAGCTCAATCGTTATTTAACAATTCTGTACAATTTATTACATCCTGTTTCCAACAGAAAGTCAAAAGTTTACAGTGGAAATGAACTTTTAGAAAAAATAATTAGGGAATATCTTATTTTTTTGTTAGTTTTTGGAAAATGAAAACACAAAAAAGATTGTGGTTTGAGTTGCCAAAAATTAACGAAAATAATAATGAATATATAGTTCATATAATAGCCTTCTTGGTGTGCGTCATCGTTTGACATATACTAACCTCAAATTTAATAAATAAAAGCATGGAATACCATTATCCGAACTTACTATTCAAATTATCAGAATTTGTCAAAATTACCAAAAGGACACATTGGTTATCTAAATAAAGTCTTCGACCCCAGTCAATATGAAAAATCCCATAAACAATAGCCATTTTATATATCCCTTCTACAAAATATTCGAAAAACTATTGGATCCAAATTAGTGAAATTGTCTAAAAATCGGATAATCATCCTCGCATTGACAACACTGATACAGAATGAATAAAATCAATAAAATGATGTATGTTGATGAAATCATTCGGTCATATTATCGACTATAACAATTACTAATGGACAATCGTTAACATTGGCTCTTGATTGGCTGCTTGCGATGACCTTATTTTAGTTCGCATATTTTCCGGGGCTCATGTTTGGTTCTGACAACTGTACCACAAGGATTAGTCAACAGCGGGTACCGTTATGACCTAATCACGCACGTGAAAATAGATGAATTTAAACAGAAGCGAATATAAGAGGGGGGGCTTAAACCCCCCATGGAAAATATAATAAAGGTACAATAATTTTTTATTATCATACTGCATTCGGTGGCGCCTTCAATAAAGCTTTCCCCTTTTAAACCTATCAAATAAAAAACCCAACCCCCCCCCCCTCCATGTGAAATCTATTGCTAGGTAACTGAAATTAGACCATTACCACACTTATCTTTGAATCCTTCTATTTTGACATTAAAGATAAGAATTCATTTCGGGCTTACATTTTCACAGTAAGGACCTGCGAATACACACAAATTGCTGCTAACTGTTATATTTTCAAAGCCACCTCATTTTCAATTCACTTTATTGCTCTAGGTTATAACGTTGAATGAATTATTTTTCACTCAACGGTTAGAAGCAACATGAATATTTAATTTAAAGATAATATTTGCGACAATACGAGTTGAATGTAAATATTACATTGCTGAACTATTTTTTGAAGAAATGGATTTAGGTAAATTATTACAGGTTGTCTCCAATTTTCTCAAACATTTTCTACTATAAAAACGTTGTTGAAAAATAAAAAGTAATAATTGCTTCAAGATCCAATGACGATTTAATTAAGGTCTATTATTGTGTAGGTTCTAACTGAGAAATTTTAAGTAATATTTTCATTTCACATAACTCAATATCAAAAACAGATTTTATATTGATAAATTAATTTCAATGTTAATGTCACTTTGACATCGATAAAAAAGGTGCATCCTTTTTTATTGGATAAAAAATTCTCTTTCTCAATATCTAGTAAGCGTACGTAACTTTTACACAATGACAATGTGTGGCAAGTTTGGTTACTTATAATTTCACAGCAATTAAGTGTTGGCAAAACTGCAAAAACTGTCAATTATTGTTGTTGTTCATCCATATATTCTGTTGTTAATTTATCTTGCCAAAAAACACTCGAGCTTTTCTTTTATCAGATAAATTTCTCTTTAACTCTATGTTTTGCCAATCACTAAATTTCCTCGAAAAACTAGTGATTGACAAAACTGTTGCAAAGAGAAATTTATCCGATAAAAAAAAAGCTCTTGTGTTTTAACTGTTGAATAAAGATTGATAATTTTACCAGCCCCTTATAATGTAACAAAAATTTTGAAAAAATACTGGTGTCTTTTTAATGGGATGTCCATATTGTCCAATAATTACGTGGAGTGTTCAGGGAGGACGAGTCGAATGAATATCTCCAATTATGGGGGGGTCTCAGCAAATATCACGTAATTTTTTTCTAAGAAAACGAAGTAATTGCGTCAAAGTTCAGTTGAATTAAAATAAAAAATGTGACTTGAATAAAATCTGACACAAGGTTACGGTTTACGGTTCCCTAATAGAAAAGTAATTGACCAATCTGTTTTTTTTTTCAATAAATCCAACGCTTTAATACCCAAAACACAAACATAAAAAATCTCACGTAAGAATGAGGGGGGGTTAGAGAAAAATCTTACTATATCTCCCCAAGGGTCGAGGTCGAGGGGAGGGTTAAATAATCCTCATAATTCCAGGATGCTCAGGAAGAATTTTAAGTAGACAACAAAAATGTACGAATCAGAGATACATAACTTTTTCTCAATACTAATTATGTTTTTATTATTTCCAGATAAAGACGACACATCGGTAGCATTCAAAAGCGTACAAGACGTAAGTAACCACTACAACTATTCTTAAAAACTTTCTCTTCATTGTAATCAAATGGAAAGAATGTCATTTGGAAGAATTCTAGTTTATGTCGATATTGACCTGAATTACGTGTTAATTTTCAATTTAAATAACAAAAACTAGATTATAATGGTGTATTTTAATGAACCAGTACATTTAAAATGATTATAAATACATTAAGAAATAAATTTTGAAGTAACTATACTAATACTATACATTCCAATCAAGTGTAATGAGTAAGGTATGCGAAAATTAAAAATGATGTACATAAATTGTATGCTCAAAATGTGCAGCACGGATTTCAGTGTTCTATTTTTTGTTATTTATGGATATAGTTGAGCTACGCAATGAGGACTCGGCAATATAATCTTTTTTACCTGTTCTAACCCCTTTTCTTTTATTTTCAATGAACCGCCACTGGTGTAAACATATTTACCATAATATAATATTTGTTCATTTACATGAATTGTTTATCTAAACTAACGCATAGAGGTGATAAAACTGTTTCACTTCCTTGTAGAGTAAATATATTTTTTACGAAAACAAAAAAAACCTTTAGACCATTTATAATAAACAGATCGCGAAAAGTCTATTCGAGCCATACGATTTACACAAGTACGACAAGGAAAATATGAGAAAAACTACTTGAAAGAGAGAGAAGAATAATTGTTCGCAGTCAGCGATGGGCGTGTCTTCAGTTCCAGCTACTAATCTAATATGAAAGCAGCGTTGCCAGTTTAGAATGTTTGGTACTTTCTAAGGAACGAATAACTTTTGAATTTTAACACTGGATAACACCTTATTTAGTGGGGGAAAATCGAGATTAGTAATAATATTGCTTTTTGAAAAATAAGTGAGATGGGAACAAATAAAAATAAATTAATATAGTTTAAGAAAATTGGATATATTAAGATTTGCAATAAATAAAATCTATACACTGCTTTCGATTTAACAATGATTGGTATTTAACGGGCGTTTTAAATTCGACGCTAAAATTTCACTTAATCTTTTTCTCACTTTATGTACCTGCTTGTGACCCTTAAATTCGACGCTAGGTACCTCTACTAATCCTTCTACCTGTATTATTTTGTATAAAAATATCAGAAAATAGGAAATAGAAAACTAAAAAATAAAAACAAGAAAACCCAGGCCCAAACCCGGTTGATCAAAGTGTAACTATGTATAAAAATATCAGAAAATAAGAAATAGAAAACTAAAAAAAGACAAGAAAACCCAGGCCCAAACCCGGTTGATCAAAGTGCAACTATGTATAAAAATATCAGAAAGTAAGAAATAGAAAACTAAAAAAAAAAGAAAACCCGGTTGATCAAAGTGTAACTATGTATAAAAATATCAGAAAATAAGAAATAGAAAACTAAAAAAAACAAGAAAACCCAGGCCCAAATCCGGTTGATCAAAGTGTAACTATGTATAAAAATATCAGAAAATAAGAAATAGAAAACTAAAAAAAGAAAAGAAAACCCAGGACCAAATCCGGTTGATCAAATATAAGCTTAATCCTTAAAGGACATAATCCTTTGCCGACAAAAATTGTGAATAACTTTCACAGATACATACATTTGGCAACAGCTGACTGCGCACAATTATTCTTCTCTCTCTCTCTTTCAAGCAGTTTTTCTCATATTTTCCTTGTCGTACTTGTGTAGATCGTATGGCTCGAATAGACTTTTCGCAACCTGTATAATGTAACCACAAAATCTACTATTGCTAGAAGGAAGAAACGCATGAGTTGATTTGATTGGTTGAAGCTGAAATTTTTTTAACGGTGATTGGTGCGTGATTTTTAGTGTACAATAAATATTTGTACAGCGTCAGCGAGACATTTTACAGACGATTAGGTACATAGCTGGATATTTGAGTGCTTACCTTGTCTCAAATTTATATACACTGTGTTACTTATAAGATGCGACATAGGGATTTCTGTACAAAGCTGTCAAACTCGAGCTAAATTCTTTACCAAATAGCGTTTTTGTAAATAATAATAACAGATTTGTACATGTCGTTGAAATAGTAGTTTGTACAACTAGTGCGCAAAGCGTAACTTTTCCCACGAGCGCAGAAGTTTGTGGCACGGGCAAATCTAGCGAGTGGAAAAAGTGTTTTGCGTACGAGTTGTACACAATATTTTTTCTACAACCACATTTATTAATGAAAGAAATACAGTAATTTATTTAAACTTTGAACAGAAAGGAAAATTGAACAATTTTGACTGAAACCCCAAGTAACAAATTTTTGGTTGAAGTTCGAGCCTTTTCGATAATATCTGGAGGAGTATTTTCAATGTCCGAATTGGACAATTCAAAAGATACATTATTTTGATTTCGGTTGATAATTCCCAAAATAATGCTTAATAGGTTAATGTTTTTATAATTCATAAATTAAAATGAATAATGAAATAACTAGTTTCCTTACTTTATGTTTAAATTTAAAAATTATACACCAATAAGAAATTCACTATTAGGTTGAGTTGTCAAAAAGAAGTTGAATGTTCATAGGTAGCTTTGTTTGACATTTCGGTGCGAAAAAGTGCCATAGCGTGTCCTTTTCGCATTACTTTTCAAATGGTTATCAAAGAATCAAGAAAAGGCCTTCTTTGCGTATAAAAATTTGTGTAGAAAAGCGTAGTTGTAGGAAAAATAAGTTTAAATACACTTTTAATTTTCTTAAATTCGCTTTGGTTTAATACAAAAATGGATTGTTATGTTTTAAAAAGCCGAACTCCATTTTCATACCACTTTCGAACCGAGTACGGGATAGCAATGTGGGTAGAAGCACGGGAAACTTAAAAGTTTAAACTGAAGTGTGGCGGTTCGACTCGCCGCGGTGTGGTGAATTTCTTTTCTTTTTGTATTTAGTTCTTTTTTCACAATTTTTGAAACAAATAAATCTGCTTTATTTTAAATTTCATGTTTTTTGACCAAAATTGTGGAAAAGTGAATAAAAACAATTTCATCACAGCGGCGAATCGAACCGCCACACTTCAGCTTAAACTTTTCTTTAAACAGTTTCCCGTGCTTCCACCCACATTGCTATCCGGTACTCGGTTTGAAGTATTCGAAAGTGGTATGAAAATGTAGTTCGACTTTTTTAAACATAATTATTAATTTTTTAATAAACCAGAGCAAATTTAAGAAAATTAAAAGTGTATTTGAACTTATTTTTGGAAGACCTTTCCAAATCTGTTATTATTTTTTATGAACGCATTTATTTTTTTTAGTTCACCTGTAGGTACTTATGGTATCGAGACTAGAAATCTTTTTAATAAATCATAGGACCGCTCGCTTAAGTTACAAACAGTTTAGTAAAAATAGAAGATGGTTTTTGTTTTACTCTCACTCTCTCACTTTTCTAGAACTATCTGGCCGTGGCAGTTTTCTTGAGATTCCAATTTCTATTACTACAAACGGCTGAAAACACTGTCCACGCCGATATTTTTGACTGTTATACATCCTCATCTATGATTTTCAGCCAAATACGGTTATTAGGGCGGGTTTATCAAGGCTCGGTTAATTATAGCCTCCGGCTAAATCTTAGCTGTTGGTCAAAGTGATTATCAACTACCAGTTTGCAATAGCTGGCAGTCAAACTTTCGGCCACCCTAGCTGCCACTATCAAGTTGATGTTAACCATAGAACATACAGTTAAATACGAGAAAGAGGTGTTCCGTTATTCTAACCATAGATTCTAACTGACAACTGTGTCATGATTTTTTCATGATTGCTCACATTTTGCAACAAAGATTATTTCAACTTTAATTTTGATTGTGCTATTATCGTTTGGGGTGAAATCGAGAAGCTTATTTCATTCATTTATAGTAATTTAGTAGCATCCAGGCTCTGTGTGTAATTTATTTTATTGTTATTGTCAATGGATCTTGAGGAATTTGACGACCTTTTCGATGAAGAGCTTGGAGCTTGGTGAAATATTGGCATTTGTAGAGTACGGAAGACGACCATACCTACTGTTGAAGAACGGATGAATGAAAATCCCTTTGTAAAGCTCGATGATGTCGAGTTTATTACTCGGTTTCGACTATCTCAACCCAGTGTTCTCATGATACTCCCACAAATTCCAGCTTTTCTCGCCAAGTCACAGCAACCGTCTTTTTGCATTCTATTAATCTTTTATGGTGAACGGATACTTTTATAAGTACCTACCTAATTTTCGCTCTGACTCCGTGGAATTCGGAAATATTTTTTTTGTGGACATGCTCAAATGCAAACAACTTAACAAAGCACAACATAGACGAGTTGATAACAGTACCACAATTTTGACACTGGCAAGTTAAATTTTTCACGATGTTGTCAGAGTAAGCTTACGTTAAAATAGAAAAATAATAACTTTCAGCTCTATATTCTTAATTCAGTGTGTTATAACAAAATATGCGAATAAAATTAATAATAATATGTATATTTCATGTAACGGGTGATCACCTCCTTACACCACATTAAAATGAGAAATTTATATTCTGACAACATTACACTCACGTTCATAACCCGAACAAGGTTGTCAAATGCTCAATTACACTTAACCTCCAGTTAGCTAGCTGTCAGTTATGTGGTGCATTGATAATAGCTGAGGGCTACGTAGCAGACAGATTTAACTGGGCATTGATAAACCCGCCTTTAGACCATCTGGCCGAGCCAAAAACACTCCCGTGTATTTTAAATGGATACGAGAAGCTATTGTTAAGCAACACAATATTTTATGACAGACTAACAAGTGAGTCCAAGTTGGCATCACGCGGCCCTTATACCATTTTTTTGTGTGGTTCCACGTTGGCCTCACGTGGCACTTAACCTGTTGACTCAGCAATGTTTATTTCCTTGATTTCATATTTTTATAATAATTTGTTATAGATTAACCAAAAAACACTCTCAAATGATAATAAGCCCAAAAATGAACGTGAAAGGAAGATTGGTCATCGGAGGGTTGGAGTGGGGGGAGAAATTACGTACAAGAAAATTCAATCAACACAAATTATGGGCTCGATTCAACTGGGTAAGTATATTTACAATAACGCCATCTATGAATTTAGCTCATAGCTGTATAAAGGAAGTTTTTTTAACTTGATTATTCGTGCCACACAAAGGCAATCTTATCTTTTTAATGCAACTTATCCTTTATGTTTATTTAAATGCTTTCGAGTTGGATATCTACTCGACCTTCATAAAATCATTGTTATATTATATCGTGCTGTTCTACATATATTATCACCACAGGAAATCTGCATTTCTTTAAATATTTGATAAAAAAATAAAAGAGGAAACTGTTTTAAAAAATATCCCAGCAATCGCTTTACAAAATACCCAGGGACGATTTATTCCAACCCATTCGTTATAGTGAGTTCGTTGCATTAATATTCGATGCTGTAGGCCTCTAAGCTTATGCTTAAGACAAAGATAAGTGATCCGGGCCTCGTTAATTATGTAGCCATGAATTTTTTGCTCAAACCAACAATTAGTTAAGGAGGAGAAAAACTGGAAAATTACCGGAAATTTCCTTTTGCCAACAGGCAGGCAACTGATTTTCTTTTTAATGGAAAGACGTTAAATTTCACAACGGGAAGATTTTGAATTACTAATGTTCAGTCGGGTTAGCATTAAAGGTGGATATAAGAGCAGTAGGCGAGATTTTTCATGGAATCCCTGAAAAATATCATAGTTGATGATAATCAATTCCCTCCACCCAGTCACGTAGCTATAGCTTTTACATGGGGAGGGTTTTGGTTTTTTCATCTGATAGGTTTAGAAGGGGAAAGCTTTATTGAAGGCGCCACCTAAGGCAAAAAATCGAGTGCCTCGACCTAAAGCAATTTTTCAAGTTCAAGAAATAATGTTAAGTTTTTTTTTAATCATTTGTTTGACTTGGCTACATCTGAAAGTATTTTTAAACATCGTTTTTCGTTTTGCCCCCTACTGCTGAAATGGTTGTAACCATGCATATATATTTTTTAAAGGAGCCGTCCCTTCGCCGGCACCACCTCAGTCTCTTGGGCTTATTGTGGATTTTCCTAACATTCAGACTACAGCCTATCCAGCCAATCCGTTCCCTGTATTAGCTCATACAGGTTCTTTGCTGGTTGGTTGTAGAAGTCTTCTGGAGTCATTTTGGGTCTTCCATTTAGTTTTTGTCTCCTGTGGTCCAGCGTCTCACAGTTGCATAAAATGTGCAAAGCTGTTTCAAAGTCCTTTTTGCATCTCCTGCATGTGAGGTCTCCGTTATTCAGCCCTATTTTGTTCAGGTGCTCCTTCGTGGGAAAGTTTCCCGTAAGAAGCTCCGTTATGGTGCGTAGTTTGTTCCTGCTCATTGAGAGCAGTTTTTTTGCTACTTTTTCTGATAGTTCTTTCATAAATTTCTTCCCATGTGTTTGCCTGGGCGTATTCTTCCAGAGTTTTATGGATTGTTCTTTTACCCACCCTTTCAACCATGACCTCGTTAAGCATCTGGGGATGCCCACAGCAGGTTCGGGTCCGTTCATCAGAGTTGACGATCCTACTCTTGCGAGTTCGTCAGCTTTTTCATTGCCAGCGATTCCTTTGTGACCTACCCATCCAGTGTTACACTGTTCCGAGTCGCCAGTCTTCTAAGTTCTTCGCCGCATTCCCATACCAGCCGATATCTGTATATTAATTTGGGAGTTAACCTCTTCAGCTAAATTATTCACAATTGTTGAGGAATCTATTTCTATTGCCACATCCCGATGAATCATCATATTGCGGTACTATGCTAATAAAAAATCAATATACCTTTAATGTATTTTCTATGGGGAGGGTTTGAACCCCCAAAACCCTCCCTTATATACGTCCCTGCCTCCACCTTTTTAGGCTGTGCTAATTCCACAATAACAGTTTATAGCCAAAACAACCAAAAATGAGCCTGTTTTTCGACATGTTTTCGAATTTTACTTGAAAACTATTAAGTTTATCGTGCATATGTATGAAAACAAAGTTATTAACCTTCAGTGGGCACCTTAATTTTTAATGCATTACAAGGCATAATGGGGTCTCTGCGACCCCAATTTTTATATCATATTTTTTATTGACCTACGTAACTTTTGTAAGAAAAAACATGTTAAACGAGGATGAATATGAAAACAGAATATTTTATTTACGTAAACTTTAGAATTAAGAAACATTTTTGAACTTAAGGTAGGTATAATTTTACCAATAAAATAATGCCCCAGTAATAAAAAAAAGAAGACATTTTTTTTTCTATTTACTTATAAAACTAAATACCCATATTATAAGAAAAACCAAAAATAATTTTAGAAATTTAATTTAACTAATATTACTAATTAAATTATGTTACATAAAAGGCACCTTGGGGTCTTGATGACCCCCACACGCACTTCAAATCGCTGCTCACTGATAACTAATTGAAAAATTGAAATTGATTGAAATTGTATTGTGTACTGTAGGTTAGAGGTGAGACATACCCTTACTTGAATTTACATAGAGCCACGCGGAAATAGCTGTTCTAAGTTAACAGTTAGCCACAATTATAGGACTGCTGGGGTCTATAGGACCCCACGGTGCCCACTGAAGATTAAGCTTGAAATTTGCTATAAAATTCCGTGGTTCATAATGTACAAATTCCCATCCCAGCAGCCACAGCCTATGAATGAGTGAAAAAAAATTGGAAAAACAGCTGTTTTTAAGACGCAAAATACGAATGCAATTTATAAAGCAATGTAAATCATTATTTGTCTCATAATACGTTATTTATTAACAAACTGAATCCAACAAACGCGGTTCCGATATCTTAATTAGTTGCTGAGTAATCGAATTGTTAATAAACATTAAGTAAAAGAAATAGACATTGTTAGAATAAAGACATATATGCCACAAAAAAATGGTTAAACTTACAATAATGGTTTTACACATACTAGAAGGTTACAGCTATCATATGCAATGATTTAATCAACAATTTTTCCGGTTTAACTGACTCAGACGTTAGTGTAAAAAAGTGGTTCAAAGTTTACTTTAGTAACAATTAAGATATCTGTGTTGTTTTTTATTTTAATTAAAATCTGAAAAAAACCACTTAAAGTACTTGGAAAAACACAACTTTTGGCGTTTTGAAAGTTCAATTCGGACCATTTAATCATGAGTTATTGAATGCCAAACTTGATGAACGATTCTCGGCAAACGATCAACGGAAATTCATAGCAAATTTCACGCTCTATATATCTTTGTTCCTATACATATGCACGATAAACTCAATACTTTCGAGTAAAATTCGAAAACATGTCGAAAAAATAGGCCCTTTTTGGATGTTTTGGCTATAAGGGCACAGCCTACAAACCGGTGGAGGCAACGATTATCATTAACCTCGATATTTTTAAAAAGGTGATATCAGACGGTTCACTCGAGTGAATATTCACGCAAGTGAATGCTTCATTATTCTTTCATTCGATGTTCACACGACTTAGTGTGAATGACAAAGAAAAGAACATTCATCTGTTCTTCTTCAAAATATGTCGTCGGGTGAACACCATTTTGTCGCTAATTTACCGACGCAACGTGACGTGCGACTGCTACAGAGCTCGAGACAAAATAGCCGAATCCGAGTGAACGTTCTCTTTGTGTGCAGACGGTTCATTTTTCATTCATTCTGACTGGGAGTGAATGATACCGAATGAAGGTGATATCAGACGGTTCAATTTTCGTTCATTTTTGTCTTTCACTCGGCATCTTTCACTCGAAATGATACATCTGAACTCAAAATGCAACAAGAGTGCTGAATGAATTCATTTGTGAACCGATCCAACGATGTTGGATTTTAGCATTCGGTATCATTCACTCCCAGTCAGAATGAACGAAAAATGAACCGTCTGCACACAAAGAGAACGTTCACTCGGATTAAACTGATTCCGAGACGCACTACGTCACCCGACGACATATTTTGAAAAAGAACAGATGAATGCTCTTTTCTTTGTCATTCACACTAAGTCGTGTGAACATGGAATGAAAGAATAATGAAGCATTTACTTGCGTGAATATTCACTCGAGTGAACTGAACCGTCTGATATCACCTTAAAAATCCAACATCGTTGGATCGGTTCACAAATGAATTCATTCAGCACTCTTGTTGCATTTTGAGTTCAGATGTATCATTTCGAGTGAAAGATGCCGAGTGAAAGACAAAAATGAACGAAAAGTGAACCGCCTGATATCACCTTTAAGGGATTCCATAAAAAATCTCGCCTACTGTCCTCACATCCGTGTTTTGATAGTTTTTGGGGCTAACCCGACAGTAACAAACCCGACGGTAACAAACCTTTTAATTGGCCGAAAATATCGATTTTGGAAAGAAATTATTCTGTCCCTTCTTCATGTCTTCAGTACAAAATATCGTCCGCCTCTGGAAAATATTTACAAAGTTCCACCGATCATTTCAATTTGTTTAAACAAAACATTATAATCTTTTTGTTTACACGTGACGTGAGCTATTTTTTTTTTAAATAAAGTGATTAGCATGCCACAACAATCTGAACAATCGAATGTCTAGTAAGATAAAGATAATAAATCTGTTAAATAACTACTGCGTACGTCAAAACTTGAGATAGAAATATTAATTAATAATAAATGGTTTGAATAAATAATAATTTCTTATTTATTTTCTATCTTAAACATTAGGTGTTGAAAATTCTTTATGGAAAAACAATATTGATGTAATAATACACAGTGAAATTTATCATCGATGAAATTTGAAATTTGAGTGCTACATAGAACTTCATAAAAAAGTATAAAGATAATACATATACAGGGTTTTCCGTAAGTAATGCACCAAAGTATAATGGAAGATTCTTGGCCTAAAAATATTACAATCTGACGCAAATTCTTTTTATAAAATATTGATGATAAAAAAGATAAAGGGTGGCAAAGTTGAAATGTCAAAAACGTTTTTCCTCAGTAAATTGGAAGATTTTTGATATACAAACGTAAAAATTTGAAGATAGGGGAAATCATAATATGTTTGATGTATTTTCTAGAGGGATGCTGCTTTGAGGTAACAGCCCTCCGCCTTTCGGAGTCGGGTTGTTACTAAGCAATATAGTCCAGTAAATGAATGCGAAAAATACCGTCAACATGGGCATCTGGTCCAGCAAAAATTTTTTTTTATAATTTTCAGGTAATAGTAGGTACATTGAACCCCCAAAATGTCAGGTGCCTGAAATTTGTGGGAGGGTCGGAAAATGGCTATAGAGATCCCGAAAATCCGTTTTGCCTATATCTCCCGAACTACGATCCCTAGAGAATTTTTGCTTAGACAAAAAATGAAGAGCAGTTCATTATCTACAAAAGTTGTCCCCACGTTTTTTTTCGTTACACCAATATTTTTTGCAAAAATGGTGGTTGAAAAGTTCGCAGTTTTCTGAAACTTGAAAACTGACGTTTCTAGTCCTCGGGTAACCGTTGTAACGTCTTCAGTCAGAGCTTGATCACAAATAAAACACACGGGCGTACTAGAATCCTCTGCAGGAATGAACAATATTTATCAAATCATTAGATTTCATTTCACCCACAACAATATATTAATGATCTTAATTAAAAAAATGAAACCTCACCGTGTGCTCCAAAAAAAAAGCTCAAGAATTTCCAATATTTCCCTGTGTTTTTTATCAATAAAAATTTCAAAATTTATTATTTAATAATAACAATAAAATTAATAATGACTTGAATTTCACTTTTTACACTGGAATACTACTAATTTATTCTTTAAAAATCACGAAAGAGATAGTGTTTACATGTAAAATTGTCAGTTGTTGACAAACAATGCAGCAGAAAGCATCCACGTGTACACGCACTAGAGCAGACGCCGTCGACCACACTATAGATGGGTGGCGTGGCGGCGTGCGAGAATTTAGAGACAAATTTCTTTTTAATGCATCAAATAAAATACTTAATACACATATCAAAGGAAAGTTCAGAATTTGACCTTTCATCGGGTATGATGCTTGACCGGGAAGAATTTTAGTGTAAAGAGAAAAAACTCAGAAGAATAACTGTCTTCCCTCAGGAAACTGGTAATTTCCCCGATTTTACTGAAAACCCAGGGGTCTGGGCCAAAAAAATTATACCATCGGCAAGAGGATATTCTAACCTTTCTCCCAATATCAATTATAAGCGGGTTTGACAGTTAATCATCGAGAAATTCTCGATAAACCAGAGCGCTCGGGAAAACTCCAGAAATCCACAAAAATCGCCTCTTGGAAAACACATTATTCAAAAAAACACGGGCGAATTATTGGTAGCATTGTTTTGGAATAAATAAAGTACCCACCAAAGAACCATTATCCAATAGGATTGGCTGAAATAACTCTTAATAAAAATAATATGAATAAATCCATGGAAACATTAAAAAATCTAACAGAGACGAACTTTGGCCTGGTTTTCCAATGACCCAGGAGCACAAATTGAGTGGATAGAAACACGCCTTAGTAACCCTTCTTCCACCCGCACTTTGATTCATTAAAAAATATTGATTTTCACGCGAGTTATCAAAAAAATTAGTAATTTACTTGGGGACGTCAAGCCCTCAGAGCGTGCTCTCTATAAGCCGGCCTGGAGCTCAATTTTGGGTCGGCGTTTGGTCAAATATCGGCAGATATCGCGGGAAAACAGATTTTCTGGAATTTCAGAGCCATTTTCCCACCCTTCCACAATGGTCAGGTACCTGACATTTTGGAAATTTAATGTGCCTACCATAACCTGCAAATTAAAAAAAATTGCTCTTGCTGAACCAGTTGCCCATGTTGACACCTTCGTTTACTGGACTATGGTGTATTCTGTGGTATAACGTTATAGTTAGTTCCAAAAATCACCACAATTGTCAGTTTTATGAAACATTTTTGTATCCTTTTAACCTGTAATTTTTTTAAAGGTATTCAACACGCTGTGGGTGGTTTAGCTTCCAAACCAGAAAGAGATCTTTTAATGCAAGATTTTATGACCGTAGAAACAACAAATTTTCCTAGCGAAGGTTCAAATCATACACCGGCGCATCATTATTCGGAATTCAAGTTCAAAAATTACGCACCCATAGCTTTCAGGTATTTTCGTGATTTGTTCGGCATACAACCCGATGATTTTTTGGTAAGTATTTGTTTTAAGATATCAATTTTTTTATTTACATTTCAACTTAACACTTAACATATTAGTTCCATCGATTGTTCACCAATTGGCTAGGATACGATCGAACTGACAATCAATATTTAATCAGATTTTGTTTTTCGTGTATAATTAAAATATCTCGCAGATTTTCCTTGATATATTATTTTCAGATGTCGATGTGTAATACAAGATTAAGAGAATTATCCAATCCCGGTGCCAGTGGTTCCATTTTTTACGTCACCTTTGACGATGAATTTATTATTAAGACTGTACAGCATAAAGAAGGGGAGTTTTTGCAGAAATTGTTAGCCGGTAAGTGGTTTTTTTCTTTATTTATTCAATAATATCGGATCGGATAACCGCACCGTGCCGCGTGACCCGACCTTAATATTCCAAAATACTCGGATCGGGCACGGCGCCCTTCTGTGTGTTGCAACCTTTATTTGCGAAAATTTTTTTTCTTATTTTTTTGGGAATGAACCCACAATAATGTTTTTTATTTTTTTTTATTTCGACGTTTCGGTAGCGTTCCAGCTACCTTTGTCAAGATTAAATAATGATAAAATAATTTTTTGGTCCCTATCTGACACAACGAAAAAAATATGACAACTAGACAATCAATAATATTTTGAAGTTTAAGACTACAAAACTTTGTTGTCAAATTTTATTAAGGTCCATTCATAGTAGATCACATCTCTGGTAAAATGTGAATTAAAATATTTTATTTTATGATATTCCAAAGATATAATAGTCTACTAGAAATGGAAAACAGTGAAGTGCACGTTCCAGGAACGGTTTTTATTGGAATAGCGCTTTTTTCGCTTATTTTGGAAATGTTAATAAAACGCGTTTGTTGTTACTTTTTTGTGTATGATTATTTTTGTTTTCAAAATATGTATGACTCAGTTTGGTGATTTTGTGTATTGTAGTGTGTATCGATTAACAACTATTCCAATGATAAATCATAAGAAAACCTGGATAAAAACTTATGATGCTATCCTGATAACGCAGGTAATTGATTATTGGAAATTTCTCTTTCTAACATTGGTAACCAAATTTGACTACATTCGGCTGAAATACTAGCTACACATTTATCTGCTCTTTCTTTGATATATTTTTTATGTTATTTATCAAAGATAGGGAGTTCTTTAAGTCAGGTATTTGTAAACATGCTTGGGAAGAGGGGCATAAAATTCAATGGGATTCGACAAAAATAATATTGAAAGAGCCCAATAATAAAAGACGAAAAATCAAAGAAAGTGCTTTAAGACAACTAAATGCAGATATATGTGTAGCTAGTATTTCAGCCGAATGTAGTCAAATTTGGTTACCAATGTTATAAAGAGAAATTTTCCAATAATCAATTACCTGCGTTATCAGGATAGCATCATAAGTTATTATCCAGGTTTTCTTATGATTTTATCATTGGAATAGTTGTTAATCGATACACACTTCAACACACAAAATCACCAAACTGAGTCATACATATTTTGAAAACAAAAATAATCATACACAAAAAAGTAACAACAAACGCGTTTTATTAACAACATTTCCAAAATAAGCGAAAAAAAGCGCTATCCCAATAAAAACCGTTCCTGGAACGTGCACTTCACTGGATTCCATTTCTAGCAGACTATCATATCTTTGGAATGTCATGAAATAAAATATTTATTTCACATTTCACCAGAGATGTGATCTACTATGAATGGACCTTAATAAAATTTGACAACAAAATTTTGTAGTCTTAAACTTCAAAATATTATTGATTGTCTAGTTGTCATATTTTTTTCGTTGTGTCAGACCAAAAAATTATTTTATCATTATTTAATCTTGACAAAGGAACGCTACCGAAACGTCGAAATAAAAAGAAATAAAAAAGATTATTGTGGTTTCATTCTCAAAAAATGAGAGAAAAAATAATAAATAATGCCACAAGGAACTTACAGAAGATGTTTAATTCTTGTTGGTTTTTTTTTATTTATCAAGCTCTTACTCCTTAATAGTTGTCGATAAAATAAAATGAAATCAACAAATGGTGTTAAAATTTGTATAGTTAGTTTTGCTGTAGAAACGAGTTAATTAGTTGGACTTTGTTTCATAATAATTATTCAATTAATTATGCATATCACGTCGAAAGTTGTATTTTTATTAAACTAAAGTGTATTCTCGACCTAGAGGCACCTACCGCAACGAAATATACAAAGGGAGCACGTGTACATTAGTTATTTCAGATCCGTACTTAGCCATTAACCGTTTGTACGAATATCCGTCAGTATTCACTAAAAATTATAATCCGGGCTATAAAAAAATTTTAAAAAAAGAGATTTTCTATAAAAAACTCATCTTTCGGAACTCTACCAACAATAATGATGATTTCAATTTTCCAAGGCGGAAATATAAATGAATCGCTGATTGCAGAAAGGGTACAAGTCATCTTTTCGCATATTTTGAGATTTTTACGGGAATCTTCAGTTCAACACCATGTAAAATGATAATTCATTCAAATAACGTTGAGTGCAGAAAAGGTTTAAGGCAATGACTTGTACCCTTTATGCAGTCAATCGAATATCGCTGTTGATAAATGTTCAATGTCATTTTGATTAAAAAAAAAAACAGCTATTTCTATTGAAACTTCTCAAAAAGGTAGGTACGGCAAGAGATACAAAAGTTGCGCTTAACATCAGCAACTTTCATCAGTTTTGCTTTTATAAGAATGATGCCAAAGACTAGATTAATGGATTCGTGAATCATACATTTTGTCTAGGATTTTCCAATATTGTAGCTGAACCTTAAGAATTTTATCTTCTGTATGTTCCTTGTGGTATATTATTCATTCTTTTTTAATTTCTTGGGAAGAGGGTCATCAAATTCAATGGGATTCATCAAAAATAATATTAAAAGAACCCAATAATAAAAGACGGAAAATCAAAGAAAGTGCTTTAATACTACTAAATGCAGATAAATGTGTAGCTAGTATTTCAGCCGAATGTAGTCAAATTTGGTTACCAATGTTAGAAAGAGAAATTTCCAATAATCAATTACCTGCGTTATCAGGATAGCATCATAAGTTTTTATCCAGGTTTTCTTATGATTTATAATTTGAATAGTTCTTAATCGATACACATTTCAATACACAAAATCACAAAACTGAGTAGGTATACATATTTAAAAAACTTAAATATTCATACACAAAAAAACTATCAAGAAACGCGTTTTATTCACATTTCCAATATAAGCGAAAAAAAACGCTCTATCCCAATAAAAACCGTTCCTGGAACGTGCACTTCACTGGATTCCATTTCTAGTAGACTATCATATCGTTGGAATGTCATAAAATGAAATATTTCATTTCACATTTTGCCACAGATATGATCTACTATGAATGGACCTTAATAAAAATTTGATAACAAAATTTTGCAGTCTTAAACTTCAAAATAATTTTTGATTGTCTAGTTGTCAAATTTTTCCTGTTGTGTCAGGGATAAAAATTAATTTCTACTTATTTTTCTTGACAACGGTAGCTGGAACGCTACCGAAACGTTGAAATAAAGAATTTAAAAATATTGTGGTTTAATTTCCTTAAGAATTTTGTTACCCATCAGGAAAACTTCCCATAAAATCTGATATATGTAATGGATCACATAAAGAAATCGGCTAAATATGTGAACGATGTTACAGAAACAAAAGAATTTTGGCATAATTTTTTTAGTTGGCCTATTATAAATTAAAAATCTTTGTTTCGTTAATCCACATTTTTTTACAGTCTGTCTTAGTAAAGTTTTTCGTCAATTACTCCCTCTTTCTTTTTAAATCTTCCAATTGATAACAAAAGAGTATATGTTAATCAACTTAAAATGTCTATAACTTTTTACTGCTTGAAGCAAATATTCTCAATTACCCCTAAAAAGGATAGTGTTTTGATATAGTTTTCACATGCATATTCAGTTTTTTCATAAATTATGCTCCAGTTCGAAAAACAGTTATTTGCATTTATCTCAGAAGTTCGGTTCTGTGACATAATATATCCTTTCTGCAATCAGCGATTCAAATATTTAGCCGCGAAATAATTCAGGTACCATTTAGATACTTCAATTCATTGGAAAAAAATATTTTTACAAAATTGAAATGAAATTGAAAGTTATCTTTGTTACTTGAACTCGTGTTTTTTCATTTTTTGAATTTATTTTTCAAAGGATTTAGAAAAGATCTTCGTAAATTTTTTTCTGGCCATAGTATGTGTGAAAATTTGGTCCAAATAAATTGTTTATGAGGTACTTGGTTAAAGTTGACGCAATTCTTTTACTGCAGCTATCTAACCGTTCATCCCCTTTAAGTTATATTGCGGAGCTAAACTCTGAAAGGTATTTATATTATTTTTGTCTATTTTCCAAACATTATTCTATATTAAATTTGATGTTACGTATTTGTTAAAAGGGCGTTCGGTTTAAACGGGATAAAAGACGTGAACTGACCCTTTTTGTATCTCATTCGATTTTTCATGAAAAACGAAATTTCAGAGCAAAAACCATAGACAAAACTAAATTCTATGAAAAAATAACAAAAAATAAATAAATTTGATAATAATGGACCATCGCAATAATTAACACATTTTTGAACTTGTCGACTGGACTAGTTAGCAGATTTTCAAAAGTTAAAGCTTCGAATTGATGGAATAATTAATAAATTCTGCCCCTCTCCCAAAATAAATACACTACGCCACTGGTACTGGATAATTTGGTATATTTTTAATGTGTTTCTGTACAAAAATTCCATCAGATTTACTCTTTTGACTGTATTTTTTAGATACAGCTTAATAGAAACGGCAATATATATAGCCGATTTGAAAAAACAGATTAGTTAGTGTCTATTTTGGATTCTGCGGTCAAAAATTACCCTAGTAAGGTCATCAAAAATAAACAAAATTACTGTACAAATAAATAAATAAATGACGTACCGATAAAATTTTTATTGGAAATCCATTTATCTAACCTTGAACAAAACCAAGTTATTCGATTCCAATTTTGCGTCACTAATTTTATTTTGTAACGGAGAAATACTATAATCAACGAGTCTTGAAAAAATAATAAATAAAATTTCCGCCTCCACTAATTATTCAGTATTGGTTACAGTATAAAATTAAAAGAATCCAAATTTAAACACCTAACATTAAAATACCATTATTCTTTTAGTTTATAATCACCAATATTAAGGGTAATTAATTAACTAAACCAATTATACGACCACATTCAAAAATTTCACAAAATTTCCTTCTTCACCTTATCCATACATTATGAGCGCCCTCCTTATGTCATCAGTCATTTTTGGTTGAGCAATTTTGAACTAATGGAATTTTTATTCAAATAATTTCATCTTGTTAGGTAATTTCAAGCAGCAAATATATTAAAGACAATCTTCTGGGTATACAAAATTTGTTGTACAAGTTTTTGTTAAACAACTATCCCTGGATTCCCAGAATATATGAATTTGTCCATTATAGACCTATGTTAACAATAGAAAAATTATTATCCACTATACTTCATTTAAAAACCAGGAGGAGTAATTTGAATTTAAGTTGGCAATTCTGTAGATCTCTGATTGGTCAATTCAGCCCAGTTTTACACAACACTTCTTAGCATTATTGGATGATAAACCAAAAATATTCATGTTATCATCAAAATTTCTCAAGCAGCTGGTACATTATTACTCTACATTTTTCTTAAAATAGTAGTTAAGTCGGTTTACCGACCATTAAAGGAATACTGAGGTAGAGGAAAAATATACAGTGCAAAAAATATTGGTGGAATACCAGGACTTTCAAAAAATTGTGATAAGTGAATAAAAAATGAGATTTGTGTTGGACAAAGTTTTGCAAGCTTTAAAGAAAAGTTCAGACTTAATTGAAACAAATTAAATGTATCTGTGTCACCCTCTGAAGAGTCAAATGTACTATTTATTTGTTATATACATACTTATTTGAAAAGAAATCGTCAAAGTTTATTGAAAGAACATAACGAGATCAGTAATAATGAGCTTTGGAATATAGTATATAAAACAATATAGAGAAGAATGGGTTTGGTAGAAAAAACATTATTGGGTTTTGAATGCAAAATAAGAAAGAAAATATCTTAGAAGGATTTGAAAAATGGTTTATTACTCCTAATCCGGCAACATAAAGATAACTGTTGGACATGTTTAAATTAATAGCTTATTGCTCTACAAAGTTATTAATTTTGTAGTATTTATATTACCAGAACATCTTATAAATTGTCATATTTTTTTCAATTCAATTAAAATAAATATAATTGAAGTAACTTGACTATCTGTAATTCCCCATCATCAACAATGACCATAATTTGTTTGTTGTCAATGTGAATCTGAATCTTCTGATGTAAATGCAAAGGTATTTATTAGCCATTTTGTTAAGTGTTTTGAATATTATTGTATTCAATATTGTACTATCGTTTGAATCATTTCTTCATGTTACTTTATAGTAACTTTATTTCCAATGTTTCTACAACTCACCGGTAGTAGTTGTAAAGAATGATAGATAATTAGGTACTGTATGCTAGTCGAAACGTTTCAAAAATTAACTTATCAACTCTCTTTTTAAAGCATTAAGTTGTTTGGTAACTTAAAACAGCCGTAATAGAGTAATGTGGATGTTGTAATATTCCAGTTTGAATTAGAAATTTCAAACACGAAACAGGAAACAGTTTTACATTCTGTTTAATGCTCAGTACATCTAAAGATTATACTGAAGATCAAAGGAAAAATCGACTTATAACTAATCTCTTTGCTATCAAGACACAATTAATATATTTGGAACACGACTGTTGACTACGTTTTCGTTAACACACCCTTTAGTAACTAATCTGGTAACTTTTAGTGGTGTGAGTAATGCTTTTCAAATTAATCCTCCTGGTTTTTAAATGAACTATGATAGAGAAATTCTTCTCAGTTGGCTAGTAGTTGAAAGAAAATTATTTCAAAGACTCTGCAATTGAGGAGTTCAGTCTAAGGTCAGTGTGGCCAACAAAAGTGGTTTTTTCTGACAAGAATGACAGTCAAGGTCTACCCATCAGATTTTTGCATGTTTTTCATCATTTCGAACATCTCTATTGCTTCATTAAAATTATAAATACACTCCCGAAGCGTATATCTTGAATTTTAAAATGACTTTTTAGCTGAATACTCAACATATCGGTGGCCAATAATTGTAGAAACTCTTAGCAAGTCACCATTTCACTTCTGTTATTTTGTCACTGGTTATGTCAAATGTCAGTTATATTTATTTTTGTGGATATACGTTTAATTGTGTATGTCCATGTTCGATTAGATTTTAGTAGCATTTCTAGTTAGTTGTATCTCTATTCTTCTAATTACTTTTTCCACTGACATTTGACATAACTAGTGACAGATAACAGAAATGATTAATACCACTGATAATTTCCAACCATCTAAAGATCGGCAAAAAATGTTCAACGATTATTGATTGCTTAATATTCATACTCACTTTTCCGAAAAAATGTCAATCTGTCGTGTAATAGTTAAAAATATAAATATTCAAATCTGTAACCCAACTCGCTAATAATAAGGCAGACAATAATGGGGATTTTAACAGAATGATTCATCTTTAATTTAGTTGTAAGATACACTGTTATTTTGTTTGAATATAAAATTATGTAAATCCAAATACATGGAAAGCCAATTACAAGTATAATGATGACCGAATACAATGTGGGATTTTGATTTACAATTTGATCAGATTGTCTAAAAATAACCAAATATTTTATTTATCACGCTTGATTAACAAGAAACCTAAATAATTCGGTAGAAACCGTATTATACCTTCATGTTCATACGTACAATACAATTTTAGGAATACTTGACGTAATAGATATTGTGCGAACTTAAAATTGTCGGCTTTTTGTTCGACTGTAATTCGGTACGATACCATCATAGTCCGCAATATAACTTAATAGTTAGGGAGGCAAGGTCGCTAAATGGCGACATTCTCGAGCGCCGTCGAGACCTATCAAAATCGAAAGATAAAGTAATTTCGAAAAGAAAAGCATGTATGGTAAAAACAATTTTAGCGGTGGGTATGGCGTGTATACTTTGGCAAGTTTATCTGAAACCGTGAAAGGAATGCAGTCGAAAACATTCGACATTGCCACGTTTAACTATGAAAAAGTTGAATTACTGATTATGTAGTGATAATAATTAGAAATGGGTCTTTTTATTATTAACAATATTAAAAATATGATTGAACGTTAATTTTATAATGTGCTTGTTTCCTTGGATTTATTCTATAAACATTATTTTCCAATTCATGAATATTAAAAGAGAACACTTCCAAATTTGTTATGGACTTCTTAAATCTCTGGCAACGTTGTACGAAAACTATAATGACCACACCCTCCGATTACATAATTGGTGATTTTTATCGACCAGCTGACTTCTTATTGGCAAGCGCGTGCGTATGTTCTTCCCTCTCACTTCGTCAATTGACTGATATTGATTTATCCAGTGGCGTTGGTATTGTCAGTTACCTTTGTAATTTCAGTTTTACTTGGTAAAATAGGTACCGTACGCCATTTGTACGTTTGACAGATATACGCCATGTTTTTCCTCGCCTCTTACCGACGCCGCGTAGCTCCAGATAAACTTGCCAAACTATACGATTTTTCAAAAATGTTTAAAAAAAACAGTAACTAGGGCATTCTCGAGCGCGTCAGACATTCATACCACGTATGCCCCAAGTGCCTCCGATAACAACGGTATACTAATCTGCCGGTTTGCGTGATAATAAAATAATTTTTGGTCCCTATCTGACACAACGAAAAAATATGACAACTAGACCATCAATAATATTTTGAAGTTTAAGACTACAAAACTTTGTTGTCAAATTTTATCAAGGTCCATTCATAGTAGATCACATCTCTGGTAAAATGTGAAATAAAATATTTTATTGTATGACATTCTAACGATATGATAGTCTACTAGAAATGGAATCCAGTGAAGTGCACGTTCCAGGAACGGTTTTTATTGGGATAGCGCTTTTTTTTAGCTTATTTTGGAAATGTTGTTAATAAAACGCGTTTGTTGTTACTTTTTTGTGTATGATCATTTTTGTTTTCAAAACATGTATAACTTAGTTTGGTGATTTTGTGTATTGAAGTGTGTATCGATTAACAACTATTCCAATGATAAATCATAAGAAAACCTGGATAAAAACTTATGATGCTATCCTGATAAAGCAGGTAATTGATTATTGGAAATTTCTCTTTCTAACATTGGTAACCAAATTTGACTACATTCGGCTGAAATACTAGCTACACATTCATCTGCATTTAGTTGTATCAAAGCACTTTCTTTGATTTTTCGTCTTTTATTATTGGGCTCTTTCAATATTATTTTTGTCGAATCCCATTGAATTTTATGCCCCTTTTCCAAAGCATGTTTACAAATACCTGACTTAAAGAACTCCCTATCTTTGATGTATTTTTTATGTTCACTTATTCGGACTTTCAATGGTTTAGATGTTTCACCTAAATAGAATTTGTCGCATTCACAAGATATCTGATATATTATGCAATTTTTTGAAGATTGTTCTTCATTTTTTGGTTTCGTTTTTATTAAGATAGATCTCAAAGTATTGTTAGATTTAAAGCTGGTTCGAATATTAAATTGATTGCCAATTTTCTTAATTCTTTCTGACAAACCCCTAACATACGGTATTGTTAAGTTTTTAAAAATTATGTTAGCTGAATTATTAATATTATTGTTATTATTATGGGGTATTAACAATGAGCCTTTCTCTATATTCTTGATTTCTGCCGGGTAATTATTGGCATTTAAAACATTTTCCAGTAGAGGTTTCTTCTTTGTGAAATGATTATCATTAGAACAAATGATTCTGGCCCTATCGTATAAAGATTTTACTACCCCTTTTTTAACGCTTATAGCATGATTTGATTCAAAATTCAAATACCTATTAGTGTGTGTTGGCTTTCGATAATGTTTTACAACAAAATATTATTGTTGCTGCTGCTACGAAACTTCACCTTCACGATTTTGTGACTCATTATACCTACTTAATTTTTAAAAAGTATCACGTTTATAACGAACCTCAGTATCGTACTTCCGTATTTTTAATCTCCGAAATTTTACTTTCAAATGTTAACAATGAGATAAATTAACAAAAATACGGCTTGTTAATTAAAACATCGTATATAATAACAAACCAAATCAATTTAAACCTACCTACATTCGATACGCAACGGAAATTATTTATTTGTTGTATCACTTGGATGATATAACAAAAGTAGTCATGGACATGGCGAGTTTTGTAATTTATTTAAGTGGTATTAACTTTTTTCTCGGCACTTTCAAATTAAATAATAGCTTTTATTAAGAAATAATGTATTGTACAGCACCATACAAATTAAATGGTGTAAGTAGTATAGTTACTTACTTACGAGGGGTGTTACAAATATAGAAGTACATTAATATAGATCCTCCTTAGGGATCTCGTCCATTTCTTACTCTATACCTTCATACCATTTATTTTTTGTTCTCTGCTCGTAGTTTATGTCGGCGCATTTAATGTGAACATTTCAAAAAAGTTTATAACTGATTGAAATAATCAATTTTAGCAAATTTTCTCTTACATCTAAATTCCACGATTGAGTACTAAATATCTCTTTACAGGGTGTTCAGAATTTTCAGTTTCATTATTAGACAATACGAGTGTTCTGTTGAAAATTGGTTTAATCATTATTATTTAGAACATTAAAATACAACATGAATAAAAACAGAACTAACAACAAACTAACAACATTCCAAAAAATGTTTTTATAGTGATATTTCTGTGAGAATGGCTATATCTTTTTAACCACTCGGTATAGGATAGCAGAACCCTATAGGCTCTATTCAGTTTCTTATAATAACTATTCCAAGATCATTAGTTTGAAATTTGGAGAGAATTGCAGATGTTTTAAAATCGATTTAGCATATTATTTAAGAAAATTGTGAATTGCACGAAAAGTATAATACCTAGGTATAGGACATTTTTTTAAATATGATGAATTATTAAAATACAGGGTGTTCCATTCAAAATAAGCCTGATACTGCACATTGGATGGTCTAATAATGAAACTGAAAGTTCTGAACGCCCTGTAAAGAGATATTTAGTACCTACTCAATCGTGAAATACATTCAACGAATGTCCAACTATTTAGATGTAAGAGAAAAATTGCTAAAATTGCATAGACACTTAAAAGAATACTTTTGATACTTAGATTCTTTTGTAATGTAGGAAGTATAATGTCTCTGAGAAAATCAGAAAATGCAATAAAATATAAGGTGTTTCATAAGGAAAAATATAACTTTGATACGCCTCACTTTATTGGAACACCCTTTATATTTCAAAATATTTTCAAATTATAGTTTAAGTTGGAATAAAATTTGTGGTATAAAAAGATTTTCCAAAAAATTCATATTTTCTTCGATATTTGTCCGGTCCCGGACTTTTGCCGAACTCTATATATAAGTTAAATCAGGAGGATTTTAAAGTACAGGGTGTCTCATTATATTCTGACTGTTTTTAAGAGCTTATATCTTCGAAACCGTTCTGGATAATAAGAAGCGGTTTCCACAGTTAGGTTTAAAATTACCGTATGTTTTGTTGTGACACATTTATATAAATGGCCTACTTCCGGTTTACCCGCTAGAAAAGTTGTGTATTTTCAGAATACAGTAGATGTAATTTTTTAAATGCGACACCCTGTATATTCAGCAATTTCTTGAAAGACGCTTATTTTTACTTTATAACGGTACTTTAAAGTTTAAAATCGGTGCACAGAAGTTAGATAACTTTAACTAGGATACTGTAATGATTTAGATATAAAGCTGGAACTTTATCAGCTAAAGTGAACTTAAAAAACAAATAGGAACATGTTTAAGGGCACTCTAAAACAAATGTTCGATGTGTCTTCCTTCTTGGTCTATACATTTGTGGAATCGAACCAAGTTGTCAAATGCTGCTGTCAGCATTTCAAGAGGAATAGTTTCCATTACCTGCCGTATGTTATTTTTTAATTCCTCAATAGTAGCAGGCATCGGGTTGTAGACTATATCTTTCACAAATCCCCATACAAAAAAATCTGGAACAGTCAGGTCTGGAGAATTTGGAGGCCATTCTATTGGACCAGTCCTACCAATCCAATTGTTGGTTAACAGATTCTCTTGCTATGTTGGAATAATGGGGTGGAGCCCCGTCTTGTTGAAAATAAACATTTTGGTTCAAAATACCATCTTGTTCTAAAAGTGGTTCTAACACAATGTGACGTTCTGTCAATGATCGCAATATTTTTGTGATGTGACATTTTATTGCCTCCTTGATTATTATTTATTAATAAAAGATATCTGAATCAGTACAGTATCCCAGTTAAAGTTATCTAACTTCGCTTTCTGTGCACTGATTTTAAACTTCAAGGTACCGATAAGAAGTAAAAATATGCGTCTTTCAAGAAATTGCTAAATACAGGGTGTCCTATTTGAAAAATTACATCTACTGCACTCTGAAAATACGCCACTTTTCTAGCGGGTAAATTGGAAGTACGCCATTTATATAAATTTGTCACAACAAAACTCACGGTAATTTCAAACCTAACTGTGGAAACCGAATCTTATTATCTAGAACCGTTTCGAAGATATAAACTGTTGAAAACAGTTAGAATATGATGAGACACCCAGTATTTGTTTTAAAAAAGGTGAATATCATACAATATTTCTTCGATATTTATCAGAAATGCCTAAAAATTAATTAACGTAAGGTGACTACTGGTAAATATTTATACAGAAAATTACATAAACGTTTATTACGGTCGATTTTGATGAGCTTATATACATATAAACTTTCGATCGTTAAACGAAACTATTTTTAAACTCGATTGATGTGTGTATTTAATGCTGGAATTTTCCTAATTGCTGATATCTGAAATAACAAAATCATCAGAAATGTAGAAAATGTTTATTAATAAATACCAAAATACTTACTTAACCAGCGAAAATTTTATAACAATCAAAATTCATAAATATCTTACGTTTATAAGGGTTGACAAAAATAATAAATAAATTAGTCCCATCGTTTATAATACCATAATTTTTATTTTGACAATAGTATGGTCGAAAATTTTCGGAACAACATTTTCAGTGTGTAGCGTCACACAGGTGAGCTTCAAAGAATTTTCCAAGCTCTCGAAAGCATCTTCCTACCCCACAGAAATATTGCAATATGCACTGACTCCCTCTCCTCCATTCAGTCAATCAAGTCAATCTTCACTGACCACACAATTGTCCACAACATACACGACATCTATCAAACTCTCGTTGCTCAAGATCTAACAGTCTCTCCCATCTGGCTTCCACCTTACATCGGAATTGATGGTAACGAAACTGCGGACCGCCACGCGAAAGAAGCTACCACTAATAACAATCCAACACACATTGTCCAACTCGCAACCGATCCACTTCAAAAACGTTACACAAGATTATTTGCGACACCTGTGGCGCAATAGCACGACAGCACTAAATTATATCCATCCACTTCTCCTCTCTCCCTTAACTTCTCAACCCGGAGAGAGGCTACTGTACTACTGTAATCAGAAGAATCCGAATCAGCCATACCAAACTGCCGCCTCTGCCTTGGAGCCTTTCGCTCTAGCCCTGCTGATAGTCTCCATGTTGAAGCTAATGAACCACCCCTACCCCTAAGACGACAATCCCTACTCCTCTCATATGCTGCCTCAGTATCCTCCAATCCTCTCAATCCTGTTCACTCGCTTTCCATTTCAACGACTAATCTCCATACTAACCCTCAAACAATAAAATTATAAAATCTATTCCCCAATTACTCAGTCCTTTACTCAAAGATACTGACCTTTCTCTGACCTCCCCGCTCTCTCTACCTTCTTATCCTCCTTGGTCCAAAAATATCCCTATAATCGATACCTCACTTACCGTTTATAATAAGCATGAATCTCCCACTGCACTTATAAAGAAAGCACTACTAGAATCACTACAAAAAACACCTCATGATTTAATACTCTACACAGATGCTTCCAAAACTGACTCCGGTGTTGGCTGTGCAGTTTCCACGAAGCATGGACTCATAAGCTCCTTCACTCTACCTTCAGTGTGTAGCGTTCACACAAGCGATCTTCAAAGCATTTTTCTAGCTGTCAAAAGCATCTTCCTACCCCACAAAAATATTGCAATATGCACTGACTGCCTTTCCTCCATTCAGTCAATCAAGTCAATCTTCACTGACCAACCAACATACACGACATCGTTGCTCAAGATCTAACAGTCTCTCTCATCTGGCTTCCACTTTACATCGGAATTGATGTTAACGAAACTGCGGACCGCCACGCGATAGAAGCTACCACTAATAGCAATCCAACACACATTGTCCAACTCGCAACCGACCTAAAGATCCACTTCAAAAACGTTACACAAGATTCTTGGCGACACCTGTGGTGCAATAGCACGACAGCACTTCATGATATCCATCCATCCACTTCTCCTCTCTCCCTTAACTTCTTAACCCGGAGAGAGGCTACCAAAATCAAAAGAATCCGAATCAGCCAAACCAAACTCACCCATGGATATTTGATGTCTTCAGGAAATCGTCCCGTTTGCCATAAACGTAATGATATTGTGACCGTTAGGCACATACTGACGGACTGCAAACAATTTTCTGCTACATATCAACAATTTGACCTGCCCTACCAAAATCATGAAAGTCTTACAGTTCCTGAAAGCTAATCTACTAATCTATACCGTAAAATCTAATTTAAAATTTGTAACAATAATCGGTTAAATTTTTGGAGGTCCACTTGGAACCAGGGTTGACTTGGAACATTCATATCAATCATAGAAGCTCCAAGCTGTCCAAAATAACTTTCCTAATACGATGACTTTCCAAAAATGTATCCAGGGACACTCTACTGTCGGCTTACCATGCATACAATTCCAATTTATCCTATGCAATTTTAAACTGGGGTCATTTTCCCAATACTGCTCAAATCTTTAAATTACAGAGACGTTGTGTCAGAATTATCGCAGGGTTAAAATATCGAGATTGTTGTAGAAATAGTTTTGCACAACTGAAACTCCTTACACTTCCATGTACTTTTATATTTCACTGTCTAACCTATATAAGGTGAATATTTTATAGCTGAGTACACATGACTAGAAAGTCA
>CAJUYI010000170.1:274901-292620 GCA_910591695.1 Galerucella pusilla
CTACAAGAAATCTTGTTGATACCTCTTTTAGTTTCGGTGCTAGAGAAGGGGGAAATAATTGGCGCACCCTGTATATTTAACACTTGTGTCAAGACAGAAGTGTCAAATGTCTAAAGATTACTTGATATTTTTATTGCCAGGACCATTGCTACCGAACGAGGAATGAGTGTGCGACACGCAGGCGGCCTATTCTAAGTGCGGCAAACGGCATTTTTTATATATTTGTCAAGTCGTCTTGAAGACAATCGAAAACCGAAAAGGGTGGCACATGACACGGAGGTATTTTTCACAAATGACATAGACCGTGTTGTGGTATTTATGCAAAACCATTTTTATTAAAAAAACCAACACAGAGCAGCTTAGTTGAAGCTGAAAGTGAATTCGAATCTACTAAAGCTGCTTGTTTTATGGTGTTCATTGAACTATTTGGTATGCTAAGGAGGAAGTTTTGGCATTCTTTAAAAGTATTTTCACTGACGGTAGTCCGCGATCAGATCTGTTCTTACAACCGTAGTTACTACACTGACAATTTCAGTATGATGAAGTATGATTGACACTTGCATTACATATTTAGTTACCGACACAACGTTGCCATAGTGTGTCCGCCCGTTTTGTAACGGTGCCGTTATATCTCGTCCGGTTAAGTTGTGAATACCAACTAATATTTAACGGAACCGTTATCCTGACGGGGCCGTTATCGTAACGGCTCGGTTATTTGATATTTCTGAATACCGGCAAGCATTCCAGAATAAAACAACGACAAGGTCACAAAACTGAAAACGATTGTTTGCGACGAGTTACCTTCTGGGTATTATTTATTCTGTGTTATCAGCATGCTCTTTTTCAACAACAAAAATCTACTATCAAGACTAGTAGGTCTGTCAGTATTTTGTGTCTTTTGGTGCGAATGGAAAAATTGTGTATATATATGGGCAGATCCATATTAGTTTTTGACGAAAGTGTGCTCACTTAAGGTAGCGATTTCTATGCCGATTTTTTACTCGAAAGTACACTAGAAAAGGAGATGATTCTGAAAATTCTAGCCCGACAGGATCAACTACGGCCGCTAAAGAATTTTTTTTAATGAAAAAAAAGTGAATTGTTTGGATTTAAAAAAAATGTATATCTCAGCCTCTATATAACTTGAAGACTCGCTTAATGCGGCATTCTTCTATGTAAACCCTCCACTTTCAAGAAAATAATTGGTCATTAGTTCAAAGTAAATTATTTCTAATTATTTACCGAGCTCAAACTTCTTCTTAGTAATTTATCCGTCCGAGGTAGTTACTTCATTATACTAACTGACAGCTTTAAATAGCCGCAAGGTAACATCCAGACTGGTTGAAGAATGCCAGAATCAACTAGCAGACCACATTAAAGTAAGATTAGTGTGGGTGCCGGGACATAACGGTATTTTTGGAAATGAACAAGCTGATGAACTCGCGAGAAGACGTTCAGCAACAGAATATGTTGGACCAGAACCAGCTCTTGGGACCACAAAGAAGGTAGTCCGAGGGCAAATACAAAAATGGGTATAACGCCAACATAGACTTCAGTGGAGGAACACTCCAAAGCAGGTACACAGTAAAACCTTCATAGGTGACACATGTGTAAAACGGGCCGAAGATCTACTGAATATCAGTAGTAATAAGCTAAGCATTATTACAGGTTATCTATCGGATCATACCCCGGTAAGAGATCACCTGAATAAAATAGGTTTATATAAAGGGAACCTCGGCTGCAGACTTTGAGGCATGGAGACCGAGAACGTAACCCATATCCTATCTGACTATGAGGCACTGGACTCGAGGAGACAAACAATCTTCAGAGAAGCCAATGTGCTACCTGAAGTATATGGCACGCATCCAATGGACCTATATCGTCGACTCGAAGGTACGGGGATAACTGGATGGGTGGACTAAATCTGGGAGTAGAGTACAATAAGCCAATAGGCTGCAGTTCTCCCGGCATCAGAACGGTTTCCAAAACACACAAAAAAATCATATATATGATCATGTATACAACTTACTGCGGTGACCGGTCTACAGTATCCAAAAATGTTTAATAAATTGTGTCAGTTTTGCGATTTTATGAAACATAATGATGGAGATATGGTACATTGGGTCATCAACAGATGATGTTGGAAAATGTATAGCTCGTATTCAAGCTCGATTTCCTAGTTGAAATTTCCAGTGATTATAAAGGATATAACAGAGCATCTTTCCTGAAAATTTGTAGCAAATCGCTCTAAAAAAAAAGTTCATGCTATCTGAAAATAGCGATTTTTCAAAAAAAAGTTGTCTTTAGATGGCCATAACTTAACGAAAAAGAAAGAATCAATAAAAAATTGGGTAGATTTCATGAACAAAAAATATCAGCAGCTGATCAACTGTCTATTCCGGAAATTGTAGATATATCATTTCAAAAATAGACAAAAATTTTCTAAAACTGGTTTAGTTAGCAGTTAGAAGAATGTCGCCTTAAACAAGTCTCTAAGTTATATAAAAGTTGAGGTATAAATCTTTCAAAATAACTGACAAATCGACTTTTTTCGTATTTCAAAAAAATCTCTTGGGACCGGAGTAGAAGGTGTCGGGCTAAAATTTGCAGAATTATCTCATTCTTTAGTGTACTTTCAGGGAAAAAATTGGCATCAAAATCACTTATTCAAATGAGCACACTTTCGTGGAAAACTAATTGATTGCGCACATAATATGTATAAATATAATATAGGTGTATAGGTAGCATGGACAACGTTTTTTCTTATTAAAACCATTTATTTGATTTAAAAAAACTTATCAGTTTTTGGCAATTGGACTACTCCTATCTTTCAATCTTTCTCACAACGCCATCTACTTTCTTCAGTGGATACCTACTGTTTTTATTCCACCTACCTTCTCCAGTTTACTTTATACAGTGATTACAGCAAATATATTAAAATTGAAACTTTATTATGAAATTCTTGAAGACATGAAGAGTTTGTGTGCTTATATTTTATTTTCTGTAAATAAATCTCCTACCAAGAAATATAATATGGTTATTGTCACTTTTTTATAGTAGCATGTTTGCATGAATAAAATGTCTCTGCATAAAACAATCTTAAGTATCGAAATAGAACTAATATACTATAAGTACATACCAATATTTATTATTGTTAAAACAAAATGTAATGACATCCACTGCATATTGTGGAGCTTCCATCTATGTTTCTTCTTAATCGTAAAATCGACATTTGAAAAGTGTGATCGAGTAAACTAGTGGTTTTAAAGAAGCGTAATTTTCAAATTGTTACAGCTTTGAAACATTCTCCTTCGAAAAGAAAATCTTTGTCGAGACCTTTGGGAAGGCACGAAGAAACAAACGAAAGAGAAAGTAAGTATAGTATAAATAAACATCGCTAGATTTTCTCTCTCAAATTTTCTACCGCCAAAGTACCTGATAAATTTTCACTTTTCCCCTATTCTATTAATTTATTGCTATATATACGCAGCTATTGTTCAAGTGAAGGTGAATAACGTAGTACCTCATGGAGGAAATAAAACTGGTAAGTGGTGTTTGTGGCCGTTGGTATAATTTACGTCAAACTAAATATCCATAACTCCATTTTGCTTTGTTTCAAATGAATTCTCTACAAAAAGAGAACTCTGTTACATGCAGTTGCATCGGTTTGACATTCAATAGTTTCAAACAAAAGCAACAGCTTCAAGATTGAGTGATTGGTAATGAATGAAACTTACTAACTTAGTACATTGTCGTTGGATACATGTGGGCATTTGAGAAGTTGGAACGATTATTTACACCGTTCCTTGTTGGGTATTCTAACTAAACTATATAATTAAGTTAGCATGCTTAATTGAAACAATTAAAATATGCTTGGCGTTTCTAAATGTGTAGTAGAACCGGTCTGTCAAGTATCTGTAGAGTAGGGAGGGAGAGAGTAGGCTCACAGTACTTGCCCCGACATAACACGTTGTCTGTTCAAGGCTAATAGGGCTTGTCTACTATCAGTGCAGATTGTTATTCCTTCTCTGGTTAAATCTTTTGCGGCAACTGAGATACCAGCCAGTTCTGTTTGAACCACGCTGGTATTGTTTCGTATTCCCCACTTAATCCTTAGGCTTAGTGCTCTGGAGTAAACTCCACATCCTGAGCCTTCTTTCATTTTTGAGCCATCTGTATATATGCGTATTGCATTTGCAGTCGGTCAAGTATTGGGAAATTCAGTGGGAGGAGGCTCGTATGTAATTCAGGTCAAAATATTTTTTCCTTTTTCTTTTCGACAGGGGCAAGAGAGAATAACATTGGCAAATGAACTTACTACCACGTCTTGATATTGTCTGTCATCTATTACATATATTTTGTTTATCATTACAGTTTGACGTAGAATATTAATACGGCTGTTTTTGTTTTGTAACAGTTATAATGCTACAGGGGTTAATATAAACCAAATTATGAGCTGGCGAATTTTTTGCCAGTGATGGGTATTAACCGGTTAATAATTTTGTTAACCGGTCATTGGTTAATAACTATCAATTTTTAACCAATAAAAAATGGTTACTTAATTAGATATTTGTGCTCTGCTCATTATTACAAAAAATTTTACATAATATAAGCTTATTTGAGATGTAAATAAAAGCTCCAGAATTCAGAAATCATCGACAGTCACGGACGTCAGGAGTCTGCGCAATGCTATTTAATAGACCTGGATCAGTAGCATGGGCTATTGTTGCTTTGGTGTAGTATGAATTATGAGTATAGAGTGTGGAGCGAAGCATCTATAGTAGAAGCATAACAGAGAATTTAAAAAGATGTTGAATTTTAACACTTTGGAAATTCTTCCTTTTCTTTTTTAAGTGGGCGCCTAAATTGTTAACCGCCAGGCAGCCCTTGCGGCTTTAAATAGCCGCAAGGTAACATCCAGACTAGTAGAAGAATGTCAGAAAGAACTAAATGAACTGGCAGACCACATTAAAGTAAGATTGGTGTGGGTGCCGGGACATAATGGTATTTCTGGAAATGAACCAGCTGATGAACTCGCAAAAAGAGGTTCAGCAACAGTATATGTTGGACCAGAACCAGCTCTTGGGACCACAAAAAGGTAGTCCGAGCGCAAATACAAAAATGGGTACAAAGCCAACATAGACTTCATTGGAGGAACACTCCGAAACAGGTACACAGCAAAACCTTCATAGGTGACACATGTGCAAAGCGGGCCAAAGAACTACTGAACATCAGCAGGAATAAGCTAAGAATTATTGCAGGTTATCTAACAGGTCATACCCCGTTAAAAGATCACCTGCATAAAATGGGGTTATATAACGGGGACCTCAGCTGCAGACTATGTGGCATGGAGAACGAGACCGTGACCCATATCTTGTCTGAATGTGAGGCACTGCACTCGAGGAGACAGGCAATCTTCGGAGAGGCCAATGTGCCACCTGAAGTATATGGCACACATCCAATGGACCTATACCGTCTACTCGAAGGTACGGGGATAACTGGATGGGTGGACTAAATATGGGAGCAGAGTACAATAAGCCAATAGGCTGCAGTGCTCCCGGCATCTGAACGGCTCCCAAAATGGAAAAAAAAAATATTGTTAACCGTGGTTGATTTCAAACATATTAGGTGGTTATTAACATTACCCATCACTGTTTTTTGCTCCTCTGATTTCATGAAAATATTTGTGACAATGACTTCAATATTATTCTTGTTTTATGATAACTTCTGTAGTGACGTGGTAATTTTGAAAATAAACCGAACCGAATTTTTTCACGCCGCCCAATTTGGACTATTTATCATTTTGTTAACCATTTCCTCTGCAGTTCCTCAACCCGAGGTAGCATCAGTGAAAACTCCACTACCACCCTCCTATCCGACATCCGGTACTTCCCTTTCTCCCGCCTCATCGTTAACGTCACCTCCATCGGCCTACCCCGCCGTCTTGGTGGGAAGATCGAACAGCGAATGTAAGGGCAAAGTCCCACCGCCTGTACCTCCTCGGGGAACTCCGAAAGTGAAGCGTGCCGCAGGCGAACACTCGGATAAAGGTGCGAGGTTGCCGGTAAACCTAGTAGACGACGCTTCTGTGTGGCATGCGCCCGAACTACGTGATCTCAAGATTGAATATAGTTAGTGTATTTTGCTAAATTTAGATTATAAAGTAGAAGTAGATTAGGCACTGTTGTTCTTTGAAAAATCCTCACCAGTAAAGTAATTTAAACCTCCACTTTTTTTTTCTAGAAAAAAGTACCATTAGAACAATCAAAACCTTAAATAGCTCTGGTATCTCTTTAAACTCCACTTTTTATATTTTGTTACGTCATAGCATGTTATTTTAATTTCATTTCTTCTTTTTATTTGCTAGGTTCAAGTACGGCACGGCAGGGAAGATGGCACTGCTCGATTTCGTAAATTTTTTTGTATGTTTTTCAATTTTCGCACAGTTTTGCTTGATGTGTTATAGGTTGTGCCGTTGCTCGAGGGCTTTAAATCGATATATACATATATAAATATACAAGACACACTGAGAGCCCTCGATTTTTTCTTTCTAGTCTTAACATCTAGTTATTGGTTTTAAATACCTAACCTAGTTTTCACGTTTTATATTGTTTAAAACATCTCGTAACATTTACATTTAAAAAAAATCTTATTCTGTCTTTATAGGCATAGCTCCGAGTTGCTGTAGCACCCCACCGCCGACGTACGAAGGCCTAGACGATGACCCGTCTCACGTAAGACTGGCCATAGGAGCAGCATCCTCGTTACCTTCTCAAGTACATTCGGGGTCACATTCCTCACATTCGACCCAATCGTACGTATCCCTACATCATATCGCTGTTAAAAACTTCAAAGAGGATACTGTTAGGTGAGTTTTAATTTCATTTTAGTATTTTAGTGCGGTCTAGGCGTATCAAATTTGGCCTGGGGTAGGAAAATAGATAACCAGAACGTGTAATTAGAGTGGCTCCATCTACATTTCACTCTCTTAATAATGTCATTGCTGCGATATTTCAATTATAAACGAGATATTTGATTATATGATAGGTATTGATAGTTGAAATCAAAAAATTGAAGATTAAATATTATATGAGTGATTTGGTCTGTGGGACCTCCCAAAAACTCTTGGGACCTGGCACTTTCATTGGTCTGTCGGCGTCGGCTATGATTGACCTAATAAAGGAACACTCCCTTGATAAGTTTAAGGGTAGATGGGACGATGCAGAAGGTTACAGGCTTGACAAGGAACTGCTGCAGTATCCGGACGGCAAAGTAGCCAAAAAATACGTGACTATGAACAGACAGAACCTTCGGACAGGCACGGGTATTCTGACCGGTCACTGCCACCTACGAAAACACCTCTACAGACTGGGTCTGTATGACACTTCACGTTGTAGAGGATGTGAACAGGAAGATGATACTGTCGAACACATTCCTTGTGAATGTCCGACACTCTCTCAATTTAGGTTTTCCGTATTCGGCGAGTACAGGCTAACACAAGCCAGCATGAGGGAGCTTACTTCCGGCGACGTTATCGCCTACTTCAAACAAGTAGCCTGGATGACGAGCCAGAAGGAAGTCTGAACCTCGGAAGGATGCACAATGGGCCAATTGTAGCCTAAGTGCTGTGGGGGTCACCCACCCTTCAAATACTTACAGATACAGATTATAAAAGCAATTGAAAAGATGGGAGAAGAGGCAAAACAACTTGGAATGGAAATCAACGCGGACAAAACAATATATTTGATAGTAAGTAGAAATAACGAAAATACCGAAGGGATCTTGAAAACGCAATGGCATTCATTTGAAAATGTAACAACATTCAACTACTTAGGAGTGACGATGGGACAAACAGGAAAAGAGCGGGTGCAAGAAAGAATACTCAATGGAAACCAAGCTTACTGCAGAAATAGAAAACTTCTAAAAAGTAAAGCCATAAATAAAAACACCAAAATAAAAATATACAAAACACTAATAAGACCAGTGATTGCGTTTGGCTTAGAAACAACGGTAATAAACAAAAAAGAAGCAGAAGACTTAAAAATCATAGAAAAAAACATTCTTAGAACCATACTGGGGCCGAACATAACAAGAACTGGTGAAAGGAGACCCAAAACTAACAAAGAAATAGAAAGCGAGTTAGGCAATGAGATAATCATGAAATATATACAAGCACAACACCTAAAATGGACAGGACAAACTATGAGACGAAAACCTGGAGAAATGATAAGAAGAATAACACAATGGACTCCTCTATGGCCGAGAAGAAGGGGAAACCCCAAAGAAAGTTGGAGGAATCAGATAGAAGAGGATACAAAAAGGGTGGGAATCAAAGAGAGGAGAGAAAAATGCAGAAATAGAGAATGGAAGAAAATAACTTCTGAAGCCAGGACACACAAGAAATTGTAGCAATAAGGAGTGAAAAGGGAGTAATCCACCCTAATAAATGGATTTAAAAGCGCATTAGCGTTAGCCACAATCTATTGGATTTAAAGGTTTGATGATGATGAATATAGATGATAAGCTCTGAGGACTCTGAAGACTATTCAAGGATGTTAATAAAAACACCAAAAAAATGGTACATCACTCTCAATTTAGGTTTTCTGTTCGGTGAGTACAGGCTAACACAAGCCAGCATACTTCCGGCGACGTTATCGCCTTCTTCAAACAAGTAGGCTGGATGACGAGCTAGAAGGAAGTCTGAACCTCAGAAGGTGCCAATTGTGGCCTAAGTGCTGTGGGGTCGCCCACCCTTCAAATTCTTACAGATACAGAGAGATATGTATTCAGGTGTGTCTGTCTTGGCTTCTCACAGAAACAATGAAATATCCAATACAATTGAAACAGGTCAATATTGACATTATTAAGTGAGTTAAATTTTGATGTTCGCACACTAATTACACTATCTGATTACCTACGGTACGCGTCGCTAGATTGCACCATAATACGATCCATCTTAAACCATCAATTTTTATCGAATAGTTCTGTTTAACTTCGTAATGTTTATAATTAGGGGGTGTACCGCTTGTTACCGCATAATATTTTGCTAATAACTCATTGATAATTGTTCATATTAATTTCATTTTAACCTTAAAATACTATCAAATGATCTATGAGTCCTTTCGTATAATTCAATTTGTATGTCGTCTATTTATCTATTAGAATTTTTGAACCTAGCTTAAAGGTGATATGCTGTTGCACAAAATAAAGTTTAACTTGACGTTTGTATTGAAGCCGTCGGATTTGTTGGCTTAGAGCAAGTTTGGGGTAATTAAACATCAACGTTTATGAAGCTGAGCTTGGGAGTTTAAAGTGGCTTTTTCAAACCTGCACACAAGTTTTAATTGTTGAACCGGCCCTAAATAATACTTTTATAATTAAAAACGTTACTTCTGTTCATAGTTATAGGGACGTAGTAAAGTTTTCAATATCCATCCATAGAGTTGGGCTAATTCTGTTATACATATAAAGTAAGGAGAAGAATCATTGCACGGGTATTTCGTTAAAGGGTCAAGTTACTTCACTTTAAGTATTAACAGACTTCACCTTGAGGTTTTCAACTCAAAGTATTTAGATTTTCAATCGAAACACACATAGATCATTTGTTTTAACCCATCATCATGTTGTGTATTGTGTTTTTATTGTAGCTTTAGTGACATAAAGTTAGAATCTCGGCCAGAAAACAAATCTTCATCGCTTAGCGTAGAGTCCGGCAGTTCAGGTGCGGGTGGACATTCGAGTCATTCCAGGGGGTTGGCATGGACTCCCCCAACATCCGTTGAAGGCTCCACTCCGACCTGGACTGAAGGTACACCTTCTTTTACCGAATCATCAAGTAGTGGAGATATGGGTGAGTGATGATACCGTCGACTGTTGACGAGCGTTTCGGTTTTCGTCTTTCAATACTTCAAATTTTGAAATCGAAATCCGTTCAAATACTTAAAAATCGAAGAGTTGTACTTCCTGTTACTACTCTTAGGTGTCTCAATTTGGTTTTCAAAAGGATGATAAATTAAATTTGCATTCAAAAGTATACTAAATTGTGACATCATTGTGTATAGAAGAATTCAATGACAAACCTTCAAAAACATTTTAACTTATCACCTTTTGTGACCTTAGATAATGTCATAAAATAAATATCCACCTTTTAAGCCATCAAAAAACGTCTGAAACGTCAAAAAGTATACCTACATCCTCGCATACGCATTAAAAGAAATGAAATGTCAAAATTTTTAATTCAAATTTACATCCACGAAATTTAACTAGGATGTGTTATAAAAGAGGAATTCTTGTGCATTCCAAGGAGTTGGCAACTACTCCACATAAAATGGATAATGAAAACTCTCGATCTTAACAAACCAAGATTGGGTAGATACCCACAACACATAGACCTCATTGGGTTCCTCTAAGAAAAGCGGGTTATTTTTTATCATGTAGAACCTCCATGAACTGAAGTTCAAAGCACGAGATTCTTGTTTATAAATAGTCATAATATACACCAAAATGTGACTGTTTTGGCTTATTTGGACTTGGTGGATATTATCTTTCAGGCATGGTATGTTTTCCATTAGAATAGTACCCTGTATTTTATTGCCTTGCGCTAGGCTATCCCTTCCATCGTACTTAAGGAAATGAATGTGTGATGTGTTAGATAAATAGAAATAGATCTTTAAATTGCGTTCCTATCTATAGCCTTAATTTACAAGATTTAATAAATGGCACCTAGTATAGTACTACAATCAGATGAAATATTTGACAAGAACCCTTCTGCGTCGCTGCGAAAACAAAAAGGGATACAGTAAAGTGTGTCTCCCGCAAATCCATGGGTCGCAACACATTCTATGCCAGTTCGGTTCTCTGTACTAGGCAATGAAAGGCATCTGACAAAGCAGATTCAGTCTCTAATATGGTGAATATAAATACACAGGATCAATGCTTATCGGGGTATATAGCCCGGAGGCTAGGCAAAACGTACCACATATTAACCATTGCTCTAAAATCTGCCGTGCTGATTGGTCCGCCTCTAAAATCTGCCGTGCTGATTGTTCCGCGACTAAACGCGGTACGTTTTGTCTAGATAGGGTCGAAAGCAGGTACGGATTGCCCTCACAGCACCTAACCCAATATTGAAATAAATATGTAAATATCAGAAATGAAAAACTTAAAAAAAAACCAAGGACCAACCCGGTTGATTAAAGTGTAACTATGTATAGAAATATCAGTAAATAAGAAATAAAAAACTTGAAAAAAACCAAGGACCAACCCGGTTGATCAAAGTGTAACTATATATAGAAATGTCAGTAAATAAGAAATAAAAAAATTAAAAAAAACAAAAAAACCAAGCACCAACCCGGTTTCGAACCTACGACCTCTGAGTTACAAGCCCAATACCCTACCAACTGCGCTAATCAGCTCACACAATGACAGGCATGAAATGCGTAAATAGATTTTAATATTTCTAATACGAGGGCAATCCGTACCTGCTTTCGACCCTATCTAGACAAAACGTACCGCGTTTAGTCGCGGACCAATCAGCACGGCAGATTTTAGAGCAATGTTAATATGTGGTACGTTTTGCCTAAATGCAGCCCGGAGAGTAGTTGATACTTCTTCTTTAAATTGATGAAGACTTGAATTTCTTTATATTTTAAAATGTTATGATTTTTCTATTTTATTTTATCACTCAAAAATATAATGTATTTTTGTATTAGGTTGTCCAACGACACCCTTGAGACAAGGCATCCATTCGTCTTCAAAATCTCATCACAAGAAAACAGTAGAACACGCTATCAACTGTCTTACCACTGAAATGGTAAGTAAAATTGATTCCCATTTCGAATGTATCGTGAAAGGGAGAAAAAAAGTAGAGTGTGCAAAGAGAAAAGGATAAAAAAGGGTTCAGGAAGGTAGTAGATAGCGATAGAGTGAATAAGTGAGTAACTTAGAGGGTGGAGAGAATAATTGTCATTCCCATTTCGAATGTATCATGAAAGGGAGAAAAAAAGTAGAGTGTGCAATGATAAAAGGATAAAAAAGGGGTTACTGAAAGATAGTAGAGAGTGATATAGAGTGAATAAGTGACTTAGGCCCAGTTTCACCAAACTACGATTGATCTCGGATTAATTAAGTTCTACTTAATAGTTAAGCTGACTTAACAATATTTCCCGTTTCACCATGCATCAACCCGTCCGAGATGATCGCGATTTATCAAATCACGATTAGATCAGCAAACCATTTTGGCAACGTTGTGGAATGCAGAAAATTCTATTGTTCTGTAAAGATGTATAGTTCTGTGTCAGTCATTGAGATTTGATTTGATAACGTAAACATAACCCTAAATAATATTTTGTATTTACAACGCTCTGGTTATTTTATTTTTGTAAGAATTAACTTATAAAATAAATAAACAATGACTGACGTGCGGAAACTGAAAAAAGAGAGACCCAACATTCACAGTGCAGGATAATAGTATATTATTAAACGAGCAATTTATGATAGCCATAATTCACGATGGGTGACGTTTGCGTCACGAGCCGCAGGCGAGGGGCGCAAGTCACCCAAGTGAATTATGGCCATACATTGCGAGTAGAATACTATACTTTGTCCACGACACTTAATTTATTTATTAATAAATAAAAGTCAGTAGCGATTTGGCATATTACTAACCTCAAAATGTTGTGGCAGCTACTTCAAATAATTTGACATATATAGAGATGGGCGATACTGTAGAAAGTATCAATACAACGTACCGTTATAAATATATATTGTTTTGAAATACTTAATATTAGGAAATATCGTTATGAAAAGTATCAATACTAAAAATTACAATATTTTATAGATACGATATATGTCAGAAACAAATTTCCTGAGCAAAATACACAGATTTAATAGTTTATTTCATATTGTACCCCCATCTCTAGTCGGGAATTATGAACCATAATACACTACAGTGTATTATGAACCATAATTCACGACAGTTGATATATGGGTACCATATACCTTTAGTTAGGAGGTAAAATATTGACTTATTATTAGTTGGTCGTGGACAAACAGATCTTAGTAGATATAGTATTCACATATAATTGAGAACAAAAAAAACTGATAATGAATCTATGAATTCAAAAAATTTATGTTGGGGGAAACAACACAAGAATATAATTCCGAAGCAGCATGTCCAAGAACAACGATTGTGTTGAAAAATTGTTGGAAGAACGAAAAATAAATTCATCTTCACCACTATCGTCTTCGAAGGCCATATCATAAACTCTTCGAAATGCCATAATGAACAATATATCGCAAATATTTATAAATATTTATTCCTCATCTATAATATAATATTGAAATCTGAACTAAACAGACTTCAGACTGATAAATCCACCAAAAATGGCCGATTTGTACTAAATCGCGATCAGTCGATTTAATCCCGCTTTTGAGCATGGTGAAACGTTTTAATATGTCAATCGTGATTAGACGCTCCACTTACGAGATAAATCGGGATTAAAACTGTTGGTGAAACTGGGCCTTAGAGGGTAGAGAGAATTGTCACAGGAAAAAGGGAGCGACAAAAAGAGAGTATCTCAATAGCTAGAATCCATTCAATATAGGTACTATCAGTACTTACAGTAATTATGTGTACTGTGTGTACCAATTTTAAATTGTTTTTTCGTTTTCAGAATTCTTCCATTATGACAACAGAATCATCAAGGGCGAGAAAGTAACGACATACTTTGGAAAAAGTTGAAAAATCGTTACTATTCTAGACCTTGCTCTGGATAAATGGCTGTACGTCCTCACAAAGAGATAAAAAAAAGTTGTCCAGTCGCAGATGCGAGCGTTCGTCGGCTTTTGATATAAAACTCGCTCGAAATGCTCGGAACATTTTCCTCAATAAAAAACCGCTGGTGTTTTTGTGAAAAGCTTTAATATCAATGTACAAAATTTGGTGGCACGTTTTGTTGTGTAAAGTTTCGCTGCAGATGATCTGTGATAAGATTATAACGTTTAGTATGTAATCATATCATATTTTATCGGCTTATTATATAAATATGAATATATATAAGATTAACAAGTTTATTTGTGTTTTTTTTACTTCACCCTCTTCCTAAATGGGAATATTTTAGAAGAAAACTGGAAAGTAAGAACTTCGAAATGTTTCACTACATATACATAACAAATCTGAAGATGAGGTTAACCACTTTCTGATTATACAGTATGCGAAAACTCTTTCGAGTCCATTCCATTTACACAAGTACGACAGGGAAAATATGAGAAAAACTGCTTGAAAAAGAGAAGAATAATTGTGGGCGTATCTAGTTAATCCGAGGTTCATCCATTCAGCTCTCGTCATTCTTCCAGCCTCGGATGAACTAGATACGCCCACAATTATTCTTCTCTCTCTTTCAAGCAGTTTTTCTCATATTTTCCTTGTCGTACTTGTGTAAATGGAATGGTCTCGAAATAGTTTTCGCATACTGTATGTTTTATGAACTAATGGCCAGTTACAAGAAAGGCCAATCGAAAATGAAAAATTGTCATTATATGGTAATATATGTGTTTTTGCTTACAGTTTATACGAGTTTGACGTTTCAAAATTATAAAAAATAGAAGCAATGTGTTAATATTTTTTTGTTGAGTCTAGTTAGTTTTCCTCCGCGATTTTTCAACTTAGAATAATATGAATATCATATAAATCTTGTTTTGTATCATACTGGTGCTTATAATGCCTCATAAAAGCTGAACTTCGCCTTTTATTTTCAATTAGTGAATCTGTTTTTACATTTTATTCTATTGTAAAACATTTATATTTTGAAAATAATAAAGACAACTATTATACTGTAAGAACACAACAGTTACAACGCCTCTTAAGAAGTTTGTAAATGAGCTTGCAGTGAAAGTTGAACGAAAATTATGGTTTGATGCTGCGAGAAGAAAAATAAAAACATACTACAACTATACAACAAAAACTGAGAAAGGTGTAGGGGCAGACGGCGGGTGTAATTTCGGCGCTAACCATCCTTTTTTACCTGTCTGACCAAGAAGGGTAGATAATCCGACCGGGACCGCCGAGTTGTACCACGGGACACCAGGTAGATGTAATCCTACCGTCTAGTTGTACCACCATATTTCTAGAGAGGATTAACGGTTTAAAATAACAATCTAAACAGTTTTATTACATTTATTTATACAATTCGATAATATAATACAAAGAAGATATATTTTTAAAATTTGTTTTGAAATATACAGACAAATTAACATTAATTTTACAATTTAAGATCTCTTGTACTACTGCGGCAAATAATAATAGCTTAAAGATCTTACAAAATCAAATTTGGTGATCTTATTTTCTTTTAATTCTTTTATTTTAGAAGTTATATACTCATGTTTCTTTCTAGTAACAGATTTAAATTTTTTTATAATTGTTGATTCATTGGCAGTCTTAATTTTTGCAAATGTTTCATTTTGTATATTTATTTTCATGTCCACAAAAATAAATATATTTGGATGAGGAGAATAAAAACTGTTTTTTAATAAAGAATGAAATGATTCACAAGCGTTGGTAGACCGATACATGCTATTTGTGTTACATGCCCAAACTTTTGGAGGAAATTTAGCTTCTTCTGATATATAATTTTCAACTATGTAATCACAAAATTGTATTACTCTCTCATCATCGGGCGATTTGTCAAATATTTCAAGAGAAAAAAAGTCACCTACTTCGGTAGGTTCTAGAAAATGTAGGCCAAAGAATAACTTTAATAACTTGCCAATTTCTGAATCTTTATATTCATTCGACAAACCTAAATTTAAAATTTTACGGTACCATGCTTGACATAAGTGAAATCTACACCCGGTTAAATTTGAATATGGCCAAAATCTATAAATTGCACTATGAATTGCTTGTTCAAAGTCGACTACTATATTTTTTGGGTTAAAGGATAAGTTAAGTGCATTACATTTATCGCTAACATTTTGAAACAATTTGAAATATGTATTACAACTTTTATCGGGTAACAGAGCAAATATGACTGGAACATAATAACCTTTTTTAAAAGCATGAATGGTAAATAGTTGGTAAAAAAACTTTGTACAATATTGAAATGTACCATCCATATAAATGGTATCACAGGAACATAAGAAATATAAATTTGTGAAACAAGAAAAGATAATTAAATTGTTTTCCTTATCTAAACAGCAAAGGAAATTTTCATCTTTAATTTTAGTTTTCAGATTTAAATTAACAACTGCATCAAAAACCTGATTTATATCCTTAGGTAATGCTGGTAAAACATCTCGCCGTGCTTCGTACAGATTTCTTCTCACACGAAGTAGATCATCGCTTCCAATGTCTGAAGCCCAATCATTGTTCTACGAGATGTTAGAAAAATCATACTGTTAATAATACTTTAATTTCTAGAAATTTTAGTACTTACAGTTAATTCTTTATGAATTAGTGGCCTTTCTGTGCTATCCTCAACAGCTTTTCTTTTAACGCTATTACTAATAGCTTGCCTAGCAATCGTCTTCTCACCTTCATGATTATGATCAAGCTGAGATTCCAAAATAGTTTTTTCATCTGCACTTGTATATATTTTGGCATTGCATCTACTTTTGGTGTTAGTGCAACGCCATCTAATTTTACCACACTTTGCAATGTGTGCTTTTGAAAATTTAAAGTTATTTAGCACTAACAATTTTGCACCTTTTTCACTAAAGATCGATTGGACTTCCATTGCTGTCTTAAGAAACTCACGACTCACGACTGATCGCTTAGTATGAAGATTATAAATAAATAGTAAGCAGCAGTAAGAAGGTATTATCACCCCCAACCCTTAAGAAAAATTCAAACTTCGACATTGGTGGTGGTGTTATAGAAAGTTTCACTTATTGAGAAAAGGTCATTAGAGAATTACTGAGAATAATGTAAAATATGTTAGACTACCTGATTTCAATTTCGTGGTACAACTCGGTGGTCAAAAAAGGGCAACCTTTTACGCTGCCAGATTATGTCAGGTAAGCGTGGTACAACTCGGTAGTCTCCGAAAATCTCCTTCAGTTCTTTGGGTATAACATTATAGAGTTTCGGGGCAAAAAATCATAAGACTTCTGTCCGAATGTTTTTGTCATGAGCGGGACTACATAGTTGCCTTTTTGTCTTGTTTCGTATCTGTGTGAGACAATTTGGTTTTTTGTTTTGTTTTTATGATAATGACAAATAATATTTTGTGCAAAAAGTTGGCTGACGTCTAGAACACCTGATTCTTCATAGAGGAGATCTGAAGGGTGGGTTCGTCTTTTCGAATAGATAATCTTCAGGAATTTTTTTTGTAGAACTTCAAGTGAGTGGATGCGTGCCTTGGACGAGCAACTCCAGGTAGTTATACCGTACCGGATATGGCTTTCTACAGGTGAGTAGTATAATATTTTCAGTTGTCTAATGGGTAAAATGAATGTCAAATAATAATAGTTAATTTTGTTGATATGTATTTAATAAGAAATGTTTCTTTATGTTAACTTTTGGGATTTTTTCGCATGCTAGTAGAAAAAATGTACACTCTAATACGTACATAAAGTGACTTTTCCAATTGCTGGCCGAACTCGTTAAAGCGCTGTTCGGCCATCTGCAATAGCGTGCGGAAAAGTATCACTTTCTGCACTAGTTAGGTATAGTACTATTCTGATATTTTTATACATAGTTACACTTTGATCAACCGGGTTTGGG